>JAOWBP010004023.1:18340774-18352655 GCA_028571105.1 Tragopan temminckii | reverse complement strand
GTGGTCCCTTCCAACCCTGGCCATTCTGTGATTCTGTGATTCTGTGATTCTGTGATTCTGTGATTCTGTGATTCTGTCCTTTTCAACCCTGGCCATTCTATGATTCTGGCTGTTGATGCTGCCAATGAGCAGAATTTAGCATATAAAATGGCATCAGATCTGAGATGCATCTTTTATACAATAAATATGTAAATGTCCAGATGCAGATTGCTATTTTCAATGCTATGTTTCTGTCTAATTTTGCAAGGGAACTAGAATACATAACTGCGTTTGGAATTTCGGAAGGCTGAAGGATTGATATTGAGTAGAGATGTGAAAATACACTAACTATGCATATCTCTTTGTTGAACTATAATGAAGAAAATGAGTACTTCTGAGCAGCAGCACTAACGAGGCCCATTCTTGTAAGGATTTGTGGCTGAGCTCTCCTTTATTTTCTGATGTCTGAGAAAGGGTAATATTTCTGTTTCAGCTTTTCCTTTGGAGGGGGAATAATGGCCGCATAATTTTCCTGAATTATGTGGAGTTTTAGTAGCTTCAAGAACTCTATACTTCTATCAGATCACCTACATCAACTCTTTTTTTTAGTGTTCATTGCTTCTTTTTATATTATTAAAATTTCCTTTCAGTTATGAACTGTAATTCAGGGCTCTTATAAATCACTGACTACTTCATGTGAAAATTCATTTTAAGGTTAATGGCAATTCTGGTTTAGGAGCGCGTAATTACATTCTAATAAGCGATGGAGTAACTGTTGTCCTTTCTCAGTTGTGATATTCAATCTGTGAGACAGATAGGGCAGAATTTTGTGCTGTTCCTGCAGGAGAATGATGCTGGCACAGAGAGAGGATTGGGGGGGAGCGGTGCTGCTGAGTGACAGGACTGGCAGCACAGCAGTCCTGGATGCTGTGGTGGCCAACCGAGTATTTCTTGTAGTATTTCAGTAGACTGTGAGTAATACTTGCCCACAAAGTAGGAAGTAAAAAACTGATGTATAGCTGCCTTGCACTCCCACGGAAGATTTTGAGGAGACTTGCCTGCCTGAATATTTGTTTTTGTGTCCATAGCTGCCAATGTACATTTTACTCTAATGATAAGAATTGCTTTTGGAGAAAAATTAAAAAAAAACAAAGGAGAGAGTGAAAGAAGGGAAAAGGCACGGGTTGTTAAGTTTTGGACATCTGTGTTACTGGGTAAAGCTTATTGAATATTTGAATGACTGTTGTTTACTTTTTTTCCCAAAGGCTACAACCAAGAGTTAGGAAAAGGAATCAGTGAGTGATTTCCACCCCAGTAACAACTGCCCCACCTGGGAGCCCAACCGACAGCCATTCAGATATGGGCACAGCCACGTGCTTGATGGCATGAGGATTCACTTTCTGGGGAGGTAAGTTTGGCTATCAAAGGGGTGCTAGGTTAGGGTGAGTGCTGTTATGGAATTACTCTTGAATTTACTAAAACAAAACACTACCATGCACCAACAACGTAACAGTCAAATATTAAATCAAGTTTTTTCAAAAATTAAGTTCAATGCTCCATAACTTCAAGTTAAGTTTCAAGTAAATGTCAGATTTTTTTGTTCTGTTAACTTTAGCTCATTATATATGACAATCACAGCTCCTTCTATAGACCAGATTGCAGGAGGGATTCCCATGAGATAGAAACAGTTTTTAATCCTCTCAGCATTTACATATTGTAAATAAATCAGAACCCCGTGAAGCAAATATGAAAGACATCATACAATTTGCTGTATACGTGAATTACATTGCTAACATATTGAATGGGTTTTTAATTACAAGGAAATACACAATGTCTTTGTGCCCAGTGGGTTAGTGAGGTTTGTAAGCCCCCAGAGCAAAGGAAGAAACATATAGAAGAGGGTTCTGTGTTAATGATGAAATCATCACTTACAGAAGGTCTGTGTATTGGGTGAGCACTTCTGGCCACTTCCTCACTGGTGGTACACTTATCTTCATGGGTTGGAAGGGCTGCGAGAGGATGAGATCCAGTGAGGTACAAATGAACAGAATAATAAGAACTGTCAATGAGAGAATTCTAAATAATTTCTTCAAAAGATGTTATTTGAGAAAAATCTTTTGACAGAAGAATGTCAAACATTTCAGTCCATGGAATTTGGAGTTGATTTGGAATATTTACATTTGAAGTGGTTTAAAGCAGCAGATTTTTCTGTCCAGATTTTTTTGTAAAGTAAATGCATCGCTCTGTTTAGACACTTCTTTGAGAAAGCATGCACTGTTAGGAAGTTTCTGTTCCCCAAAGTGCTGTAATTTTGAAACAGTCATCTTAAGATGGGATGAAATGTGGGTATTTCCTGAAGTGCCAAATTTGTTACCACTGGGCTGTAAATATTTCATATCTGAAGATTCTTCATTGCTGTTGTAATTAATGAGTTTGTGGTTGAAAAAGGAGTGTGTAGATTTTTAGCTCTGTGTTGTATAAACATCTCAAACCAAAATGATCTCAGGCTCATGTTGCCACCATTTGAATTTACAGTCGGAGAGTTTAATTCTTATTAACTGCAGTATGTCTTATGTGCCACAAGATGTCTCAGCGAGGAAATACTGAACTTTTATAAAGTGTTTTTGTAATATTGCTCGAATCAGATAAGAATTTCCAGTATTTGACTTGAATTTTACCCAGAACTCTACAGGGTTTTTTACTAACATGACACCTAAGACTATGCATTTCTTTGCCCATTAGCCTAGGCAATAAATTATTATTTTAAATGCTTAATGAACCAAATGATTCTTTGGAAAATCTTAGTTTTAAAAAAGGAAAGGTGTGAAGTATAGTCCTTACTAAGCAGGTGATAGCTGAGAAACACAAGTGTCGTCTTATGTAGGATAGATAGAAGAGCAATTTTAGGCTACTGTATTTCATTTCCACATTTGATTTTGATATGGTGCAACATATTTTAATTATTCCTATTTGGGATTAAATAGTTAATTAATATTACTTAGAGTTGCTATAGGGAGTCAGTTATTTGTACATTTTCTCTAAGGTAATGTTGTTTTGGGGGCCAAATATCACTGAAATCTATGAAAAAAATCTGCTTTTGTGTGTAGTGCACACAGAGAGAATATTTGTGTGGTTACGTACGTGAGCAAAAGTGGGAATGCATTAAATGTTTATTTTAAAATAAGAAGAGGCTTCTTATCACACTTATTATGAGAGGAAAATGTGAAAAATGCTTAAGAGTTGGTGACTGGAGCATGACTTGTTTGTTTGTCTTGCTCTGTGTCGCTCAGTTTATCTGCACGTGCCTACTGCTGTGTTTGCCCTGGGAACACTTCTCACCAATTTTTCTTTTTTCTATATTTTTCCATTGTGTTTCTTTACTTATCTTCTCTCAGTTCACCTCCTGCATAATTCCGTATATACTTTGTCTGAAGCAGACTATTTCTTATTTTATTTTATCTTCTTAGATTAGGGAATAAACCAAAGTAAATCAAGCTGTATTTTTACACACTTGTGCTGCCTGCAGCATGTGTAAGTAACTGATGAATACATCAGCGTTCCTATTGGAGCAGATATGTACATGTTAGGTACAATGAACCTTACATTGTAAATCCTCAACAAAGGAAAAAGATGATTTCAGTCAAAAGGCATGGCCCTGTGCTGTGGGTAGGTGAGATGACAGCACTCAGAGGTGGAAGGGCTCTGGGCATCAAACCCAACTGATGGAGGCTGATATTCATCTCTCATGTAGTTGTTAAGCTGTTTACAGAATACCTTTACATTTTATTTTACATCAAAATGAAATGAGGGATTTTCTCATGAATTCAGAATTCCAAATCAGTTAAGAGAGGGCTGAGAGAATAGCATTCTTCAGTGATTAATATGTATGCCTTAGATAAAGGAACTGAGCAATATTAAGGCAGAGTTTAACAGCCAACTGTGGTTGTTAGGGAGATTGGCTGTACTTTGGAGCAGTGCAGGTGTTGCTGTCTCCAACTATCTTTGCTGTAAAGGACAAACACACAGGGCTTAGATTTTGAAGCCTTATGGTTTATTTTAACTCAAAAATTGCTTATTTTTGCAGATATCCCATAGGATTGGGGCTAACGATAGCAATAGGATATAGTCTATAAACTCTTCTCATCAATCAGGCAGTATATGAAACACAGAACAAAAAGATGATCTCTGGACCAAAGAAAGCACATTCTGGGGCTAAAAGAGGAATACATGGAAATAATAAAATAGTTGTCAAAAATATGGGCCAAGGCCGTATCATAAAAGCAGGAGAGCTATTGT
This sequence comes from Tragopan temminckii, assembly GCA_028571105.1. Lineage (NCBI taxonomy): Eukaryota > Metazoa > Chordata > Aves > Galliformes > Phasianidae > Tragopan > Tragopan temminckii. The sequence goes on along the minus strand of JAOWBP010004023.1, from coordinate 18,348,380 downwards.
CAGGATTTCTGAATACGTGGTGGGAAGGGAGTGCTTTAAGGAAGGATCTGGAAGAAAACAATGAAACAGTTTTGTAAATGCATTTGGGTTATTGTTTCCAAGTATAAGGAGCAGCATGAGAGCAAGCACACAAACGCTCAATGAAAATCTAATAAAAAGACCACAAAAACTGCCATTGCTTCTGTGGTAACTATTGAAGCAGTGGGAAAGTGAGAAAATCTCTGCTGTGCAAAGACCTGCAAGTGTAACTGTGTACCTGCGGAAGGGGTCAGGGAGAGGAGCGGGAGGGGAGGTGTCCCTTTATGGCAGCCCAGCTTCGCTCCAGATGTAGCACAGTGACACTGCAGGTGAACTGTGCACTGCTGTGAGCAGGACAAGAATGTCACAGAATACTGCAGGAACAAAGTCACGAGGTAAAGCATGATTTGTTGAAGTCACATGGATTCAAAATAAGGTCTGTTTTAAATTGTTATAATTTTATTAATTTGTATTTGTAAATTTTACCCAGAGTATGGTGTGTGCTTTTTAAGTAGGGTCTCCACCGTCAAGAATTGACATCCTGAATTACAGAGACTTAAATAATCTACTGTGATCTGATGAGATGGATGTCCAGAATCCTTATGCCTGTGCTTAATAGGAATACTTGAGTTAATTACAAGTGCAAGAACTCTAATTGTAGCAGCACAGAACTTTGTATGGGTCATTTACTTTAACAAAAAAGCCTGCTTTAAGCACTTCAACGTGCATACAGTGCTTCTAAATATTCTGAGTGAATAAAAACAGATGGATGTTTGTTTTGATATATGAAAGTCTTCCATTATTTCAGTTAAGTTATCTGAAATGAGGAGGAATGTCAATAGAGACATGTGAGGTAACTCGACCAGCTTAGATTACCTGATACTGAGAAAGCCTTGTCCTGCATTTCTTCTGCACTATCCCTTCCTTTGATTCTGCAGAGTATTCAGTTACTGGAGGAGTTGTTTCCCAGAGGAAGGAGGGAGTGTTACTATCCAAACTTGCCGTGGTTCCTTAGATTGTTCCCTGTCTTCCCTTAAAACAGCATCCAATCCTATTGGAATGGCATTCAATCAGCTCTGTGACATCTGTTCCAAAATTCAGAAAGACAATTGTGATTTTATATGACAGTCATCAATGTTTGGTCAGAAGGACGTTTCCCCATATTCCATATTTGTTAACCTCTAAGTTGTCACACCAAACATTTCCCACTGAATAAGGTCCTCGAGAGCTGACAGCATACGGCGTGCCTGAGGATTCTCACATCCTGCCCTTTGTGTTTCACAGTCTCAGCTATGCACCATTTACTTATTCAGGGATGATTGTTCTGAACAGAAACAAACAGGTACAGCCAAGTTTGTGTAAAAGCAGCCACTGGAGGACTCCTACAGTGTAGCTGCAACACATTTCGTGTTTCTGCCTGTCTCATTCGGTTGCACAAGACTGTCAGTATGCATCAGTGAGAAATGCAGGGAACGTAAGGTCAGGGATCTGCAGTCAGGGTGTGATTCATTGCAAAAGCTAATGGAAAAAGTTCCAAACCCAGAATCATTATAGTAAGCTGGCAGAACCCCCAATGCCTTTAAAACCTTCCCTCCATGCAAACTTTTCCAGTCACACACCATCTGATCTGCTGCTCGGTTTGGCTGCAGTATGAAAAAGCAGCTTCTGACATTCCTGTTGCACAACCAGGGGGCAGCACTCTTCTTGCTTTCTCAAAGCACCCTGAACATTTCCTTCAAAAATCCTAAAACTGTTTTTAGTGAGTATCCAATATAACTTTTAAATAATAAAATAAAAGTTATCCAGGAATCAGTTGTGCTTATGATGCTGTGCCCAGTATTTTTAGCACAAGTAGGATTCAGTTTGGTTGTGCTCCTTAACATATACACTATTCTGCTTGCTGTATTTTTCAGCCAAGCAGTTGAATGATCTGAAGCTCCCCATAGCAGGATGGAGTGGTGAAATGCCTTTTTAACTTCCTTGCTATTGATTTCACCATGTGACCTGTGATGGGATTGGGTATCAAACAATTTCCAGCCTTCCAGCAGGGAGCAAACAGCACCCTGGGCTGTGTATGTGCACGAGGGCAGAAGGCACAGATGTGGTAACTTGCACAGGAGGCCCTGCTCTCCACCTCTGATAACTCATTCAGCACAAACCGTGCCTGGCTGTGGGCCAGGGAGATGTGCCACCTTGACTGCAGAGCCCACCCACAGGTGCCCTGCTCTGTGCTCCTGCAGAACTCAGACAAAAGCTGCACTTCCTCTGCACCTTCTGACCCATGGAATAAGCCTCTCCACAGGCCTTGCCCTGGACGTGGTGGGTACTGAAGGAGATGCTTTATTCCAGATGTAGAAAGGAAATTTTAAACAGTGGATTCTATGCCCATTATATCCTCATCCCAAAGAAGCCCAATACACTCTTCATCCATACAGCTCTGGGAGCAGACAAACTAATTAAGTCTGCGCTCTGTGGATTTGTGTCTTCTTGGTGGCTCTCTTGCGGCTAAAATGGAACATTTATCCCCTGGGAGTTTAGTCTCTTGTACCACATCAGCCTTGCCTTCAGTGGGGACACCAGTGTGGTCACTTTATCTCATTGATTTTTTTAATTAAACTTTCAAGCATGCAGTTCCTTTGAGAATCCTTCTCTATGTCCAACTTGATTGATATTTGTCTTAAGGCTTAAAAATTATTCAGGGAAAGGGGTCTCCATAGTCAGATAAAATGTCTGTAGCTTTGTTTTGTGAGGAAAGCCCTTAGAAAAAAATAAAAACAAAAAAAATTACTTGATATTAAGTGAAGGTGTAAGAATCTTATTTCCTTTGAAGTGCAGTGTAAAAGATTTTCTTCAAATCAATTTGGGCATCATTTAGTCTGTTAACCTGGAGAAGCGATTGTGTGCCAGAGAGCTTATTCTGTATTTTAGCTCTATCAACTGGGTCTAATCATGCTGTGCTATTTCTCCCTTCAGAACTTGCTTCTTGTCTAATTAGAGACTCTGGTACACTCGTTAAATCTCTCTCTGAGGAAGTCCTGAGGCCAGTGAACTGGATTCTGATTTGTAATAGACACCTGATCAGATTAAACTAGTGGGAGAATTAAATCACACTCGTACAAATGTTTATACATTTATTGATCTGAAATGTTACATTTTTAACATTGAATTGTCGAGTTTGGAAAAATAACATTTCCATGGTTGCACATTTATCAGAAATATTTTCTGTGCTAGAAGGTATTTTACACTGACTCTAAACGAACAGCCCAGGCAATGTTGAGTCTACAGACTTGCTCTGCTTTTGGAAATGTAGGCTCAACATGACTCAGGATTTAGCCCACAGTAATTACTGTCAATATTAATAACAGCTTCTGCTGAGAAAGCTTCCTTTGTTCACTATTGCAGTGAATTCACCTGATGACTTCTTGCCTGTGAATAATACATGCATGAGACAATAGGGTACAGCTGGGTGCTTTACTTACTTCTTCACCCTTCTGTAACTTGAAATTCCTGCCTGTTTATTAGTAAGAATGAAATGCGAACTTCTTGCAGACAAGGCACACGTGCTGAGCTTTGCCACAGCTTTTCTGAGATCATTTTGCCAAGGGACTGCTGAGGCTCAGAGTGACTGAAGGACTCGCCCGTGGTCAGGGATTATGATAGATGCAGGGGAGAAGAAATCCAAGTGTCTAAGCAAGCATCCTAAGCCCCGGAGCATCCTACCTCTGCAGACATGGCTCAAGAAGGCAGAAATAGATGGGCTGGATGTTCTGGGACTGTATAACCAATAACTATGTGGTCTCTTTTCCCTTCCTTATGAAGAAACAGGCTCTATTAACTTTTCCATCTTAGCATTTAAACTGTTTTCACGGTTGATACAGTTCAATTAGTCTTCTAGTTAACAATCCATCATTGCTTTAGTAGCATTCAGAATACTAATTCACTCCTTCATGAATCAGGAAATCTCAACAGAAATTTCATTCAATTTTTTTTTTTTTTTTAAATCCCCAAACTGTAGTAACAGGATTAGCATTTTGTTGCACTTCTTATGTCAAATTTAATCATAACTAAATTACTCAGTAACAAAATCTAAGGTGGCTTTGGTACAGGCAGGACAGGATCCGTCCCAATTTCTAAGAGCTGACCAGCAGCCCCAAACAACAGCAGAGGGACAGGGGGGTACCTGGAGGTGGGTAACAGTGTGACATCAGACCTACACCTTACAAGCAGATTTATCTGTGGCTTGGCAGGAGCAGATGCTGCTTGTTAAAATCTATTCATAGTAATCGGTCCTAGGATGCAGTAATATCCAAACAAATACTTAGTAATGTTACATTTCTTTTTGTACATAACTAAGAGTTTAGGCTACAAATAATTATATACAACAAATACATCCACAAAGTACGTCTAATGAAACAACATTTTATCTCTTACTTTTCTTGCTGAATGAACTACTTGGCTCTGTTACCTTTTGATGAATTACTTGGCGTAAATATTTTAAGCACTGCTCACCTATTTTCTTTGCAACTGCAAAAATTAAAGTGGTCAACTCTGCCTTTTTTACCATTCAACACACACTTCTGAGCTGAATAACCCTGAGTATGGTGCCACTAATAAAATGAAGTGCAGCAGTATCTCAGAAGCATCTGGAGGTATAAGAATATAATTTAAAATTGTCAAAGTGCATTATAAATATTTATTTACTTATAAGAGTTCTCCAGAATCAAATATTTTAGTCTTTCTGATAAAATATTTTGAGTCATATTCACCAAAATCTGACAGTAGAAATTCTTAACTTTTTTCATTTTGCTTAAAACTTGTATAGATCTCCTTTGATCTGCTGTAGTGTTTTGCAAATGCAGCCAGTCTTTGGAGAGCTTCTGACAAACCTTCTCCTGTGATAGCACAGCAGGGCTGTACGTACCAATTTCTGTCACAGCAGTACTTCTTCATGTGGAATCTCCTGGTTATTTCCTCAGCATTTAAAGCTCCGGGCAGATCCTGCTTGTTTGCTAGCACGACGACCGGTACGTTTTTTATAGATTCATTCTTTAAAAGGAGTTCAAATTCTTTCTTTGATTCCTCTAGACGTTGCTTATCAGCGCTGTCCACAACATACACGAGTCCTTCTGCATTCTCCAGGAAATTGCACCAAAGTAGTCTCATTTTCTGTTGTCCTCCAACATCCCAAAAAGTCAGTGTAAAATCTTTCCCAGTTTCGATCATATCGACATTAAAGCCAATTGTTGGAATTGTTAGAAAAACGTCATCAGACTTGAACTTGCACAGCAGAGTAGATTTCCCTGCAGAATCAAGTCCTAACATCAATATATTAGCTTGTTTTACTCTGGAGTGCTTGGTGATCTGAAGGCCCATTTGTGCCGTGGTTTCTGTATTAAACCTTTAAAGGCGGAATTCACTGTCTTCTGTGGAGCCAGTTTTTATCAGTAAGACTTCTTTCTTCCTCCGTCAGATGGAGCACAAAGAGTAAGGAAAAGGAAGTGGAAGCAGCTGCTCTGTGCTATGAAAAGTAAGTAAAAGCTCTGTACAAATACATTCTGGCTTTTATTGAGTTGATAATATGCAAACAGTATTTATGAAGGTGTAATGTTCAATGCCAAGCCCGTGGGTGGAACTGCAGTGAGTAATGTAGCAATGGGTCACAAAGCCCAAAGGTCTCTAAACACGCTCAAACACTGAACCATACTCACTTGACCATCCTCTAGAATATAGGAACTCTTTTTATGTTGAAGAACTGTGTGCTCTGAATCAGCAGTGATCTGGTTATACACCCTAACCCCGCAGTCCAGAGATCCACCACCCGCCTGCAACTGTTTCAGTGCGTGCCAACAGAGGCATCACTTTGTTACTGCATCCCTTCTGGAGAAGAAACCTAGTAACAGCCAGTGAGGAAGGAAAACCCTATTGGTTTGTCCAGGCTTATCAGTCCATGAAATGGCGAAGTTCCTGATTCACCAGAGTATCTCATCTCCCAGCAATATATGAATCTCAAGTGGTTTCTAATGTAAGCCTGCATAGGTACACACGGACTCAATCAAGCTATATTAGGCCTGCACTTAAAAATGTGCTGCGCTCTAAAGCTGGCTGCCTTTGACTCAGTAGTTATTCTTCCTGTTCCTTCCTGCTTGAAGCGCTCTGCTTTGATTACAAACTCTGAGTTATGTTTGTGTGAACACGTCCAACTGCACTGTGCATGATGCAGTCTTAGTACAGATCTTAAGATCTGATCTCTGGTGGGATTCAGCTACCTGACATTTGTTAGCTATCATCTGTTCTGTTGTTGCTCACAGATACTATGCTGATTTCCTTTAAGAAAGGAATAAGAAAGGGGGAAGTATCCGAGTCTGAATCAGAAGGGATTTTTTTTTTAAACTAGCGTTCTAAGCTATGGATTAAATAAGAGGAAATTGAAAAGTTAGTCTAATATTATTTGAATCATGTTGAGTCTCCATTTTTTTTTACAGCTGGTAGATCTACACTGTGCTAACGTGATGCATACTGAGTGCTTCGCTACTTATTTGGCCTTATACCTAGATGGACTCATAAGGATCAGTACATTTGTCTTTGCTTCAGAAAGTACATAATCAGCTAAAAGATGCAAAGGTCTCCTGGCTAAATAAGCTGCTGACTGATACAGGTAATCATTCTGATACTCATGACATGGGTTGCCCTGATATTACACATTGAGTAAAATAAACCTCAGTCTTGACAGACAAGTTATAAGCTGGTTTCTCTTGAAGCTAGAGGGGTTATGCCAGAACTAACTGGGGGCAACAAAAGATGTCAGTGACTTTTGTACATTTTTCATATTTAATAACACATGGATTATGTACGGGATTTCTTTCAGGAGGTATTAAACCATGGAAGAAAGTATTTGTGTTTCTTTATAAATAATGTATATGAACGAATTGATGAATTGAAAGACAAGCAGCCATGCAAAACGTGTGGGAACCAGAGCACGCCTTATGGGCGTCCAAAGGTGCGTTTGCTTTGCTGGGGCGCGGTTATCTGTTGGTAGGGCTTGCTCGGGTATTCATTTTAAAGTCTTAGAGTTGTAAATCATGGGGGCAGCCCATCCGCCATATGTCAGAACTCAGGAACCTCGCGCCATAACGCTGTTGGGGTGTTCTCCCCAACGCCACAGCAGGACACTGTAAGGGCTGCGGGGACACACGGGGAGGCTCTGAGGGCAGATCTCACAGCGGTGAATTTTGCGGCCAAAGGAGGCCGAGCTCAGTTTAAAAACACCTCTTTGGCTGGAGCCCCCAAGAGCCACTGCCACAGCAACGCCGCGGCGGCCGTGAGGCGGGAGGGCTGGGGCGCGCGGCGGCCGTTAGGCGCGAGGCGGGCGGTAGGCGGTGAGGCGGCCGCGATGCCGTTAGCCGGGGGAGGCGGGCTGCTCCGCCCCGCTCCGCCCTACGCGACATCGCGGACGCACCCGGCGAGCGGGAGGCGCCGGCGGAACGTCGCAGCGCGGCACGGTAATGGCGGGCGGGAGGCGGCCGCGGGGTCCCGCCCGCACTGACGGAGAAAAGCCCTTAAACACAATCCCGCCCCTGGGGGCCCCGCT
>JAOWBP010004023.1:18317236-18340674 GCA_028571105.1 Tragopan temminckii | reverse complement strand
CCTCAAAGGTGCTGAGAACAAAAGTCCCTGACAACTTTTTAGCCTTTTTCTTTGCTAATGTGAGCAGGAAAGCAATTTAACTTTTGAGTAGTTTCAACAGAGGGCAGCAGTCTTCCTCCTAATGAATCGTGGCTTGTGGGTGTTACCTCTCAGTGAGGTTTCCTGCAGCAAAGAAAGGCCGCTTGGGCAGCGCGAAGGCATCTGTGAGAGCTGCTGCGAGCAATTCTTAACGTGGCACTGCTTTACGTAGCCCGGGCTCCTGCAAAAACACCTCCAGGTACTGCGGTGAGCCGTGGGACGACACGTGGAGGTAACTTCGCCTTGGTGGGGCCTTCCCAGCAAGCTGTGAGCCTGCAAACAAATGTCACCCTGAGAGGAGCAGTCCTTGAGCTGCACTCCGTCTGCTCTGCCTCTTCTCTTTCACTTGAGCGTTTGATGTAAGAACAGAAGGGGAATTTTCTGCCACCTGCTGCGGTGAGGGCTTCCCCTTTAATCTGCCCTTCTTCTATGTTCAGCATGGGTCTGAAGGCAGAGTTCTGCTGCTTTTAGCAGCAGAAGGTGCCTGCCTGTGTTACTGATTCTGGGCACTGCAGGAACAGCTGTGTGATGTTTCAGGGACTGTAGTGCCCACCCAGAGACCACTATAAAAGCCTTATTTTGATGACCTGTGCTAACTTGCGGACAGGTCAGCATATCACTTAGGAAAAGTGACCTTACACATGCAGAAATGCTTTGTGTGTCGTTGGCCATCATGTTGAGCTGATGGTGCTGCTGGCACATACCTAGCATGGACTTTTTTTTCATTTGCCCTTTTCTACCAGCAGTCTGCAAGAGCTCATTTCTGATCACACATCCTGTTCTCTCACTTTTGTGGCTGCATGCTCTACCTCTGTGCTAGCTGCGGTATTTCCAAAAAAGGTGAAGATGGTTCGGTGCTGGTGTTTTGATGAGTAAGATGGTGAGGAGGGTTTGGAAGGGCCAGCAGGGGTGGGAAGGGTGGAACAGGACTGCAAGGGTTTGTGGGAACCTGAGCTGAACTTTCACAGCTTCACAGAAGGATTCCTGGTTGCAGCAAACGGAGTGCTTGTTCTGGATGCCGTGTGGTGCTAGCATGTAGGAAGGATACAGCAGCTTTAAGATTGTGTTTTGCATGTGTGTGGCACGGGACCTGAAGAGATGGTTTCCTTGTTTCTCAGATTTTTCATTGCTTATCAGATCAGGCTTTAGTCTCTGATTCTGTTGTTCAAAATGTCATGGAATCAGGCTTTTCTGTAAGGAATTGAAATCTTTATCACCAGATTTTTTTCCCTTTAGATTGTCAAGAACTGACCACACATTGATGTTTTACTTCAGATTGATCAAATCCCGAGAAATGTTATTTTTATATAATCAAATACTAAGCATTGGTCTATCTAACATAAGTTAGATATTTTTCATCTTGTTCACTGAAATGTGTCTTCTAGCTCAGCATTTTGCTTGTGCTCGCTCTGGAATACAGTATTGATTCATGGTGTGTAGGATGCTACATGTAACAGCTGGGCCAATGACTCTTGGGTTTGTCTTCCTTGTTACAGCACACTTTAGTTGACATGCTAAGAAAAAGGTACTGCTTGAACAATAGCATTGTGAACACTACTTTTTCATTTCTTTTTCAGTAAGAGACGTACTTCAGAACTTGTGGTACAGATTTTGAAGGCTACTGACATACTTCTGTTACTACCCAATTCCAGTTAGTGTCATGCATATGATCCCATTAAAATGGATCTTCTTCTTTCTTCTTATATTTTCTGTTGTAACCATGTGGTACATTACTTTTTCTTCAAACGTTGTGGTTGAACATGTGAACAGCATGTATTTCTATGAGTATGAACCGGTTTACAAGCAAGCCTACCTCTTCACATCACATCAACACTTGAAATGCAAAGACATAAATCCATTTCTGGTCATCTTGGTGTCTTCGAGACCTAAGGACGTGAAGTCAAGGCAAGCCATAAGGATAACATGGGGATCTGAAAGCTTCTGGTGGGGACATCGAGTTCTAACCCTGTTCTTACTAGGTCAGGAAACGGAAACAGAGGACAATTCCATAGCACTCTCAGTAGAAGATGAAATCATACTCTATGGTGACATAATTCGCCAAGATTTTAGGGACACTTACAACAATCTTACCTTGAAAACAATCATGGCGTTCAGATGGGTGACTGAATTCTGTTCTAATGCTAGATTCATCATGAAGACGGATACCGATGTCTTCATCAACACTGGTAACTTAGTGAAGTTTCTTCTGAAGTTCAACTCCTCAGAAAGCATTTTTACAGGTTATCCTCTTATAGGTAACGTTGCCTATAGAGGCTTTTACCAAAAAACATACATTTCTTATGATGAATATCCATTCAAGTTTTATCCTCCATACTGCAGTGGAATGGGTTATGTACTGGATGGAAAACTCGCTCTGAGGATTTATGAACTGATGGGTCATATCAAACCTATAAAGTTTGAGGATGTTTATGTTGGAATTTGCTTAAATATACTTAAGGTGAACATCAGTATTCCAGAAGGTAATCAACAATTCTTTATTAATAAAATTAATTTTGATATCTGTAAGTACCGACACTTGATTGCAGTGCATGGCATTACGCCAAGTGAAATGATCAGGTTCTGGAAGGATTTGTCATCCGTCATTTCAGTTACTTGCCTTTGATTCTGTACTAATATATTGATAAATGTACACGTGTATCACTTGAAACTTTGAATTCCAGTGTAAAAATGTTGAACTGAAGTATGGGGCAACATAGAACGAAAACAGGTGTTGAGATGACATTGATTGGAAGATAACTGTGCTGCAGCAGCAGAACTGTGAGGGCAGTGTTCTTCTGGAATCCTCTGAGGCTCCCGGTGCCTTTATTTAGGAACTCACAGAGCACATTTCCATGTGCCTATCCTATGCACAGAGGGTACAGAGGATACTTGGAATGCACTGCACTGTCTCGCTTTGACCCTTCTCCGTGCACTCTGCTGTAACCATGGGATGTCTGCCCAAATCTCCTGGAATTCATGAAGTGTCACTGAAGAATAATGTTTATATCAAGAAATGAGCTGGGAAGATGCTTCTCACATCACTGCTTAATGATGTTTCTTTTGGTCCTTTTGTGAACTGCATGATCCTTTACCACCCTCAAGTATTTGTTCTCTGCACAGCACAAAACTTGGAGCTACCTTCTTGTTTAAATGTATCATCTCTGTCCTTCTTCTGGGAACTTTACATCTTCTCATTTAAACAGTGTTCGAATGTATGTATGTTTATAGGCTGTGTTCAAAGCATATTTATATACATGTAAAATAGAATTGCTTTGATGTCTTTCAGGTAGAACTGCTAATGCTCACAGGCTGTTACAGAGCTAGATGCAGAAGAGTTCACGTGCAGTTCAGGTACGAGACGTCTCATGCAGTGCTGTTATCAGATAACACTGCGGTGTGTGTGCTGATGCACCCCGAGCTATTGTAGCTACACAGGGAAGATTCAGACAGATGTGCTTAAATTGTGACTTCATATCCATTTCAAAAACAGCTTTCTTGCTTAAAAATTTAAAATGAACATTCTAGGCTTCTTATGTCTTAAAGAAGACAAACGTGACTGTATCTGTAAAGATGGGTATTTTAACCACTTTATTCATATCAGCAAGGCCAAGGTTTCAGTAGTTTACACTTTTAATTGAGAGCAATACAGAATTTGCAATTGCATGAACATGGTTATCCTAGACACATCTAATACACAGTGAAGATACTGCAGTTACATCCTGTACATCTAGAATGACAGAGCACTGCCACCTTTTGTTCTATAGCTAACGTGTTACGACATATTTACATTTGGCTGTCTTTCAGATAGTCTCTTAGAGACAAATTAGAAGAGGTGCAGAAACCTCCAGTACCCAGACTGAGGTTTCACCAATGTTTTTGTTACACTGTGGTAATGGCCAGTATTGACTTCTGTCTTTTCCATAACTGTACATGGTTTTACAATGGAATTATAGGACATTACTTTTTGAAATACAAAAATGAATGTCTTGGAGAGAATATTGTCTAGACAAGTATTTCAGATTTCAGTGTTCTAAGAATGTTTGCCAAGAAGGTCAAAGTTTTTCAAAAATGCATTTTGTTGTTGCTGCTGTTAAACTAATAGCTAAAGATACAGTATTGGACAACTGAGAAAAGAATGCTCCGTGGTTCCTGAAACAGAGGAAGCTGCAGCTGTTCCTCTGGGTTTGGGCTTCATTGGTTGGTGGTAGCACTGTGGTCAGCTCCCAGGAGCTCTGCTAGCAATGTGAACTGTTTCTTGGTTGCTCTTACATGGAAATAAAAAACCCTTCTTGTTTTGCTTTTATGCCTGCCATGTTACATGTTTAGAAATAAATGGTTTCTCACAAGTACACTGACACCACAGTACAGTTTGTATTGCTTCTTCAATAAAATGTGACTGTGAAAGACTATGCAATATTCAGCAGCTGGGTAGGGAGAGCAGACAGTGCTCCTGGTGAGAATAAAATGACTGAAGTGGAGAAATGGCTGCACAGTATTGCAGTAAAAGTGTGTGTGTCACCAAGCCAGCATTGTTATATTGGTGCTCCAGAACGATAATGCTGCTCATAGACTACAGGGCTTCTGCTTTCTCAGATGTAGGTTTATGCCACCTGACACTGCAACTTCAGATGACATCAATTCTGCAAGAAAGTTGCACTGTAAAGTATTACTGAATCTGTGCTTGATTTTTTTGTAAAAACTCATTTCCAGATACAGTTCATATTTGAACCCAATCTTGTTATTGCTTAGAAGTCTGTAATAATGCATAACTAAGATCACATGTCTGCTTAAAGCAACTATTGGGAGAGTCTGCTGTGAGCTGCCATGCGAGAGGTAAAAAAAGCTTACCATTGGGAACTCCTGTCGTCAGTATTTAAGTCAGTGGTGGGTGCAAATTTCATAGCATCTGCTTAGAGCAATTTACTGAAAATGAATCACAAACTATAGGCTAAATTTTTTCCACATCCTAAGATTCTTATGCACACAAGCGTCTCAACCATATTCAAGTAGGATTCCATGGAACTGTGATTTTAATATGAAAGCTGGGGGCTTTCTATCTTTAAAAGTGGAATAGTTGATTGGACAAAGATATTTGGAAACTGCTTCTGGGTGCATAGCAGGAGGAGCTTACAGTGTGCAGTGCCAACCCTGTGTATCATTTCAGAAGAGTCCATAAGTCAAAATGGTTCAAGGTGTTGTGTGCATTCCCAAATAAAGTTGAGTGTAAGTCAGGAAGCAGGTGCTGCACATTCAGAGGCCTTATTCTCTACAGTGGAATGTGATCAGTTCAGCATTAAGATGACTTAGTTTGAAACATCTACGTTTTACATTGTCTAGTTACTACTAAAACACTTCAATGCAAGTTCATTGTAAGTAGCTCAACAACTGGACGCACACTAAAGTAATGCAAATTTATCCTACGTCATTTAAATTTAAACTAGAAACTGGAGGTTAATCAGACTGTGACACTGAATTCCAGATCAGTCTGCCAGATATGTTAGACATGCCAAAGGCGTTTGGGAGGCAGAGCTCTACTCCCTGTTTTTCATCTCTATTTTTGTCTGACTAGTGTGTGCCGTTTGGGCTGCTTTGTCTACAGCCTGCTGAAGGCAGAGGTGTTGGGGGTAAGAGATGATGCATGATCATTTCAGACTGCAGAAAGCTTTGAAGCAGTTGCTGTGTATTGTCATACCCAAATGCAAGTGCTCCATGTAAGAAGGAAAGCAAACAGAGTTCAAATGAAGCTAGGCAGATAGTTTGTTTCTTGGTTATGTGTAACTGAGTCCTTATTCTAAAGGAACCTAAGCTTGTAAAAAGCAAACAGAACACACCCCTTCCCCCTGTCTATATACTGGGTTTCTAAAACTCGCTTTCTCAGTGTAGTTGCTCTCTTTGAAATGCTGTTACATGATTCTCAGCTAGTCAGTATAAACCTGCAACTCATAGAAGGAAATGTGTTTTATAGCACAGTTTCACAGAGACACACAGAATCACAGAATTGTAAGGGCTGGAAGGGACCTCCAGAGATCATCTAGTCCAACTCCCTGCCAAAGCAGGCTCTCTAGACCACTTGCAGTACTGGGGCTCTGGGACTTAGTTGTCCTCCAATAAAATAAGCCTTTAAAAATACAGAGTTCACCCCGGGTGACCTCTGCTGGGACAGTTTCTGTCCCTAAGCGCTGTTTACCTTCAGCCTTCTGACAGTTGCTACGCAGCACATTAATTTTCCAGGCCGCATTAATCCCAATGACCTGAATGAAGTTTTTTTATAGTGGAGTGACGATGGCGTGTAGCTGTTGTGTGCATCCCAATCTGCAGCCTGGCTGGGATGACAGCCTGAAGCCCTATCTGCTCCCCTCAGTAATGCTTTGTTTGTGGTGGTCCTTAAAGCAAGAGTAAAGTGCAGTCTCCTCTGAGCTTGCAGTGAAGATGTAATCTTAAAAACACTTCTGGCTTTGAGAGAAAAAATGTTAAAAAGAAGCCTGAAGAGGCTCTCATCTAAGATAAAACAGCACTGTTGCACTAAATGGAAGCTGCCTTCGCTAAGACAAATTGCTTAAACATTGTGATTTTCTTATCTTGTGTGTTCTGTTCTGTGGCTTTTCTCTAAGAAACATCTGCACTGCCCTTACAGAATCCTCAGTGTGCAGTTCATTTTCCTAATTAGTTTTTGTTTATTGTTCTTTGAGAGCACTTCCAAGCACTGTGGGTAGCAGTGGTTTTGCAATCACTCAGTCTAACAGTGGAAGAGGCTTTTGCACAGCCGTGCTTGCTGGGGTGCTGAGCAGGTATTTGACTGCCGGCCTGTACAGCCCGACTTCATGACTGTTTTTGCTTCCAAGATTAAAGCTCATGCAGTTAAAGTGCATCTACAGTACTCTCACACCCCTGACTACAGTGTAGGAATGCCACATACATTTCTATAACACTGAAACTGATTGCTTGTTTAGCTTGGTGGAATACAGGCTGAAATGGAATGCTGAGCATCTTTGTCCCAAGAAGTACTAATTGTCACCACAGGCTTAAAACGTGGCCAGTCCTTTAAATGCAGGACCAAGTGCTTCATTTCCCTATTGCTCAACTAGTTTAGAGTTCATCCTTAATATCAGATATAGGAGCCGAACTACTCATAAAAGTGGATTTCAAAACATTAGCTAAGATTTGCTCTTGACTTAAGCTTCTATTTATGGCTTTAGACAAACTTCAACTGCTTTAGCAGCACAAGTTTTGCTTAACAGAGCAAAATATATCTAAAACGTCTGTATAACCAGAGGCAAACTGATGCCTAGGACACTGCTACCTAGGGCAAAACTGTATGTAAAACTGCTGCTTACGTAAGCCTGTTGGTACTACATAAATAAAAGTAACTCAAAATTCAAATCAATACAGACTTAATTGTAAATATCTTATTAGGTAGCATTAGATATGACTCCACAGATTTAGAAAGGTAAGTTATACATTGACAGCACTGAAGGGCAGCAGCTCTGGTCTGTACGGTTGTCAAACTTCAGCAGAATTTTCTATTCTTTAATCTCACAATTTTGTATGGCCAGGTTGCGGGATAGAGGCCTAAAAACGTACTGCCTGGAATTAAAACGGATGAGCTGGGTTTTTTTCTTTGATAAAAGCATTTACTAAATGTTTCTCTGTATCAAGTAATTATTAGATACATTAGTGATAGATTAATAGCATATAAAGTGAAGGTGTCCTATATTCTGAGGTGATGTAAAGTAGCAAACACGGTTACTGCAGGCTGATGTGGTGTTTAAGTACGACCTTCTGTACTCTAAAATTTGCACAACTTTTATTTTATTGTATGTAAAAGGTATCATACTGTAATATTAGCAGTAGTTTTGGTACTGACCTTCTGTTTACAAGTCAGTAGCTGGCAGGGGATGCAGGGCATGGTTATGGTATGCCAGGCTGCTTCACACAGTTTTAGCAACCAAGTGCCTGCATTTCTTAGCTATGCCTATGGCTGCACGTGTTTTGCCTGTGCTGCTTTAGCAGCAGGGAGAATGGTCTGCATTAACCTTACAGCAAACGTGTGCACAAGGCACAATGCAGTCTGAGATCACGTTTTCCAAATGCGCTACCAGAGCAGCTCGCGCTGAGAAGCCCTGCAGGGCTCACGTGCTGATGCCTGCCACTGGGCGGAGCTGTGAGATCACGGCTGGCATTCCCTCTGCTACGGGGAGCTACAAACGGCCACGCGGGTAGCCCTGCCACTGCTGGGAGGAGCAGCCTTTCTTAAGTCCGTACTAGTATGTTATCCACACGACACGCGACATGGCAGTACCCCTATCACAGGAGTTACACTGATGTTTACAGTAGCACTGAGAGCCTAAGCTCTTTATTTCAGATTGGACCATATGAAAGATGCTCTTTGACATCAGTTTAACATATCAGCACCTGCTTGAAGAACAGATGTCACTGATGGACCTACTCTGGCTTAACCATCAAAAGACTTTCACAAACGTGTAACACAAGAATCAGGGAGCTCTGAGATGTATGTGAGGCACTTTAACCAAAATGTGCATCCCTTCTTTGGGCAGGAGCCTAGGCAGGAAAACAGCACTGGATGGTGTGTGGAAATTGCTACCTCTCCAATGCTGGACCACGTTCTATTGCACAGCTCTGACACTGTGGGGACATTTCTTTCCAGATGTAGGATATAGGATAGGTGGGATATTATCAGAGCAGTGGAGGATCTTTCAGGCTATACAGCAGTATGCACATTAGCTAATCTTGTCATCCAACAGTTATATGTAACACAACAGAATTTGGCACAAATCAGCATGACTGGAAAGCTAGAACCAGATTAGCAAGCTTCTTAGAAGACCTCTAATGAGTAACATGGGTAGGCACTGCGCATGAGGAAGACTGCACAAAGCCTGTCATCTTCATTAGTCCTTCATCTTTTTAAACCGAAAGTAGCTGTAAGTATAGAATCATGGACTCATTAAAGGTGGGAAAAGTTCTCTAGGATCATCTAGTCCCACCATCAACCCATCACCACCATGTCCTAGCTTTGTTTAAAAAAATAAAAAAAAATTAAGAAATATCAACAGCCTTACAAGAGGTCACTGGCATGAACACCTTCAGCCACGAAAGAGAGCTACTACAGAGGTGGGAGTGTTGCAGAGAAAATTAAAAGTGCTACATTGACTGCTGTTGCAACTGCAAACACTCAAAGGTAGAAATAGGGCTGTTTCAGTAACTGGGTGGCCATGTGAGTGAATAGTCTGCAAAACAGTTTTGTACTGTACTCTGGGTTTTCTTAAAACCTTTCAGCAAGCCATGCAAAAGCTCACTTTACTCCTAGAGTGTGCCACTGTCCCACAGCTTCCTCATGGCAGCTGCCAGAGTCTGTGAACACACACATTTCCCATCACTTCCTCTTCCCATCCATCTCAATAGAGCAACCAGAGGGCTAGCCGTGCTCAAGAGAAGGCCTGCAATTCCTCAGCAATACTTGATAAATTGAGAACGTGAGTTGCAGAGAGGTTTACTGGCAGCCAGAATCTTTTCTCTGAAGTGGCATTAGTCTGTCATTTTTTTCTTGGAGCTGACCATTGTTCTGCTTCCAACTTCTCAAATGCCTGTGAAGGATTTGTAGCAGCTGTGCAAACTTCTCAGCTTTAGCCTTCTGTGAACTGCTACATCTAATTCTTCTTTTCCCTGGGCAGCCGTTTGACAAACATCCAGTCTCTGTTCTACAAAGAAAAGCCAGTGCAACAGAAACATCATCTGTGAAGGAGAAAGGAAAGGCAAATGCTACACGCACCATGAGCTCTGCCCAGAACACGGTTTTAATACTGCCACTGCAGCATTACTGAGTCCATGATGAAGCACTCCCATGAAAATATCACACAAGGTTTTCATTTTGCAACATTTGACCTCAAATACTTATTTCAAAATTAAATAACTGAAGCAGTCTGCAATTATTAGCATTTCCTTGTTACCTTCTCCATTTAACTGCAGAATTGCATTTAAAATTAACTGAATGCTGTCCGTCCTGTTCAAGCGATTAAAAACATCTGAAACCTTCCATCCTCTGGGGAGGGACAGTGCAGGGGGGTATCACAGCACGCTGGACACTTTCATGCTTCTGTTGCTCACTGGCATGCATTGACCATTACTCAGAGCCCAAAAATTCTACTCACATTTTTGAAGGAGGAGAGAATGTAGACATGTAAGGACACGTATACAATTGGAAGAGCACTGTCAGTGGCAACACATTTAATTAAGATCCCCAAACAAACTAAAGAAAGGAAGGTTGTTAGGGAAGAGATCATCTAGAAATGAAACTGAAAAGACTAAGATGAGAACTCTTACTTGAGTGGAAAGCAGAATTTGTGTTCTTTCATTTCTGTCTTGATATCATACCTGCCCAACACAACCACAACAGATGACAGTATTTGAGACCAGCGAGCCCCCTTCTCAGAAAGCACTCCAGGTGGGTGATAAGCACCAGGCAGTTTTTCATCTAATTGATCGTGTATCTTCATCCAAGAAACAGTGTCAGTTACCACATTACATCCCTGCTTTAGCTCAGGGCCCAAGGACTGAGAACCTCCATTACCTTGCAGATAAGAGACTTCAGCGGATCATCCAGACGACCATGTTTTGAAGGGAAGGAATCCCAGGGGACATGATACGGGGAAGCAAGCCACCCAAAATATTAACATCTACCTCAGGCCCTGACGTGTTCCTCTACGACATGTCCTGTACGCCACCACTGTCACTTGTTTGTGAACCAGCCAACTAAGTTATCAGATGTACAGCTTAGACAATAGTCACAGATTCCAAAGTATAATTAAATATTGAAAGTTAGATAAAAAAATATTTTTATCTAGATTTATCACAAGCTTTCAACTGAACAGTGCAATTACACTGTCTGGCATTTATACACTATACCAAAAATCAGTCCTAAAGTGGTCTTCCCCCAGATTAAAACCACAAATTAACCTGCAGTGGTACAAAGCAGCCATGACTTCCATTTAGGCAGCTCTATAGAGCACTCTGCTTTGATTAGTTTTACAAATACTAATGAAATTAATTTTATCTTGCATTGTTTTCTTACTTGACTGTGAAAAGTCCATGCCAAGAACCTAATAGGAAGGAGTCTCAGTGAATGGCACTCATTCTTCTATCACAAGAGAGCTACTTTTTTGATAGAGAAGGTGACAGACTTCGGAGTATTTTGATGGAGCTTAACATTACAACATGGCATAGAATAAATGTTATTAAAGGAATGCACAGGCTGAATAACCCTGTCTTCAGGTAATTCAGTAGCTGTACCTAACCACATGCTTGGCAGGGATTTGTTTAATTGAGAGTGGAAAAAACAAAGTGTGAGAGCCAGTTCTGTGATAGCAGACTAGTAGTTTGCTCCTTTCCCTCCTTCGTAACAGACCAACAATTACAAACCTTTTCCAACACAACCTTATCACTGCAGATTAAAAAAGAGATGAGAAACATTAGAGCATTGTTCTGAAACGTCACATCTACAAGTGAAACAGCAACATCATTCCTATCACTTGCTATTAAGCAGCAGTACTGCCCTGACCCTGCTGTGTATCTGAACGAACCTCTATTAGAAAGGAGAGGTGAGAAATGAAAAGCATACATGGGATTTGTAAAGGAAATTCTGAAATGAAAGATTACAGTTGGCTTCTAAGGAGCAGCAAGGTCACAGGAGACAGGTGCTTGTGAAGAAACTTAATTCTTATCATCACACAAAATGTATTTGTTGTATTGCTCCTTTTGTTAAGCAAAGAACAAAGCCCAGAGGAATCTGTTCTTTCTGTGTGGAATCTTAATGGGATTTACTAGAGCTTTCCACTATGTTTAAAATGAAAGAGTTTGTTTTAAGTTCGGTGAGGCAAAGAACCACTGGTAATTACTGTTCTTCTGTTTTGCTGCTATTCCTGAACTTCACCACCATCACTGTTATATTATCGGGACACCCTCTGTAAAACGACTGTAGAACTATACTCTTGGCTCCGAAGTGTGGCTCATCCAAGCGTTCCTTGATGAATCGGACGGCTTCCTCGTTGCTGAAGGCATCCCACAGACCATCAGATGCCAGGATCATGAACTCTGGCTGCAGTTTGTCCAGGTCAAAGGTGAGAATATCGGGGTCAGGAATGACAACATTCAGGTTCTTCAGAGGGTAATCTCCTAACGAGCGGGACATGGCCAGGATGCCCTGAACACGCCAGGAGCCATTAAAGCTGATAAATCCACCTGGAGAGAAACACCAAACACTGTTAAAACTTTCTCCGACCTCCTGCCATATCCACTCAAAAATTCACGCTGCAGTATCCTGAGGTTTATAAATGTTACACATCTCAAAAAGCAGATGTCTTAATTAAATATCACAGTGCTGCAAAGAGTTAGATTGTGCCTTCCAGCTAGTGCTCTTCTAGCAAACTGCCCTGCACAAGGTGTGCCAAAAAATATCAGAACAATGTTGTGAACAAACCCATCATAAAGTATTATTCTGAGTTAGAAAAATGCGCTGTGGCATTTGACTGACTGCGCTTACCATCACCAGGATTAGGGCTACTTCTAGTTGCCAATCTCTTTCAGTGCTTAGGAATTGCTCACAGGAAGATACATCTCTCACTGAAGTCAGTGACTGACAGAGGCAACACCTGGGCAGTACCCAGCCTGACTGTGCTAGGGAGAGAACTACGCAGTGCCTCAAGGTCAAAGCAGAATTGAAACACCATCAGTTTTGTGTGCATGTGTCTGTGTGCCACTGTCTGCACTGATGTGTAGCTATATTTCCTCCACTCTAACATGAATCAAAAGTCAGAGTCACTTGAGGACAAATAATTTGCAAAATGTCTACCATGGAGCATTAAAACATGTAACCAAATTAGAAGAACTGTTGTCTTTACATTTGCAAGTTGTTTGCTTCGGTGTTTTTAGAAAAACATTTGTTCTTTATAGTAATCAGAAAGCATTCAGCTTTTCACTCTGCCCTATTGCAATTGCACCTCAGCTATGCAGTCACATAAGCCTTGCCCAGCTGCTGCAGTATGTTTTGAGGGCATCTTGATTGCAAATTACTCAGCCATCCATTTCCCAGCGCTTTTTTCACGAGTGTTTAGAACTGCAGTACCTCAGAGTAATCATACGTACGTACTGGAGTGATGGGAAGCAAAATGCCATTAAGAAGAGGCAGTTCAATATTATACAAACAATTAGAGGAAAGCAGCACTGACATCCATTACTGTACTCACAGAGGAGATAGCTGATGCCGGTAACTGGTTGCAGCACACTGACAGTAGGCTATGCAGGTAGTGCTTATACATGCAAAATGACTTTCCAGTGCTGCTGTCAAGTGGCAGCTGAAAGTGACAGTGGCACGAGTTTCTGAGGTTCGGTGAAGTGTCTGTTGGCACTTGTAGTGTTTTGTTTTATAAAGTCATCCATACAGAGTAGTTAGAAATTCTTAAGAAAAAGCAAACGTTCTGCAGTTCCAGTTGTCATTGGAGAAGAAAAGACATTAAGGAAATAGAAGCTCTTTGGCAGCCACGCAAACATTCCACACGTAGAGAGTTCAGCTCCAAGGAGTGCATTCAAGGTGAATACAATTTCTATCAGTGACAGTCACCTTGTGGTGCTACAACTGAGCGTTTCTTCACAAGCCAAGACTGTGGTTGTTTTACGGCCCCTACTTAAGTGAATACTGTATCTATTGCTCAGGACCCCAGTCAGGGGATTTGTATTTTTTGCAGAAAGATGTGCATTTTTCTGTCTCATGGGAAAGGATCAGAGTGCTGGGATTGCTCTCATTCAGCTGCAAGAGGAGCAGTGCTGCAGCAGTCACGAGTGCGTGGCAGCAGCTCCCTGTGACCGCAGCAGGCAGTGTTGACCGGGACCTGTGACTCACGCTGCAAACTACATAAGCATGCTGTTGAGCAGGTAATACCAACGTCTGTAAGAAAGCAAGGGCCCTGTTCTCTCAGCTAGTGGCTTTCCTTTGGTACTGGCTGCAAACGTTGGTATCAGTAACCTCGTACTGCCTTACAGGAACACTCAGGAGCAATCTGTGTGTTGGCTTCTGGGGACTGCAGTATGAGAGCTGCAAGCAAAGGCCTTCTCTAAATGCACGATTGTACAGAGCGCCTGGATGATGTTGGTAAAGGAGACCTTAAGAAGCTCAACTGCTGAATGAAAGATCTCCAGATGTACATCTCCCAAGTACACAGTTGAATGAAGCAAAGTGAGACCAGAATTTTCCTATTCTTTCTTCTCAAGGTCTGTGTACATTCTGTTTGCCTTTGGGAACTTATACAACCCTCAGACTTGGTAGCGGCACGAAGAATCACGCTGCTCTTCAGCTTCCTCAGAGATAAAAGCAAACAGCAGAAGGCATGAGTTTGCCACGTACAGGCATTTATACTAGTGTGAACCTAGTGAATACCTGGAGGTTTTAAAAACGTTTTACACTCAGGGAAAAAATGTATTATTTCCACTTTACAGATGAAGAATTTGAGGCAGAGAAACAGTGCATCTCTAGAGGCAATGCTCATCACTATGGTTAACACAAGCAAGGGGAACTTTTTCTTCATCAAGTAATTTGCTGCTGCAAGCTGCTGTGGGAATCAAAACAGAAACAGTTTCAAAAGAGGTTTTGACAAATTCATGGAGAACTGGCCATTAAACTTGAGGTACCAAATGCAACTTCTGGCCCAAGAGGTCTTAAGCGACAAGTTAAGAAAGCTAGAAAGATTTATTGAGTAAGGTTACCATTTCTAATGTTCTTTTCCTTGTACTCCTGCTGCTGTGTATGTGTTTGCGCTCATTAACAGTCATTATATGGGAACAAAAAGTAGCTGTAATTAATTAGATTCGTGGTCTGCTTATTTTAGTAACTAAATTGCACTCAGCTTATGACCCAGCGTCTTACATAAAGGCTGCTGATATGATGCAGTGTGGAGAAGCCTGTAGTGGTGCTGTGCCTGTTTATTAATTGCTCCCTGCAGAGATCAGGAGGGAGCTGGCTGGGACAGTCAACTGACTGTAGGAGATGAAGGCTGCTCCTCTTACTTTGACACTGCTTCATTAAGGGATAGGTCAGCCTGTTTCCATTTCTCTGTCTGCACCATGAAATCCCTCTGAAAAGCGTTGTATTAATAATGGAAGATTTTATCTGCTGGTTTCTCGGTCTGGTACTTTTCACTGTCTCACAGGGGAAAAGTCTATATTATTGACAGCAGAGAAGAAAAAGATGAACTTTCAATCCAAAGCAAAAATGTTATAACTCACCAGCTCTTTTAATCCTCTTCCTCTCTTTCAGCTGGTAGGGCTTGTGGTCGTGTGACAGGGGGATGGCATTCCCGTCCTTGTCGCACAGCACGCCTCGCGAATCACCAACATTGGCCACAGTGAGCTCTTTATCTGACAGCAACGCGATCAAACAAGTTGTACCTGAGGAAAAATAGAGGGGAAAGGGTAGCAAAAACAAATAGATAGGATGTGTCTATCTGCAGTTATATAGCACGTTTTCTCCAGTGGCTGCCTGTGGCCGTGTGACCAGCAGCTGCACTGGTATCTGACTGAAGCATCTTCTACTCTATCAGTGCCGTGAAAGAGGCTGTCATCAAATCTGACAGCTCTCTTCTAAGGATATTTAAGTCTATTAGGTTTTCTCTCTTATCACTGGGTATTACTGAGTCATTCCCTGCTCACTCTCTCTCTTATTGTTATTTGGTCAAATTCTTATATGGAGTGCACACTTATCTCAGCACCTGCTCTGTATTGCTCCTGCACAGACTGGCAGATGGGTGAGCGTTGGTGAAGCTGAAAATCTTAAACTCGTTGGTCTTAAACTCAGCTAGGAACAAACAGTGGCAGGAAAATGTTCTTTAGATGGATAATGGTGGAGAGAAGCTCAAAGGGGAGGAGTGTTTTCCAGTCTCTGAGAGCTGTCTTTTCCTAATGGATGAGAAAAGTAATAAGAGAGAAAAGCGCACACTGGCAGCAGAGCCCACGCGCTGCTTTCATGGACTGAAGCTACAGCACTTGAATGTACACGAGTCCAACCATCTGCCTCCTGGCTCCTCCGAGGACTGCTGTCAGGGCTCATATCCCATGGCAGCCTGTCCCCAGGCTGCAGTGGATACCTGGGTGCTGAGGATGAGCTTTGGTGCACAGCGCCCTGTGTACACCGTTAGGAGAGAATAAAGCTGCCCAAACTGCTGCAACTAAGGCAAGCTATACATCTGAAGCATGTTTTATTGGAAAAAGGAAATGATTTGACAGTTTTAATTACTTTAACCTTTAAATACACAGAAAAAACTTTAATCATTCACTGACCATAGTATTCAGCAAGCATAGTATTGTCAGCTAAAGTGACAGAAAAGTATTGGAATAATTGCTTGTTTTCAAAGTACTGACACTACTGTTTTTATTTTCCTCATCTAATTGATGCAGAGTAGAGTGAAAGTTGACCAGACCCCATTATGACCGTGTCTGTGGTGCATTTTCCCCTTGTAGCCAGTGTGATATGAGCTGTATTACCCAAGTCCCCAGCATTAAAAATAAGCCCTGCATTGACTTTGGACCAGGTGTCAGAATTTCATTCATATTTTGGAAAAGAAGGATATCAAATAGGCTTATATATATACACTATCAAACATTTAAAGGGAATATTCCTGACACTTAAATTGTATGGTAGTCCTGAAATTGTTACCAAATTCTTACAAAAGGTACTCTAGTGTCCTCTGACAGCAAACAGAATTAATTGTACACCTGCTTTCTTTTCCTTTTTCATTGTCTAGAGAAGTACAAGGTTGAGTTTTCACCTCTGTTGTTAATTTACAACTAATTATTCCTTACAATGAGGCACATACTCTTCTCCCATAACAGACATTGACAGGAAGAAATGGTACAGGCTGATTCATAGGTGACAGCCAGCATGCAAACCTTCACAGCTGTTCTGCAGGGACTTGTTCAGTGGCCCATATGAGGGCAAAGGCAGGAATGGATTCCTGCAGATGCACAGCACAAAGGCCTAAGTGATGAGTCCTCAGCCAGCACAGCATTCCAAAGCAACACATCTCTGGGTGCGTGTTCTCATCTGGCACAGCAGCAGCTGGCACATGCTGCCCACAGCAGCACCCTGACCGCTGGTTTTGCTCCTGAGAAACCTTATTAAGGCTCAAGTCTATGTTCTGTGCTCTTAAATCCAAATTCTCAAAGCTATGCCTTGTGCGTTGCTGTCCAAATGTAGAATTTAAAACTATGTTTTGCAGTTCCCATGCCAGTAGTTGAATATCCCATGACTGGAATAAATATAATAGCCAGTAATAAACAATTTTGGTTTTAGATGCACTGAGTTTTGGAGATTTATTTTTATCTTAATGGTCTGTCTTGCACAGCTTTAAACCAAAAATACTTTCTCACAGAACAGGCACATACATATATCTCATTTTGTGCCACTGACTGACACGTTGCAGACCTAAATGGATAGTTTCTCATTTGTGGCTAAAAAAACCAGCTAGCTGCACAACTCTGTGGCTCATGTAACAACAGAGCAACCTGTTCACCTGCATGACCCAAAGGGCCTTGTCAAACTAAGGGCCTCCTCCAGAGGTACCTTAGCTGAAGGCCACATGGGAGCCTGGCAGGTGCTCACAAGGCTGCAGGATGCCCGAGGCAGCACTGCTGCTCTGCACAGCTTTCACCTCCCTGGCCGCTCCCCGCTGGCTCAGCTGGCTGCCAGCAGCAAAGCCGGGGGCACTCGGAGCACCAGACCCCAGCGTTCCCCCCGAACAGCCCTGCTCTAAGGCCAGCAGGGTGGCAGGTGAAGCACCAGCACTTGCTCAGAGCACTCAGTGTGGCCCTCAGCAGAGAACAAAGACAAAATAACACAGTGCGGGTGCAGGCTCATGCCTCAGTATGGATAATAATCCTTTCTGTGTGTGCTGAGTGGTGTGGGGGTTGTTTATGGCTACTATTATACCTGTTACTGCCTTGGATGATGAGATTCTGCCCAGCAAAGTGCCCTTTTAGTGGTTTCAAAGCACTGAAGTGTTGTACTCTGCCTTCTTTTTGCACAGGGCCACTGGCTGCAGTGGGAGCTCTGCACAGGAGTCACGGATGGTCCAACTGACCCTGCGCTTTGAGGCTAATTGAAGTTTCAAGAGTAAGTGCTAAAGAGCTTGTTCTACAAATAAACCTTGGGAGGTATCGGAAAGAGAGCTGCATTATTAAGATGAAAGCAGAAAGAGTGCAGGTAAGTAGCAACACCTCAACACCTGGCTGCCATGCGATACGGCTGTCTGTCGGGACAGCAGCGCCGTGGGTCTGTGGGAGGGAGCACCATGTGCAGGTACAGAGTATTGCAGGAGAGTACCCATGGGCATTTATGCAGAACGGAGTGGAATTTAGCATTTGAGGTCAGCTCATTCTTTACCTGAACAAAAACCATTAACTCTATAAATGGATGAAGCTCTGCTTCAATAAGAAAACTACATCAATAAATGGCGCCCCACTTTGCCTTTATTTATGAAGTTTTTCTTACTGGTTGCTCAAGCAGCATCATGATCACAGTGGAACTCTGTGGCTGGCACCTGCCAAAGGCACTCTGACTCCTTGTCTAAATTTCTGAGAGAAAATGAACAGCCACTTCTGCATTTCTGACTAAAACTCTAACCTATGAAATGTTCAATGTGGGTAATACAGTCATTACTACAACCCCATGTAAAAATGAAGACTTTGAATACAGTCTTCTGGTTGTATGATCTGGTGTATGAAGGAGAATGAGAACTGAGCCAGAAGATCACCCTGAGTGCTGGCTGCAGTGTGCATTGCCTCAGCCTCAGCAGCAGCCCCTGACTGATGGCAGGCTGCCTCAGTCCCTGACCTCATGGTGCTGCCTGCCACTGCATGGAAAAGCAAACTTCTCTTACTTTGTTTTCTTCTCCATCTATTTTTATTTCAGTCATTTAACCTTGTGCAGAGTTAGAAACTGTTGCACACTTGTCAGTTGCCTCAGATTTAATGCAATTGCACAATGGAAAATTCCCAACATAAAGGTTCCAAAATGGAGAACACATGTTATATTGGTCCCTCGGTGCAGCTGCCTGAATAATGCCTTGCTGAGCAGTTAAAGGAGGAAATCACTAGGAAATTTAAAACCTGTGGTATATTGGCTGCAGAGATACAGTGTATATTCGGTTCGTTTTTTTTTTTTGTTGGTTTTTTTTTCTGAGTCAGGTAAGATTAGTGGTGTTATACTTTAGCACCAGCCAAGGTGCCTTATAGAAGTCAGGGCTGCACCAGCTACACTGGGTTTTAGGTACCTAAAAAGGAAAAGGAGATGATACAGAAGAGAGAAAAAAAGAGGGAAAAAGAATCTATCAGGAGACAGAAGAAAGGAAAAATAAAGGTACAGAAGTAGCTGAAGGCACATCTGTAAGCAGCAGCAGGAGGATGCCATGAGGCAGTCAGGATGAGCTGCAGGTGACGCACACAAAGGGCAGGGAGCCTTTTTTGACCAACAGAAGAACTAAAGCAATTCTGAGGCCTGGGCTAAGAAGGGAGCGATAAAGGACTGAGGCCTGGTGAACAAAGCACATCCATCACGGGGCGACAGGCGCACGAAGCAAGGGAGAAGGGCAGAAGTGAAACAAGGCAGCAGCATAGTCAGGGCTGCACTGAAGCTGACTGAAATTCCCCCACTGTCCCCATCTCATCCCTCTCCATGAGCAGAAGTGCAGTCCTTCTCCCAGGCACCCACCAAATCCCCACCTTTCTTCTCTGCCCTCTCTGCTGAGTTCTCTTTCTCTCTTCCAGCCACTATCTGATATCTCATAGAGAGCACGTGTAACCCAGTCCCTTGCTCTTCCTCCTTTTCACACTCCTCTACCTGGAATTTTTGCCCATTCCTCCTCTGTAAAAAGTGACAATGCTGTATGCCCTTACCCAGGCTCTTAAACTGCCACAACTCCAGGACAAGGAGCTTCCCCACAGCGCTCCCAAACAACTGCACTTCCCACAGCCTTCCTACCTCCTCTAGCACACTTCTTCCAGTCCTCCTCCACCTCTGTGATCTTTGCACACAGAGAAAACTGGAAAATTAGACTTCCATGTCCTATGTTTTAGTCATGGCTTCCCCTTTTGCAGAACCTCCCTCATACTATATACATCAAAGTTACTTGTCGGCTGCATTCCCAACCCAGTCCTTTTCCCATTGTCACCCCATCCCTAGGCTTCTCTGGCTCTTTCCTTTTGCAACACAAGCTTGCCTTAGTATTGCCCTTTTCTAAACATAGCATCATTAACCTTCATGTGTTTTATGGCCGTCACTTCCTTTTCTATCCATAAGCTCACTGAACATGCTGTTCATAGTCATTGCCTGCGGTGTTCTTTCCCTCCAGCTCTGCTCTACATTCTCTCCAGCATAGTCTCTGCCTCAGGCTCACCACTGAAACTGCTTTTGCCAAGATCTTAACAATGTTTTTGAGCTAAAGCGGAGACAGCCATCTCTTCCCGTTCCTCTTATCTGCCTCCAGCACAGCCAGCTCAGCGCTTCTCGGCAGATGAGATAGTTCTTCTTTCCTAGTTTTCACCTTTGCTTCTCTAATCACAAACATCTCTCTCCCGGTCTCTGAAGATGCCTTCATCTCTCTTTCTCTCGGGTTTACACAGCTCTGATGGTCTTTGACTCCCTCTCCATGGGCTTTACTCCTATGAAATCTCATCTGCAAACACAGACATCACCAGTGCTTCCATACAGACCTCCCGATCTGCTTCTCTGTCCCAGAGTGGCCTCTTCTCTCAGCTAAAGGCCAGCTCGTTTACCATACAGATACTGATCCCATACCCAGCACCCCATCACCCAGTGCAGCCCCGCTGTGTCCCCCAGCCTGCTATGTGCCACCAGTGGAACCAGCTGTCCTGGGCTGCTGCAGTGAGGAGCAGGACGTGCTGCCTCAGCCCCACTGTCCACAATGCATCCAGCGTGGGATGCATGGCATGCTCGGCTTCACTTCCACCGCATAGGGAAACAAGAAAATTGGCAGGATAATGACCTCAACAATAGAGACTGTGAGCATTATCTTTGGAGAGGCCAACTCTGCCTCTTAATGTTTGGCCAGAAAGCATTAAACTCCAGAGGGCTAAAAGCTACATTAATTCCCACACAAACAGGGCTTGTGATAGGGAGTTTGTATTAAGCTGAAGTGTTCATTATAGAAAATTAGTCTAATCTCATCTCTGGAATTGTTCCCATCTCCTTTTCCTGGAGCTTCTTATGAGGTGCACAGGGCCAAGCAGGCATGCCATTTAGGTTGAGTCCCTTCAGCACTGGTGTTTCCTACTCTGAGCTGTACCTGCCTCTTCTGCAGCGCAATAAACTGCTTTGCAAAAGTCTGCTCTGTGGAGCACAGACCTAAGAAGAACCATCCTGAAAAAAGGCAAGGTGTCTCAGTTTCTTAGTCAGCTCAGTGTAACACCTTTTTCCCAAGATTAAAAGAATGCCGTCTTTTAAAAGAGCTTAAAACAAACATCATTCTTAGAAATACATAGAAACTACTTCACATCCAGTTTCTAAGATCGTAGCTTAATTCCCTTCATGAAGCAATTCCTACCTGACTGTATGCAATACTACTTCAAGATTTTTCAGTCCCTTTCAACCTAAGCCATTCTGTGATTCTATCATATGATATATCCTAAAAGTTGATTTCTTGGCATTGCTCCTATATTCCGTTTCACCTTAGCACCACACTCAGTTGTTGAATACATTAGAAGTACATTGAAAACAGTTTCATTTTTTTTCTGGCTAGAATTATTTTCCCCAAATTCTTTTATATCCACTAGAAACCTTCCAAAGCTTTAAGAAGTTTTGCATCATGATTGCTTTCTGTGCAGAAAGATGACTGCATTTTCACATATGAAAGTAAAAAAAAGTAAAAAAAAAAGTAAAAAAAAGTAAAACTTTTACCAATAATGTCAATTTAAACAAAAGCGTCAGGCTGCCCTTGGGATTCTCTGCATCTGTGTCCTCTCCAAGTGGGGCTGTTTGTTAACTCTCCTCTCCCACGTAGTTTAGAAGCCATCTCTCTTCTACTTGCCACTAACATTTAACAAAGGCTCTATTGCATCTTGCACACTTCACTGCTGTCAGGACAGAGTGGTGCTCTCTGCAGCAAGGTGTAAAGGCAGAACCAGGCAAATGCAGCACTTGAGAGCAGGAGGACACAGAGACATCTGAGCAGAGCACATCTGCACCAGCAGTACTGCTATGCTGGCACTGGCTTCCAAGTCAAACCAAACCTCCCATTAGGGATCAAGAAATGGAAGAAAACAGAAAAAGCTAGAAGCAAAATGAAAATCCCATTTGAAAAAGGAAAAATAAAAAAAATTAAAAGCACTCAACAAAATTCAGTGGCTTGGTTTCTGACCAAAGGATCAAGACTGCAGCACTTCATTCAAACCAAGGGCATTGCCCTGCACTTTGTGAGCCATAAATACCAGATGTAGTAAGTATAGAACCAGCAGGTAGGCACCAAACACAAGACCTAGAGCTGGCAAATTATTCACAAGCAGCATAAATAGTAGCCACCTTCCAGGAGCAGGACCTGCCTGCTCAGAAATCCCTGCCCAGCTGGTGGCTGCAGCTGGTGAGTGGGCTGGGCTCCAGCCCTCAAGTTTGTGGAGGATAAGGTGGCAGTGGCACAAGCATCACTCAGGTTGCTGCTGATCTCACTGAGGACTGCTGTAAGTACCTGTCTTGCTCTCTAACTGCCTCAGAGGCTCCTGCATGACAGATCGCACACATTAACTCCTAAACAAATAAGAAACTTATTAGTGCAAAGAGAGAGCTGTGCAGCAAGGAGGTATTTAAGAGTTATTTATTCTGTGCCCAAGGTGCATCTCAAAATCAGAAAAATAAACATGCTCTCTGTCCAAAGGGACTACAGTCTGACTCTGTATTTCACGTGCTGGCAGAAGATTGAGAGTGAGGACTGGAGGAATAAAGGGATGGGAGTGACAATGCACCAGAACCACGGGCAGGTTGAGAGGTCTGTGATTTATCTCGAGAGCCCCCCACAAAACCTGCTGACACAGAACGTACCGAGCTGAGAATGCAGCTTAAATCAAGCTGGTGGCTCTTCCCCTCACCAAGTTAATCAAACTTGGAGGCTAATCATCTTCCAGGCCAAAAGTTACCTCCAGCTATTCAGTTTTCCTCCTACATTCTCTTATGCAGAAGCAATTTTCAGCACACCAAGCTGCAGGACAGACCCAGACAGACACACAGCTTCCAAAGACACCCACAAACAGCTGCAGCCAGTGCCTGCTGCCTGTGATTGCAGAGCTGCACAGAAAGC
>JAOWBP010004023.1:18282990-18317226 GCA_028571105.1 Tragopan temminckii | reverse complement strand
GAAAGCATGCAAACGGAGGAAGCAAAAAGCACAGAGATTGCCAAAACTCAGCAACTGCCTCTATTAGGAAGGTGTTACACTTGTTTATGGCCAACTTCTTTACCTTAATGGGTTGTTACAGATTATGGATGGGGTTTTTAAGAGAGCTGTGCTTGAGAACAGAAAGCTTTCTTCTCTTCCTGCTCCCTTCTCCTCCTACATGCAGCCATGTATAATTCAGACACCGGGAAATAATGAAAAAGGCTAACAGTGATTGATTGTGGCGTGCAATGCAGTTGTGCATGCAAAGCAGGGATTAGCACAAGCTGAACAATGCTGCAAATAAGAGCCCAAGGACACGACATAAAGATGCAGACAGGAGTGTAAGCGATCTCTTGAAACACAGCAACACCCTCAGACCATAAATCTGTGTGCAGGTGCATGTGCTTGACATTGTTACAATATATTTTCTTCTCAATGATTCTCCCACTGAAATGTTTTCAAAAGAACCTAAATATTAGTTTTTTTGCACGTTATATGGCAATAGTAGGAGCAATGAGGCTGAAGAGATTCATTTCAACACAGAGATCCTGCAATTGCAAGTGTAATGAAGGGTTTTGCAAGGGTGTAGCTGCTACTGATTTTGTGCTGCTCTGTCCCGCTACAGCAATGCTGTTTGGGTAACGATGCAGGAAAATTTAATAAGGATCTCTAAAGAGTCTGCCAGGCTCGTAGATAGAACAAACTTTGCCTCCAGGCATCTCTCTTTGCTCCCATCAGCAGGTGACAAAGCTCTGTTAGCTGAGTGGCTTTCTCCCAGCAGCCTGCAACTGATGTCCTCTCTGCACACACTGAATTTCAAGGAAAGTGATGTCTTCAAATGCTGTCTCGATATTTCTTAAATAAATTAAAAACAAAAGCATAAAGCTGTGCTGATATCTCTCACCATGCAACACATGCATCTGATGTTGAAGAAACACACTGCAGTACCAACAGCAAGCACCTCCAGCATGTCAGCTGAAGATAAAGGTTTTCAAAAGAAATCTAACACAAACTTACACAAAATGAGCCTCAAACAAGGGTTTTAATTCTCTGCATTTTCTGCCATTTTAATTCTTATGCATTTTTTAAGAGCTTCATTGGCCAAAGATAGAATGAAAGCAAAGCGATCAGGCTGTGATAAAGCAGTGTCCCTCACAAACTCCTCACACAAGCTTTGCACTGCTCCTCTGGACACAGGCCTGAGCCAACTCCATCACAGCTGAGGGGTGAGTTGAGCAAGCACCTGAAAACAAGTCTCTGCATTGAAGATGCTCTCCAGACTTAACTGATAAGCACTCAGAGAAAGGAATTAAACCCAAATGCTCTTTTGATGTACTCAGCACACCGAGCCAAGAGTTTCTGTTGTAGCTATCTGAGTCATTCTTCCTTTCCTTGTGGTATTTTTTGGGCACGGGCAGCAGAAGAATTCAATGCTGACACACGCTCTCTCTACAGGAAAGTCCATGCCATGCAATTCTATTGCAAGTTTTCAAAGACACCTTGTGAAATGGGAAAGAGAACAGCTCACCGACATACTGCTGTCTACTTGGTTTCAAATCCACAAGTGACTCTCCTCTTACACCCCTGAATGCCCACACTGCAGGGCTGTGTTGGTTTCACCTCTTTTTGGTGGAACTTACATTGTGGTAGAATGTTTAATTCTTTTTTTTAATTCCTACAAATGTATACACGCCAAAGAGAAGAGCACACGATATTTCTGCAGCAAAACCAAACACAGTTACACATACACACACAGAACACTTCACGTGGTTAATAGAAGTACTGCTAACTCACTGACATGGCCCAAGGCAGGCGTTCAGTACGTGCCTGAATGCCAGCACTGCAGCACTGCCCTCCATCTGAATGACCACTGCTGGCTGATGACTTTCAGTAGCTGAATATCTGCTAAAAAACTCATCAGGAAGGGAGGGATGTCACACACAAGTAGGCACTTACCTGTCAAAGTACTATTTCTGCTCTGAGATTCTGCTGAAAGGTTATAATTACATGCATTATAAAAAATTATTTTAACTGAAGAAAATAACGCAGTGCACTTGGGCAGACCTAACTAATACACCTGTTGTTACAAACACTGTCCATGTTCCAGGAATTGTAGAGACCACAGGGCATTGTATGAGCTCACGTGTAGGAAACGACAGAGTCACATAGCTTCTGCTGGAATGTACACCGAAATGTAATTTATTTCATGGGTATGCTTACAGAGATGTTTAGGCTCCCAAGTGGAGCTGCCTACCTGTATGCACCTGTGAGTAACAGCTAATTCATAGTTCATGGAAAACAGGGGGCACGTTT
The DNA here is from genome assembly GCA_028571105.1 of Tragopan temminckii. NCBI lineage: Eukaryota > Metazoa > Chordata > Aves > Galliformes > Phasianidae > Tragopan > Tragopan temminckii. Next base: position 18,314,892 of record JAOWBP010004023.1, on the reverse strand, counting down.
AAGATATGACTCTTCATACACATCCTTAAAATAAAGGCATGAATTCCCCAGAACCTCCAGTTTCTCCCTGCTCACTACTGAAGAGCTTTAGAAAAGTGGCCCAGAATTTGATGTCTCTAATGCAAATATGAACAGCTACAAGGGAGAAATCCCACTTGAGATGATGGCCCTGTGGCTTTTGCCAGGGTTACTGGTCCTCTGCTGAGAAACAGAGCTCTGGCTCACGGTGACCAGTTTTAATGAGTAAAAAAATTAAATATACCAAGGAAAGCATCGAGCATAAGGCAGAGATTATACAGAAGTAATCACCTGGCTATAAAGGGTAAAAATTGTTCTTACTGTATTATTTGGAAAAGGCTCAGTGCTGAATTTACACTGATGGCAACTGAAGATTGAAAGAATGTTGTTGGTTTAGATCATGTTCCTGAGGTTAAATATCTAAAAATTGTGAAATGAAACCTGAGCCTGAGAGAAAGCAAACAACAGCAGTGGACTCCCGGCCACAGAGCTTCAGTCTCCATCAGAAGGAAGAGCAGCAGTAACTGTTATCCTGACAGACAGAGCAATGTTAGTCACACATCTGCTGCGTCAATGTGTTTGCAACAAATGGGAAAATAAATTCACTACATTGCTACAACGCTGGCAAATGGTGCTCACAACAGCACACAGAAACCCTGTCCTGTTCCATTTATTGAGATAATGGAAATGCCATTCATACAGCCGTCCTTTGCCTGCACATGCCCTTTCTTCAGAAAAGGCATTGTGTCTGGCATTCCTCCTCTCTGTAGCTTCTTTACTGCTCTCCCCTTTTTGTTCTTGGATATTCTGTGCAATCCAATGCCTTTGCAATGGTTGTGTTTATTGTATTAAGTGTGCGTCTTTCCTCCCTGCTCTTTAAATCCCTCCTGAAGTGCTGCACTCTCCACCAAGATGCTCAGTCCTTTTTGAAACTCAGGTCATTTCACGTGTGGCACAGCTGTGTGTCACAGCAGGCCATTATGGCTGTGTATGGTGAGGTGAGGGGAGGGGAGGGGAGGTGAGGTGAGGTGACGTGAGGTGAGGTGACGTGACATGACATGACGTGACGTGACGTGAGGGATGGCTGGCAGCACAGCGCACCCAAACCCTGACCCCAGGCAGGGCTGTGGCGAGGCAGGGCAAGGAATGGTCCCCAGCCCCTGCTCCACTCAGGCCAAGAGCTGAAGCTCCCCATGAGTCACCACTGCTGAACCTGGGTGCTGCATTTCCCCAAAGACCACACCAGCCAAATGTGGCAGAAACACACTCCCAGCAGTTTAAGACCTTGTTCTTAAAAAAAAAAAGAAGGTAGCTATAGCAAACCAAACAGATTTCTTCCTGCATTTTTAATAGCTTACTCCTGTGCATAAGCTGCCTTGCAATGAACATCACAGCAAAGTTAGCTTCCTTTAGTTTTGCTGTGATGTAGAATAATGATGACATTACCTGATAAAGCTCTTTTTTCAGTGGGAAGAAAGAGTTTTCTCCAACAAGGTATTTATTATCCCTGTACAGAATATATAGCTCACTACAGTGTCAGGCTGCAGTCCTGAAGCAAATCCCAAAGCCTGAATCCTGCATTCATGCTTGGAACAGCTTCTCACAGATGCAGCTACAGAAAAAAAATGATGTTCTGTGAGGCACAGAAATACAGGCTGAATAAGAGGAGTCCATTTCATTCATTATCAATTCATTACCTGCTAAATCCTGCAGGGATGGAGGAGAGGACAGCGATACACTGCGTGATTCTTAGCGGAACACAACACGTGGGCATGTTTGGTGGAGGCAGAGCATAAACCTCATCTCGCCCAGAGACAGACTGCCGTGTGTCATAGTGCTAATGGACAGATTATCTCAGCAGCAAATAAATTTTGTTGCTAAGATTGGAGTATTTAGGCAATTTGGGACGTGATTTGCTAGCATAAAAATACACTTTAAGAAAATAAACTGCTGTTACGAGCAATTTCACTTACTCAGAGGCATTGAAAGTGGGTTGGAGGAGGAAAATGGGACTGAAGTACTGAAACCTAAGCTCCTCATGATCAAAAAGGCTGTGACAGCGCTCTGTGCCAGCATGGGCTCCCTTTGGTGGGCTCCTCCTGCCCTCTGTGGTTCCCTCCTGAGCCCTGAGCCAGCCCCAGCCCCGCAGCAGTGCCATGCTCCATCTCCTTCGGGTTTACCCTAAGCCACAGAACCATGGTGAGGATGCAGTTCCCCAGCGCAGGGTGAAGCACAGCACCGCCCTCAGATACTGGCAGTGCAGGGATGAGCTCTGGGTCCCCTCTGGGTGGATGTTCTGAGCAGCAGCCACCTGCTTTGCGTGGAAACATGGGACGCACTGATAACCACTGGCTAAGGAAGCATTTTTGGAGCTGACTACTGGCCGCAATCAATATCTCTCACCACAGCTTCATGGCAGGGAAAAGTGAAATTCATCTCTTTTGTCACTCAGTAATGAAACTCAATTTCTACAGGACTTTGGCAGAGAGAGGCTATCCATTAAAGAGAAACCTGTGAGTATGAATGTCAGGAGAGCCTCCTGCAGGCTGTAGCTAACCAGCACACACAAGTTCATTGCCAAAGCACCTTCCAGTGTCCTAAACACCCATTTGTGAAGAGGCATCACTGACCAGCCCAAACATTAAGGTGCTGTAAATGGAAGGAATAGGATCAGCATCCAGTAAAGCTTCAGCAGAGAAAATATTCTTGCACAAAATTAACCCAGCCATAGCTACTCAAGAATGCCACTTTTTAAACGAAGGGATTTAAAGATTACGAGAGGATTTATATCCATCTGTCACATTTGGCCTGCTTTCACTGTACAAATCTTTCTCAGTCAAACTTCACTAAGAATCCTGTCAGCAGCTGCCTATTTTTAGATGAACTCACTTTATTTGGTAGTTTCAAATCTAATGATTTCCTAACAGGGAAGATTTACAAAAAGGGGCATTAGAACATTGAGTCCATCGAAGCTCCACTTTATTAATATTTGCATGCTGTGCTACAAAGGCCAAATCAACATGCACAGTCGTACTGTTTTAATCCAGCAAATGGATATAGCAGAATTCTACACACACACGAAAAAATAAAAAAAAAAGCATTTGCAGCCTACAAAATGATGGAGTTAGGATACCTAACCAGAAAAATTAGCTTAGATCCATTTTGACAAGTGCTTTTCTCTCTAGTGCATCTATAAGTACCGCATTTAAGTACAATATCCACCAATTTTTCTTCAAAGAACTCACTGATGGAAGAAAAGAGGGGGAAAAATGCTCTCCTGAGAAGAGAAGACTTCAGAACCACTTTGGAGATGGCTAAAGCAAAACCCAACCAGGGCTCCGGGTGCCAAGGCAAGCATCCAGCAACACTGCCTGGAGCCCAGGATGGGTTCTGTTGATGGCTCACATCAGCTTCTGTCAGACAAAACTGTGTTTGTCCCTTACACAATAATCACAGGTATTTCACTATTTTGATTTTAAAGACTGCTTTCTACTTTTTGTATTTACTGCCAGCAGCTTCACCTTCTCATTAAATTGACTTTGATATGGCAAAACATTAATAAAATACATAACATACATAATAAAAAACCAACACAACTGGTCTGAGACCGAACAGTCTGAATAGCTGGAGAGCTCGGAATCACCAACATCTGCTGCAATGGCTCAAGAAGCACGTTCTCTGTGCTCAGATCACAATCAGATCTTTCTTCAAGAGCAGGTAGCACCACTTACATGTTTTTAGTGAACAAGTGAGATGATCAGACTATGAGCCACCGTCATCTTGGTGTTTTAACCTCCAGAGGTATCTCTAGCTGATCAGCAGACTCAAATTCTGGCTTTTAATTTACAGCGAGTTGCATCCTCTCTTAGTTTTGAATGCTGAGACTTTACTAAAATGCTTATTTACATAGCTTCGCATTTCTGCATGATTGCTTTATTGTATGATATAAATCTCCAAGTGCGTGTTTGGAGCAATTTAGTCTTTATTTTCTCTGTACAAACGTGCAGTTTTCAATACAGGAAAATGCTATCTTTTTCTCCTGACAGAGGCTGGTAATTTTCTCCACTGTTTTTTTCCTTCCTAACAAACTTCAATCAATCAAAATGACTGGAAAGATGAAGTGACCAAATCAGCGTGACAGCAAAGGATCTACACTGTTCATTGGACTGGTAAATCCTTGTTAAAACATAAGCAGAAGCAACAGAAAGCGACAACTTTAAAAAGCTTACTTTTTAAGCATCATTAAAAACTGGAGATACATGGTGAAATATATATCCTGAGCCCCTGGTTTAACTGTGCTGTCCTTCAAGAACTCCTATGACGCACAGCTCCTTAAGCACATGACATGTACAGTCTGCAAAGGCACTGCAAGTTGCTTGAGAGCTTCTGAGATCAAAGCAGTTTAAGAGAATGAGGCGCATTTACTGAGTGAGTGTGTGAAAGGAGCTGATGAATTAACAGAGCATTGTAATTGCTTCAAGTCACTAAAGCTCACGGCCCTGCAAGTACCCAGAACACACACTGCACTGGCATTTTAAGTTGCTTGAGCATTTGAGATCAAAGACATTGATAGTGAGCAGGAGTCTGAGCAGGAGACTGAGCATCCAAGTGTTCTGAGTATTTCTCAGCACTACATTGAAAGCACAAAGTGACACAACAGAACAGTACGAGCTTGTCAATGCTCGCTTTTCCAGAGCTGGGCTAAGGCTGAGAAGCCAGAGGATGATGTATATAGCAGATATGAGAGGCTATTTTGAAAGATCAGCAAATACCATCCAAAGCATCTGTTCTTTTACCTCTGTAATCATAAAGGAGACCTGGCATCAGGACAAATGATCCGAAAGCTGAAGGATCCGAAAGCTAGGACACTTCTAACTACTTTCAAACTAAATGCTAGTAAAAAGTATTAGCTATAATTACAAACCCTCAGAATCTAGACTGTCACGACACAATCATCAGAGCCCTGTAACCGCACTAATAAAATGCCTCTGACATTTTACCAGTTATCTATTTTTGTCTATCCACATCCATCATGACACATTTAAAAATCAGACTCTGTGACCACCCAGTCCACGCTAAGCGAGCTCAGAAACAAGTTAGTTGTGAAGAAGAATCCAGCAATGTGTAAGACATCCATTTGACAAAAACATTTTAGCAGGCTTCACGATCCCTCCAAAGACTGGAAGTGAGCAACTTGTTTTCAGTAGCACGTGACTTAGAAAGAAGTAAAGACATACCTGCTTCATCATAGGATACAGTCAATTTTTCCAGCATTTCTCGATCAATTGATAAAATCTGCTGTTCCAGGATGGTCTGATAGGACATCACACTGTTCTCCTTGTCCTTCTCATAGTCCTGAAGATGTTGTTTCAGGACTTCGGGCAGGCGGGACTTTACATACTCTGCTGCCGACTATGTAGAAAAGAAACATAGCTTTAATTAGCACTTGTTTTGAAAAGCTTCATGTATGTTCATAGCATTATTATTAGTATTGTTTTCAGTTAAAGCACTATCAAATTTAACAATCCATACAATAGAATACTCTTAATACTACCAACTCCATAGTGCTAAAATCAACAGGTCATTTCTCTGCCAAAATTACCCTGTGTGCACAGAACTCCCATGGATGCAGGGATACAACAGAACAAATTCCTCTGAGTGAAAGCACAGTCCTACCCTCCAGCAGGATGCACAAGTCATGGCTTCTCCTTAACAATGTGCTGTTTTGATTGTCCATAAACAGCAAACAGAGTAGCTCAAAAGGTATCATCTTGGTCTCCTACATTCCCTGGGGTTGCTGTGGAGCACTGAGGCATGAATGGGATTTAGGCTTTGATGCTCAGCCTTCACAGCCCTCACCCTGTGCACTGTCATTCAGTGCAGCTCTGCTAGTTGGCTACATCTCAGCTGATGAGCTCTGGCTACCTTTCTGTTCAATACAGGATAATCATGTAATGTTTCCCACACAAAGTAACAGGTAAAAACAGCAGTGAAAATATGTTATAAAAATAAAATAATTTTCCTTCAGCAGGGAGGTTATGGCAGTCCAGAAGCAGTTAACCATGCCTGAATAGGAACGTAACACAATACCCACATTTCTTCATCATAAACATAGTTTGAAAAGAATTTTTAAGGTATCAAGTGAGTGAATGGAATCCCTTCACCTGCTATTGTTACATAACCAGGCTTGGAAAGGGAGACTGCAGATGTATTGCACATCCACAGAAAATTCTTGAGTGGTCACACAGACAAAAAATTAAGACCATAAGAAAACAGAAATTAACACAAGGTGGCATGGTTGTACCAGTGTTACAGAGCAACATGCAGAAAACGTACAGGGCAGTAAATGAGAAGAGCATCTGCCTCTGGACAGGTGCCCACCTGCCAGCACTGCTGCTCTGTGCAGCATGAGGCACCGGCAGCTCACTGAGAAAACGATAAACACGACACTGCTTCAGGCCTGGGACTGACCACGGCTCAGCCCTGCTCAGCAGCATGCTCTCCTGGGTCTATATTTAGTTTGCCAAAGTCAATTGCTGATTAAGTCACAACCTTAAAATACCACTGAAGTTGCGTTCAATTTATCTGCAGGCTAAGCCATCTGAGACGAATGAAATTATTCTACAAAACCAAACAAACCGTCCACATGAGTACAACATATTTAATGTTACAGTTTAATAGCTGTTTCCTTCCAATGGAAGGCCAAAAGACACACTGTACACTAATTATCTAGTCCACATTCGGGCATTTATATTTAACGTTTGCTTTGAGAAGAGGCTTCACTCTGCAAGGTGTATTTTTGTGCTCTCCCACCGTGGCAATTCTGAAGAGCAGAAAGCAGAAGAGTTTATACACATTTATTTCCTGCGCCATCTGAGCAAGCACACCAGTGGCTGTAAATGCTATCACTTCTGACCCAGAGACCTCACAACCTGAGCAAAAGCCCAGAGACAGATGGATGGGAGCAGATGGGAACACAACCAGGACCAAAGGCACTGGCTGTGAGGAGGCAGCCCCAGCGAGGCACCCGCAGCACAGGGCCGCCTTCATCACTGACATCAAAACGCCCCAAATCCACAGAGAAACGCTGCCCAAGCGCCTTTTCCTGAGATGCTCACGTACCTAGAGCTCCTCCTGCCATGCTTCAGGGGATGCTGTTGCACTGAGTGCTTGAAGTCATTCCCAGCAGCACTCCTGACCCAGAAGAGATACGTGTGCACAATGGCTAGACATTTCCAAACATATGTGCAGCAATTATTTTCCTGCTGAAGTGTTACTCTGCCAAGCAGGATGCAGCCAGCCTGGAGCCCAGGGCTGCAGGTACCTGGCCCAGCCTCCAGCCTTGAAGGACAGCAAGCACATGGGGCTGAGACTATCTGAATATGGATTTGAAAAGAATTCTCAATAGATTTTGAGATGTCTGCCTTCCATGCCACAGCTAGATACTGAGCTGTAAAGTAATGACAAAAAGGAAATGAACTCCTCGGCATTTATACAGATCGCCTTTAAGGTATTTCATTCTACAATAGCAATCTATTATCTTATGCACCTACCTACAGTGAAATAACTCAAGAATCATAGAGTCACAGAATCATTACTGTTGTTGAAGACTTGCAGAGCTTATTCACAAAAAGTCAATTTTTTCTCCACAACACGACATGTAAATCACATCAGGAAATGCTGAAATCCCTCACTGTGTCTCATTCTGGACCTCCAAAGCACCCATCGCTCTTCAATAACTCCCAAATTTGCCAACATTTATAATCAATGAGAAGCACTTATTCTTTCTTTCTTTTTTCTTTAGTTATGCCAAGTGCCCCCTTTTGCTCTGCTTTCTGAAGCATCTCCTTCTGGGAGCTCCCTTATACGTGGAGAAGTAAAGGTCTACGCTGGTTAATTAACAACTTCTTTGTGAAACCACTTCAGGAGTCAAGTGGCAGCTGGAGCAAGAAGTCTCCTTACACAGCTACATCTCACACAAAAGGAGCTGAATATTTGGCTTGTGAGAAAGAGCCATCTCTGTAAGAGAAACTCTCAGCCTCGGCCTCGGTTCTTTTACTTGCATTCTGCAGGCTGCTGCAGTTCAACACTTCTCAAGTCTGGAATTACCAATCTGCTCAACCTGTAAAATTCAGGCTTCCACCAAAATAAACTCCCGACTCCGTGCATTCCTGCCACCTGAAATATGTCCTCAGTGGATGAGCAGCTGCCCCGTATGTCCCACAAAGCTGTGTTGGTGGCCAAACAACAACTGGGGACATGCAGTCGAGGGTCTGCATCCACTGGCACCCCTGTGGGCACACAGGAGACCAGAGTGCTCCAGCACCAAATGTGATGGTAGAGACACCAAGTGCTAAGCAGGTCCACAGCCCTATGAGAAAGGAGTGCTACAGACAACAGTGTGGGGAGATGAGCACAAGTGCACACACAGCAGGTGGAGAAGCTAAGGGGAGGGAACAGCTGTGAGCCAAAACACAGATCTCCTGTGCAAACAATGGAAGATGAGGACTTCCCTGCCTGAGACCTGAGCTCCTCGTTGGCTGCAGTGATTTACAGGGACAGGAGGGAAACTACAGATGTCTGACCTTAATACTCTTGAGACAATTTGTCCTGTTCACCTTGCTGCTGCAAGCAACCAGAGATCACAGGAAAATACAGATCCATTTTAGAGAGCGGTACTGCTGGCATAGCATCTACATTGAAGGATTAAAAACAAGATCAAGATTCTTCTGTCGCATCTTTCTGCCTCTTCTTGTCACTGCTTGAGGGTCGCAGGGTCACTACTACATGCTTCAGAGACAACACATCAGGAGCTGCTGGGCAAGGGCAGAGCTGCCATTATGGAAAAGGGGCACCTTGCTCACCTCCTGGTTCAGCTGAGGGAAGGATTTTGAGAAGGAAGCACACGCACGATCAGAATGTAATAATGAGGATGGAAACAAGTGGAGACTGGAGCAAAAAATGACTTAAAGCTAGCCAAGGTGGCAAGAACAGTTTCTGCAAGTCCATTTGTAATGGGAAAAGGACAGGCAAATGTTGGTCTACAGCTCAGCAGAGTAGAAAAGCTTTTGACAGATGATGCCATAAAAGCTGAAGTGTTTGCAGTCTCATTTTGGCTACAGTATGACTGCCTTTACTTTCGTGCATTCGAGTGGCAATTTATATCAGAGGAAGGTAACCAAAATCGTAAGACAAAATAGGGAAAGAATATGTTAGGAAGGGTTTGTAAAGATCAGGGTTTTCCAGCTGGCTGGGCCAGATGAAATTAGTTCAGCTGTAGGTGGCTGACTGAAACAATTTCTTTAACAACTTCTGTCTTTGAAAATTCACAGAGGACACTATTTGGAAAGGGCAAATGCAGAGGCTACTTTTAAAACAGGAAAAAGAGAAGTGGAATAACAGAGTAGGCAGTTTAACTTCAGTGCCTAAAAGCGGAATAAAAGATCAAATGATCTCTATTATGAGAAAGCAGCAAGAACTGTAAGGCACAGCCAGCACAGTGCTTCTCCCAGGGCATGCAGGGATGCAGTAACTTGGTTCCCATCAGTGCAGACTGGGGAGCAGCTCAAGGACTCCACCAGAAGTACTGCTGGAAATACGCGATGATCCCACTTGAGATTTCACATTCCATATTTTAGACTGGAACTCCTTAGCAAGGATACTTTTCTACACATGTTTTTGGGCTAATATATTAAAACAAAATAAACTGATAAACCAAACCTAAAAATCCACCATGCCACAATTCATGCCACAAAAAACAGTGCCCTTAACTTGCCAGATATCTTACAGTAAGATGAGGTTGTGGACAAGTAATGTATTCCAGTCCGTTAGTGATTTTTTGTAGCAATTTCCTGTTTATTTCAAAAAAGTACACTACAAAAATACATTTTAAATAAATGTTTATGTATATAAACTCAGATTGCTGGGATAAAGAAACAACGCCTCGTGTAAATGAAGGTCCCCAAGTCAATCTACCTGCACATGCTGCCCTCTGACACACAGCAGCCCCTGCTGCCAGGGCCAACCAGGACAGTTCCACCAGCACACTCCTCATGCTGTGCTCAAGCACATTTATTCCCACTTCACCGTAGTTACAAATCAAGCAGCAGAGCCCTAAACCTTTAAGAGTGCTCTATTGGGTGCTGACTGCACACAGAAATGGTTACGGAGCACTCTCTGGATCCCTGCCTTGACGAGAGCTTTGCTCAGGCTGATATCGCTCCTTCATCAGCAGGAACCACAAATAACTCCCCTGAAGTCAGTAGAATTTTGCTATGCCAAACCCCTTGGACAAAGGACATGAGTCTATTAATAGTTATTCAGAAGGAAAACACGATAGCAAAACATAATCCACTCTCAAGAGGATAATGCGAGGTCTACAAATGGCACTGGGATGAACATTTTGCCCTCTACAGCAAGGAACTATTTAAAGAACAAACAAGTCAAAAGAAACTCATTAGCAGTGTTTTCCCACATAAACTGGTGTGCTTAGCCCACTATATCTAAAAAGTGTCTTTTATTTTTTTCCCTCCAAAATGACTATTCAAGCCAGTAACTTGCTATTGATCAGTAAGTGTCCTAGGAAAGCCAAGCCCAGAGTTTAACCAAGGCTGGTAGCAAAAGCGTGAGGTCAGAAACGCTTGCAGGACTCAGCCACACTCTCTGAGGACTTCCAACAGCCCTAAGAACACCACTGGTATTTTGCAATCCATGCACAATTTATTTCCATAGCAAGAGAAATATTAGCCTCACAAACATCTTTACTCAATCAGAAGCTGTATAATCATGAGAAAATTAACCTGATTCCAAGGAGATGTATAAAGTTCAAATTAGCATTCACACTGGATTGTCAGAGATATATTTAATCTATAATTACAGTAATCCACAGCTGCTTCAACTGTAGAAAATAATGAATTGCCCAGTGAGAACCGGTGCCCATGAAACGGAAAGCAAAGGCCATCTGTTGTGGAGCTTCCTCTGATTTTGTGCTTTGAGCACAGAGAGCTTGATCTTCTTTGACACAGCCTATATGTGATTTATGGCTGCAAGCCCTCCAAGCAGCCATACCACCAAACAGAAGGAATAAAAATAAAAATGATAAATGATGATGATTTATGGCTTTACATTATGCATTTAAGTTTCTTCCCTAAGATAGCACTCGTCACTCACTTCTTAAATAGGCTTATTTAAATGTCCTGGAATGAGAAGCACGTAAGTCAACAAAATTTGTAATGTAAAAATTACACGCTGTGCTCTGCCTCCCACTCCCCCCTCCATCAGTCACATAAGAATGCATTCCCTTACGTTGAGCACGCACTTGAGTGCCTGCATGGGGCTCATTATTCTAGGACATGGATCAGAAGAGGTGAGAGTAAAGGCAAAACCATCATTTTCCATCTTCTGCTCAGAGAAGGGACAGCAAAATACTTGAATAATTCATTTCTGAATAAATAATTTTTAATTAATTAAAATTCCCCAAAAGTGCTGCATATGATAGAGTCAAGCAGTCACTCATTCTACAGACAAGGAAAGGAACTGAGTGCAGAGACTGACCCATCAGAGATGACTCTGTAATTGGCAGAGCTACAAGGGCTGCTTTGGAATCTGGATGTCTAATTGAAAGATTAATTCTGTCAAATCAAGAGGGAGCATTATGATTATCTTGCCTGACATCTTGAAGCAGAAGGACCACAGAACTTCCTTCCCATTGCTTGAATAAGCCATTTAGAAAAATTTTCTACTCTGAAACAGAGACAGAGAATCTCCTATTGCCCTTGGAAGTTAATTATCCTTACTGTTAGAGGATAATTTCACATACCAAAGAAAATGTTCACATTATTTCCAGTCTGAATCTGCTATTATCTATGACTTTCCAGCACTGAATCAAGTAAAATGTCTGCTCACCTACCTTCCCTTTTCTCATGTAAATACATGCAAATTGATCAAATCACCCCATTATCTTCTCATTGATAACCTAAATAGATGGAGCTCATTGAATGGCACATTATTAGTTGTCAAGTTACTGTGCAGGCTAACCAATCTTTTCGAGCACTCCTGATCTCCTCTGTCAGCTGCAGTTCTCCAGCTCTGCCCTTAGTGGTACTGGGACCTGGGACCACACCACGCTGCAGTGCAATACCAAACCACCCCTTCACTACCCCGTGCAGAACGTTTCTTGCTCTCCATTGCCATGAGATCTCATCCTCGGTGCAAGCACCCCTCAGCCTTCTGCTGTATTAGCTCGACAGCCTTACAACCCACTGTACTGACAGGCGTGCTCTGTGCATGCTTTCAACAAGCAAATGCATTCAATTACTCTGGATTTTCAATGGACCTTCATTATTTATCACTTTCCCAATCTTTGATATAATTACTATATCCCAATCGCACAAGAGCCAGGAGGGTTTTCCTTATGAATATACCTACTCAACAATGTCTGCTCAAAATTGCCATGAAGCCTATCATGTAACCTGAATTTAATCCCTTTAATGTGTACTGTGTTGATTTGAAAGTACTCAAAGCAGCAAATACATCAAGTCAGAATACATGTCCTTCTTGTATGTTTTGGTTACCCATCATTACAATTATTATCAATGAACACAGTGAGATATCACCATGGAGAGGAATTCTATCCCCAGAGAAATGACGTCCACTCCTTAATGAACAGACTGAGGGGCAGAGGCTGTTCCTCCTGGTGGATGTGCTGCCCTTGGGGGGACCCAGACATGCTGGAGAATGGGCCAACACAAATCTCACGGAGTTCAGCAAAACTGGGATGGTTTTGCCCAAAGACAACAAAGTTCAGGGAGGCCTTATCCATGTCCACAAACACAAATGATGGAGCCAAATTCCTCTCAGCTGTGCACAGTGAATGGCCAAGAGACAGCGAGCACAAACCAAACTACAGAAATTCTACCTAGCTACCAGAAACACCAGGCTGCCTCCAGCCTCAGCCCCTTCGACACGCTGTGAAACCTTCCCCGGTAACTCAGGATGCTCCACCCAAGTTTATGCTGGGTCTTTAGACAACTGCATATGTGCACCAAAAAAAAAAGAAAAAAAAAAAGCTTCAGTAAATACATTAAGAATAATGAGAATAAGCAAAGTTACTACCCTAATAAAAGCAAATGCATTAGCACTTAAATTGCACATGCACGGATACAAATTCTGAATCCTAATTGTGCTGGGAAGCCAATTATTATTCATGTTCTTTTTAGGAGAAGAATTAAGATTAGTAGGTAAATTAAAGTGAAAATTACCACAGACAAAGCCATAATTTTATAACACTCCGGGTAGTTTTAACTAATAAGAAACTGAAGCTTATTGCAAAGATGATGTATTTCAAAAGTCCTGGAAGACACACAAAAAGACAAACGATAATTACGACTTCCATGACCACTTGGCCGTAAGAAACATCACTGTTTGGCACATGAGACTGATATCTGTACTTACCAACAGGCATCATTTAGCTAATGGAACAAAGAAAGAATGCTTGAATTAATTATTAAAAATGAAGTATGAATGTCAAGGTTTAACCCAAATCTAATGATAATGGTTATCAGTACTAACGGAGGAGTAACCAAATATTGAATTAGGAAACAATTGAAAAAAAAAGGTTTAGAAGTGCATGAAAATACTTGTCCACCATCATTTCATACTGCAGCAAAATCTGGGTCCCAACCTACAAGTCATGGTCAGAAGGTCAGAAGTGATTACCAAATAGAAATGTCGACACTGCATTTGCTGAAGGCCCGCCAGAAAGAATTTCATCCAACAAGGAAAAACTGAAACATTTTCTTATATTACTACAATCAAATCTAAGCGGATCAATTTTTTTTTTTTATGTTGGTGTAAAAACCAGAAGCAACAGAAGCAGGGAGAGAACACTGAAAATAATGGTTGAAATATCATTAAAACAACTAACTTTACAACAGTATTGAACGGCTCATAAGGCAAGCTGGGCAGCAAATGTTGCTTTGTACAGAAAAATACTGCATGTTGTGCTGTACTGAGCTCATCAAGTTCAACAAAGAAGGAAAAAAACCCCACCAGTTTTGCAAAACGAATGCAACTTTGTGCAACCCCTGAGAAAATGGTAATTAAAGCTTGGGGACTGTAACCTTGCATCAATACAGCTATTTAAATGCCCTACAGGTATTTCTGTGCAGATGCTTTTGCAAATGGCAGTAGGATACAAGAAGGTTTACAAAGAATCAGGTTTTTACCAAAAACCTTCCATTCTGTTATGTGCATTTAGTGAAAAGTGTATTTATAGCCTATTAGACACATTAAATAGCAAGAAGCTTGCTTCTTTCTTTGACGTTCTCCCTCTCCAAGCAAAGGGAGAGTGAGTGTAGCGGAATATTTCAGACTAAATGGTCTCTCCTGATTTAAAGACATCACTTTCTGCCAAGCAGAAATCATCAAAGGAATTAGAAAGATTCAGCCTGGGCTGAAACACGCTCAGAATTAGTTCATTACGCAGGAGACTGAGAAGATTCTATTTTTACTTGCTTATCGTTTTACCAAAATCCAACCATCTGGTCTGAAATTTATTATCTATCTGAGATTCTTACCCTAAAAAAATAAAAATAAAAAAAATAGTCTAAACAATTCAACTGAACTACAGAATGAAATTAAGGAACGAAGAGCTGCTTTTCCCACTCTGGAAGTCATGTTTGGGACTCCTCAAGTACCTCCAGCTTGGCAGTACCTCAGTGCCACAAGCAGGGTACAACCCAGATGCAGCTCATACGGTGCCCACACGGCTTGGGCTGCCCCTAGGAAGGAGCAAGGCATGCTGCCAGGTGCAGAACGGAGAGGCGAGCACACAGATACCTTGTGTGCACCAGGGAACGTGCATCTCTAGCCATACCCAGCGCAGAACCGTACCACTGCTGCTCGAGTCCTCTCTGCCCCCCGCTGCCTGGCTGCACAGTGTGATGTGTGCTCAGAGGGATGCTGGCTGGGGCTCACTCCAGTCCTGACCAGTCGGGTGTAGCTGCAGCAGTGTGTCAGATGGCTCACGTGGAGCTGTTCTGTACTTAAAGGCTCTCACACGGAAAGGCAGGTGCGCAGATGCCCGTCTGTAAGGCACTCCTCGGGGTTTAGACTGCAGCACGAGGTACACACAAATCCTGCATTACACCTTCTGACTGTGGATAGGCATTGGTCGTGGCAAGAAGCAAATTTATAAAGATTGCTTTTAATGTAGCCTAAAAAAGTAGGAGAAAGATTTTGAAGCACAGGATCAGCCACGCATCGGTTACTGGCCGCTACCTTGGGCATGTTTTACCCCAAAGCCAGAGAACCTACAAGGCTCCCACTGCTCCTTTTCACAGCACAACACCAATCCTGCCCTGATAGAGCTTTCACTACACTGGATATGCCTAACGCTGGAAGCAATTCTCAGGCTTTAATTTAAGGTCACTCATAGAAGAAATGGAGACCTATGAAAATTCTGTATTAAGAACCACATGTATAATTAACCCCATGCTACATCCAATGCTGCAATGAGAAAGAGATGAGAATCAAGATAAATGACTTCACTGTGGAAAAAACGTATTTGAAGTCGCAGAGCCTAAGGGTTAATCCAAGCTCCGTGGCTGCGTTGTGCTGCATCATTTGCTCAGAGGAACCCAAGAGATTAATGAATAGATGACAAAACCACGATTGGTTCCAGCCCCACTCACTGCGTCCCACTGCCTTTTCAAAAGCTGTGACAAACAGTGCACACAAACAGTTAACGGGGAAAATGTGCCCATGTCTTCTTTAAACGATTTACCACGGACGCCTGATGACATTTTCCTTTAGCCATGTATATGGAAATTGAAATTTGTGAAGATAATGACTTTGAGACTCAATGAGCTCTGTTTAAATGCAATTATGGTTCTTTTGCTTAGGTTCTCTCCTCACTTCAGATCTGAAAAGGCCACTGTATTGACCCGTGTTGCAAATAATGAGCACGGAGCTAGCTAGGAAAGTGCTGCATTCACAGTTTGTGTAAAACTAATCCAACACCATTCCAGAATAGAAGGGACTTTTGTCTGCCCTCTGTGTGTGCTGGTGTAAAAACAGGCTGCCAGGAGAAGGATTGCTTTTGCCCGTCATGTGGGTGGTAAGGAGTTGAAACACAAGATCATGGCACAACACACCCTTAAGAAGGGTATTGTGTTCCTAAATGCACGAATAGAAAAGTAACATTTGAGTGTAGGACTTTATTATGGAACTTCATGGAAAACAGTGTCTAGCCAGAGAAAGCCAGGTCAGGCATTCCAGCAAGGATGCACAGATGTGTCTCCACCTCCTTACTGACAAAGAGATTGGACTGCAGCCCCTCTTCCTAAAAAGAGGAGACATAAGATAAATTTTTTGGTAGATCAGTAACTGGTGAGAAAAAGAATGGCTTTAGCAGCCCCTCCCAATCCACACTGCTACAGAAGGTGTCTCCAACTTTGGGGTTCTTCTGTTTTCTTTGCAGCTTTGTCTCTCAAGTTGTGGACTTACCAAATTCATGAAAATTAAAATGCCCTCTTCAGTATGAGAACACAAACCTTTCAGAGTGGAAAGAAATAATAGGGAGCAGTTACATAAAAGACATAATTAAATGACACCAGCTCAGAGACAGAACTCCATTAAACAGAAGAGCAGCCAATTGCAATCTATAAATAAGGTTCCCAATGCATGTTCATCTTGTAGTGCCATTTCACTACACAAACCCTGAAAGGAGCATCCTTGAGAGAAAAAAGGGCATAAATCAGGCCCCCAATTAAGATAAACACAAGTGCCTGGATGCTGTTATTTCTTCTCTCTAAAGATGCATGCAGCTAAAGAACCAAGAAGTTCTCTTGTCTGTGCAATCAGCACTCCTGGGCTTACTGAGCCCAAGAGTCTGGGGGCACACAGGGAAAATACAGAGAAAAGAGGCAGATGTAGGAAAAAGAACAAATGACGCTAATTATTGGGAAAGGAGTAAGTAATGAGGAATGAAGTTAGGAAAAGGAAAGATGAAACCCAAGCCAGGGAAATAAAAGTTACAGTTTAAATGGCAGCTTCTTGAAACACAATTCAATTAAATATGATAGTACCCAGTAATTCTGTTTCTCTAGCTCATTAGGACAAGGGGTTGCAAATAGCACTTACTGACAAAGCAGAAGGTCAAGCTGACATCGGGCTGTTGTCATCACCGGGATGAGGCAAGGGATGAGCAATGGCATTACTCAGCCAAACAAGCTGCTGCTGAAGACCTGCGCTGCTGAAACCAGTGCCTGAGCAAACCCCTTTCTGTGCTTTAGTTGCAGGAATGTAAGGCTGTTGCTGAATGAAAACAACAAAAAGTCCCCAAAAAGCAAATATACATGGGCAAAAAGAATTACTTCACAATACGCTGACTTTCAAGTGTGACTGAAAAGCACGCTGCTGAGATCTGAAGGCTCTGCAGGACACACACTGGGTCTCCATTGGCCCCAGCCACACACACACTCTCAGCCTTGGAATTACATGTAAGCATGTGTTGTAGTCATTGCTGTAGCAGTTTTTATACCTTCATACATCATCTGCACCTAAACTGAGTCATTCTGGAAGCATCAGACTTGAAATTGCAATCACCACTAGGTTTGCTGTCACACCAAAATCAAGACAGCATACGTCGTGAAGCGATGAAACGTCCAAACAGCTCCTTTTGGTTACTGCTTCACTTTGCAATTTCTCACTATTTTTAAGAGCAGCCGCAGTACGGATTAAATGTCCATGATATCACACTAAAAAAACTTCAAAGACGCAACTGGAAGTTATTCTCCTCTTGCATTAGAACCTCCTTGAAAAAGCTCCTGGTCTGAAGAGATAACAGAGCACAGCTTTGATTTTAAGCCTTTTGTATTGCTCAGCATGTTTGTGTATTAAAGTGACACAGCCTGAAGTTTTCAGATTTCACAGCAAGCCTCGAGACGACAAAAAGCCCATACCTTTTATCAGCACTACATAGCAGGGCAACTTCTGTAACAGCACTCAATATTTTGGAGACTTCCCAAATACATTCAACCTTTTAACTTCCAGGAATTTAAACAGAAATTAAATAAACCTAAGCCAATGTTTCTAAAGAAAAACAGGTTTGCAACTTGCCCACTTGCAGTGAAGTCTTCTTGCAAGACGCTTTACGTGCATCCTGCCATCCCCCGCTCAGGAACAGCCGTGCATCCTTTACACTACGAAGCATTCATCATCCTGCAGGTCCTGTCCTTTCAGTCCTCCAGCACACAATGCATCTCGTGAGAAGAATGCTATTGCTCTGATTTTATCAAGAGCAACAGCAAAGTATAACGTGGCAGTTCCCCGTGAAGCAGATTAACAAGCTAACAAGTGGCTTATCTTACAGCCTTCCCTTTCACAGCCCCATGCAGTACCTGCCTCTTGTGAATAAATCACCCGTGTTTCTGATTCAGTGAGCTGCCAGCCTCTGAGGCACAGAGTTGGAAGTTGGGGAGATCAAGATTATTTTCTCAGCAAAAAGGGCTGGTAGCAAATCTTCCTTCTGCAAGGTTTGATTTATAAGTTTCTGCAGTTACTACATTGTTTTTACCCCACACTCTCAGGCACTGAATCTCCTTGCCAAGGCCTCCTAGCAAGACACGATGCTCTGATTTTAAAGCTGGTGCCGTCCTTAACTTCAGCATTTCCTCCCCAACACGGAGCTCTCCCGGTTTTCCTTCTACCCCTCTTTACATCCTGCACTCTGCTGCACATGAACCATCCTCCACTCTGGTTTTTGCCGTGCCACAAGCCTAAGGATGACACAATAGCTCTGAGTGTGGCACCTACATACCCATGGGCTCTAGAGCCAGGTCTGGGACCAGGGCACGTGCTGGGTGCTGTGAGTGCTACCTGGTCCTGCAGTGCAATCCCATGCTGCTATATTTCTCCCTCCTTGTGAAATAAACAGCTTCTCTCCCTGAAGAACACTGGTATTAAACCAACACGTTCCTCATACTTAGACCCTACACCCCAGCTTGCACCATACCTGATACAGTTTAAGGCAAAGAAACCATATGCAGATTGCACAGCAGAAGCAGATTTGCTGGGAGGCATGAACAAGCAGATGTATTTCAAGGTAAGATTTCAAAACATGAAGGTGATGTGAAAGAAAACAGAGCCTAACGCAGCAGCCAAGTGAGATGTGTCTCTGAGTGAAGGCAGCAGGGGCTGAGATGCCCACCGACACGTCTCCAGGCTCTCCATCCATCCGCAGGGCTGTCAGCAACGTTACACCGCCGGCAGGATTTCCTGCTTGAGATCTTGGCCTGCTTGAACAGCACTCTCTTTTTTTTCCTGCTGCTAATTATTCCATCTGGATCCTTTTCACAGAGTTACTCCCATCCCACCTGTTATTTTCCATGAGCATTTCATAATGCTTGTCCAAGGTAAGGAGTCTCATTCAAACACTAAACCGGCTGTAAGCTTCACACTGACGACTTGCCAATCTCCCTTGACTCTCTAGAGCTAAACTAAAATAGAAGTCAGATAGCTTCAGCATTTACCTAGGGATATTCACACAGCGCTGCAAGACATGGTGTCAGAACAGCTCTTAATCCTCTCCCAGAAATGCTCCTCTTCCCCAGAAGGCAGAACGCCAGCATTCCTCGTGCAGACAACCTTTGCCTTGGCTCTGCCTCCTGCACGTGATGGCTGAACTGCGCTTGAGCCCTCTCAGCCCTCCCAGCACACCAGAAAACTGCAGCCTCTTTTAAACCCACCCAGGAAACGCGCTCCTTCTTGTAGGGTAGGACAGCAAGGTTACAGGGCAGCGGCAAGAAAGGCCTTGTTTTGAGCAGAAGCACATACTGATGGGATGAACTGTGGTGAGATCAAAGCAGAAATGCAATGTTAGAAAAAAATGCTACTTGGAGTGTCTCAACAGATTAAGACAAAAATGTGAACAAATAATGTTGAGCAGGAAGCCGCTGGAGTCGGTGCTTTGTGCTCCTTGGTGACCGGCACTGGGACAGAGACATGGGGCAAAAGCGAAATCTGAGAGAATCCCAGTGCTCTGAACAAGTCTGGAATACATGTGCCAACAGTGAGCAAAAAGGGATCAAACCAGATCTGAGAATGTTGTGGGTGTGAAACTGAGCTAAATAGAGAAAAGTGAAATGCCAACAGGAAGCGCTAGGGGTAAAACCTGGCAATCACAGAGAAACCACTTGGAGAGGCAGCAGGTTGGGATGGTGTGGTGCAGCCAAAGAGAAATGAGACTGCTTTGGGTGAGAGGAGGAATCAGAAAGGAGGCCCAGCCTCCAAAAAGCTTGTGACAGAAAGGAGAAATGTAAGAGACAACATGGAAGGCAGTTTGGGTAGAGAAGCTGGAACAACCATTGGTGAATCAGAGCACAAGGTAGCTGCCCGAGCAGTGCCACGCTGCACTTCCCAGCGCTCAGCACAGATGAGCATGCAAAGACCAACCCAGAGCCCACACTTGATACAACTCGTTTCCCCAAGGAGAAAGCAAATCACAGGTTAGAAGTAGGAGCACCGCTTATTTCTGGAACTACTTCTGCAGCAAATCCCCAGCTTGTAGTATCAGGTCACTGAGAGAACCCGGAGTCTGCTGGTCCCCAGTCCTCTGGAACACCTCACTGGCTGGGGATGAGCACTGATGGGAGCACCGAGCTGGATTTCACTTGGAAAGAAACCTGCAGCTGAAGGCAGCAAGCTCCCAAGCCCAGAGCCAACACATCCCTCATTGTGAGCCAGCTCTGGAGTTCAGACCAGATTAGTTTGCCTTGCTTGGCCTTTTGATTAAATCTTGGCTATTTTTAATCTCATGCAAAATAAATATTAAGGATGAGACTCACCTTAAAGAGCTGCAGATACTTACATGTAAAAAGCAAGATATTCTACAATGAAAATGCATGAATTTGAGAGCAAATTAATTAGATGAACTAAAAGAAGCTCTCCAAAATGTCAGAACAAGGCATATAAACAAAAAGCCCAAGAAAACTTAAATCAGAGCTGCTTCCGACCTTCTCCATTTCTGATGTCCATAAACCCCTTTTCCTTACAACTAGATGCAATTATTTCAAAACCAGCATTTTAATGAACTGGTAAATCAAACCAATAAGAGCAAAGCCCAGGTAACCACAGGAAATGCCAACATTTCCCAACACTTAAAATGTTGCTTTCTTTTTTTTTTTTTTTAACATTTTCCAAAGCTTTAAACTCCATCTGTGAAATAAGAAAGAAATTAAAAGGGATAAATGGATTCAAGTAGAGCATTTTGTAGTGAACGTTGTCATTAGATGCAATTAAGATAGGTTATATTTTTAAAGAACTACAGATTAAACTGCCTGAAAGTGACATCACTGATGAGTTACGTTGCCATAAAATAACGGGAAATCTTCAATCCTAACAATTAAAAACATAAATGAACAAAACAAAATTCGGCTTAATTTTATTCCACTGGATAAAATGCTGTTTCACAAGGAAATCCTCCATCACCAACAACCATACCTCCGTGTCTGGAGAGCCTGTAAGTGAATGTCTTGGAATTCTCTTCCATGAAGATTATTTTGGTCACATTCAAGTTCTGCATATACATGAGGAACTAGAGGCCATTTCTTTGTGGTGCTGTGATCTTTATCCTGCTATTTTTATTTCTCATCGCCATGCTGTTGCCCTTGGCCTCTGCACAGCTTTCCCACTTTTTTTACTCCCCAACTCTCTGTTATTCGGCAGACTTCTCTATAGCATCTAGCTTAATTCTCCTTAAACTCCTTAAGTCTTTAAGAACTATGGTCTCTACCTTTCGGCATAGCCTAGGCACTCTGATAGATCTCAGGCATTACATAAAATAAAATATATCGTGTGAAGCAAGAAAGCTGGTAACATACTTCCATAATTAGGCGTTCAAGAAATACTCCTGCTTTCCCTTAAAAACCAAGTTAGAAACTCATTCATTCAAATAATGTCTCTCCCTGCTTTAACATCACATACTTCCTGTAATGAAATCAATTACAGGAGAAATCCGCGCTCTGTTCTTCACTTCCCAAGCACTGCCAAAATAACAGGCAGATTGTTTCTTTTTAAAAGGACTAACACTTCAACTTTGAAAGGGACCTAATAAAATAATTCCCATGCAACTCCACCTGAGTGATGAAATATTCATCTACAAAATGACTTGAGGTAGAAATATGACAGGGAATTCAGGGTAAATCACATCTTTAGCAGTTGGCTCTCCAGCAGTTCTGCGACTGTTCTCCTTTTCATTGAAGGTGTTTAACATAAACACGTATGTCAGATTTGGCATTTCTAATTTTTAATAAAACACCACATGTTGAAGAGTCATAAAGAAGGCAAACAAAAGCTTCCCTTGATTATTTCCAATGAAAACTTCAAAGAATCAGCTTGGATTTAGAAGTGGAATGTCACGGCCCACCAAAACGCTCCCTGGCATCACAGTACGGTGTGGCATAAGCAAGCTTGAAGCTGCATGGCTGGTCTGCCTCCCTTGGGGACCACAGGGCTCAGGCAGGCAGAACAGGAGTGCAGCTGCACCACTGGCACCAACATTTCCAGGTAAAAATGGGCGTAATGAGAAAACCTCTTGTAACTGAAGGAATGCTGATCACGGCCATCTACTAAGAAACGGTCGGAACAGAATGGAATATTTGACTTACTCTGAACTCTCAGTAAAGTGGAACCAACCTCATCGTACTGCATGTAACAAAACCAACTGAAATTAAATTTGGGAGTTATTTATACATAACTTCTAAACAAAGCATTTAAAGAATCACATTTTGGATGGGATGACATTACAAAGAATATCGTAGTAATTATGGGTAGTATAATTTAATTAATTGTTTCTTTACTGTGTGTATGCAAGCTGCTGCAGCTAGCTATAGAGGTGCAGGAAGAGAAGGCAGCTCATCACTCTGCCTTACGGATCATTCACAAATCAGAATAAAACCCTCTGCATTCAAAATGTTGAATAAAAAGTACTTTATAAATAGATATAAAAATCCCTGAAGTTACAGATTTGTTGTCAACAAGGAAGCAACACAAAACACTCTTAGTACCAACATCCTATCCAGGGCTTTGTTCATAGGTTTATTTTAGACGAGGGGAAAAATCGTACAATGTTTCCCTTTGATGTACCCCTTTTAGCATGATCTTAAGAGACTTGCCTTGGGAATGGAGCTTAACGCAGAAATGAACAGGATGTTTGTACATTTTGTGTCTGAAAATGGATTTACTGCGTCCTGGAACAACCAGCAGTGCATGATGTTCAAAACACATGTTTTCAGGGCAGCTGCCAGAGTAGAAGCTGGAAGAGCATTCAACAGTTGACCGAGGAAAACCTTCCTGGCCCCAAACGCACCCTCGGTAGCGTTTCAGTCTCACCAACATCCGTGGTCTTCCTGTCTTGGGAAGCTGTTGATGGAACATGCACTACTTAGACTAAAAAACACGTGCCATTGATACAAGACAGGAAAAGTAAGAACACCAAATGACTGCAAACCCAAGGACAACCTGCGTGTGGTCTGGGAGAAGTGGGGTGAGAAGGCAGGAGCCGATCACCACAGCATTTACCACTACCAAGCAATAGAACATCACGTCCTAGGAAAGCTGTTCCCTGCCCTGTGGCTTTTTTTCCACGCAGATACAAGACATGCCCGGTTTAACAGCTGGTTATCATCAGAAGGGACAGCACAGCTCTTGCCCACACCAGCTACGTGTTCCCGTGTCACTTACATCACATCCAGCCCAGTCGGGGCTCAGCACAGCGCTGGGATCAGCTTGCTGATCTGGCTGAAAACCAACCGGGGCAAATGAAAAACCGACATGAGACTTTTAGTCTGTGAGCGACCCGATACGCAGCTAATCCAAATCCTGCAGAGCTGCAGGATCACAGACCCTGGCGCAGGCGAGGGCAGCAGACGCAGGCAGAGTTGGCAGAGACAAGCACCTCCTGCTCACACAAATTCACTTAGCTCAGGTTAAGCTTATCAGGAGCACCTTTAGTAGATAGGATGGCTGAAGCCATGGAAGAGGTGAGAAATCAGGTGAACAGGACAAAATGTGGCTTGCTGTTGTAAGCTGTGATACTGCCCACCTGTTATCAGCTTCACACCAGAAACAGCTACATCACTACAGAAATTTACAGAGCCACAATTGAGCTGAGCTGACTGTGCAGTCGCAGCAGAACACAATGAGAGCAGCACCCAAGGTGATAGCAGCAGGCCTGCTACACGAGCCCGCTGGGCTGTCCCACAGCACCAGTTCAGGCTCACGGCTGTAGCCTCACATATCTCAGCACTGCCAAAAATGTAGGAAAAATGTGCAAATACTGAATTCTAAATCTGTGCAACTAACAGAAAATTGCTTCGCGTTTTGAACAGCGATCAATTTCATAAACTCCACTCCCTTCTCTCCCTCCCCCTGCCCTCCTCCCACTCAGCCTGGCCTTCTCTGTGGATGTAGGACATCTCAGGCTGCCAGGCAGGGGATAAGTAAGTCTGTTTGTTTGCTTATTCTTCAGAAATCCCCCATTTCATTTCTCTCTGAAAGAACTTTAAGCATTTCACTCTTTCTTTAAGATAGCAGTTGCAAATATTGATTCTGTGCTAATTTCATTCTGCATTAATAAGTTCATCATTATCTTTTCTTACGATGCAACTGCTGAAAGCTCCGCGATAATAAAGTCCACGTTATCACTATTGCTCCTCATATTACAACATCTCTGTGAGCAATAAGCAGCATTCTTCTCAGCTTCATTTCCCCTGACACAGAACTCAAATTTCCCATAATGAAGACTTCTCTCTAATAACAATAACACACACTGGGAAGGGACCTGCCAGTTCTCAGGAAGTCTTCATATTTCTGTACTTAAACACCAACACATTTATAACACTGCAAACTTCTCATCATTGCTGCCAGTGTTCATTTTGGCCAAGAAGGCCTGGACTGAGACACTGGAGTGCAGCCTGGTACTTTTTCAAGATCTAATCTATTGAATATGTGCAGAATACAGAGTTTGCTTATATTTAGTGTATTATTTCTTAATTGCGTTTCTGCGTCACACCCTGACAATATCCAATACACAGCATGAGACAAAAACAATATAAAAGAAAATCAGGTCATCAGATGAAGAGAAGAGCAATACAAGTTATCCTCATTCTCTTTTCAATGCAGCATAAAGGATTTGGAAGGTAATGTGAAGGAGCAGAAAAGCAAAAACGCCAACAGAGCCCTGAAAGCGAGGAATGCAGCTTAGCCACGTGAGATTGGCAAAATGCTCCTCACAGCAGGCAGCATAAGAAGAAATCAGAGCTTTCTTTCACAGAATCTCAGTGGGAAAGGACTAGGAGGGGGTAGGGAGTGCCCCAGACATCAGCTGCACGGGCACTCACCTCATGGAACATGTGGGTGCATGCAGTGCAGTCAGCAGGCTTATGGCTGCCGAGCACTGCCTGTCTGCCAGGCAGGACAAGAACAGCAGAGCCCATCAAAAAGGTGACATCCAGTAGGCCTGTGCTAATACAAGAATTGTTGCATTTCTCCTAAATAAAGAACCAGAGACCTGAGATATAGAGTATGCATGTGTGTATATAGCTATAGGAGATCAGCAGGTGTGAAGATACAGTCATCTCACTGACTGGAAGGATTTCAGGGGCAGGGACATGGGTATACTTCAAACAGCTGCTGGCAGCTGAAAAATAAGGTACCACACTGGGAAAGAAAAAGCAAAAGGAAAAAAAAAGTCAGATAAAAGGATAGAATTTATAAGTGAAGAAGAAGCCATTAGGTGCAGTTCCAAAGGTCACTAAGTCAAAGAACAGGCGAAGGCACTGCTGGTTTCCTTGCTTGGCTGCAGTAACCACCGATGACAATTGGAAGGCAATGCATGAGCCAGAGCTCAGCAGCAGCACTGGGACATTAAGGCACAGCCAGATCTGCACTGTGAGGAACAGAGCTCTGCACAGCGTGGTCTTTCAATCAGCAACACGAGGAGGCTGAAACTGGAGAGGAAAGAACTAGCTGGCTAGCACAGAACCTTGGCCTTCTGCAACTGCCTTTATCGCTGTGCAAAAGCCACCAAGTCCTTTTGGTTGCAGACAAAACAGAATAAACTAAAAGTAATTATCAGAAGATCTCGGGTAGAGGCTGTTTCCTAAGTTTTACAGCAAAAAGCTTCAGGGAATTCACAAATGTAACCCGTGTAGTAACAGCACACTGAATGGGAGATTATCAAATAGGAGACATGTCAGAAAATTACCCCAAAGGGGCAGTACTCAGAGACTGAAGCCCTACCAGTATCTACTAGCAAGCAGGCTCTTACTTTACTTACAGCTCCCTGTGCTGGAAAAGCCTTTGGTTCCCTTTCAGCCACAGTGCGTGAGAGCAGAACGACTCTGGCTTTTAGCTCAGGTTTGCAGCCCCCGTCGCTTCCTTGTTGCTTTAACCCATTTTAGCTAATTCAGCCTAATTGAAAGAAATTGCTCTTGCTGTACTGTTATTTGCAGAGCTCACATACAGCACTGCAATGTTGTGGGGAACATTACAACATTATTAATAGTAAAGGACAAAAATAAAAAGGAAAAGGAAACTTTGATTTAAAAATAAATGAATGCAAGTAACTAACTCCACACATCCAAATTGTTATTCCCTCCATGAACAGCTCTCACAGCCTATTGAAATTCACACATTGTCTCTGTGGTAGATGCAGCATTGGAAAAATAATTACAGAAGATGACAAATGAAGTACATTATATCCAATGTGTAGCTATAAACCAAAAAAATCTGTCTGCTTCATATTTGGGTTTTTGAGGTATTTTTAAGACTAGAAAGTTTAGAGGTTAATCCACGTAACATCATTCTTAAAAACACCACAACCCACAGCAGCTATAGAGAAATGTAATTTATCCCAGCAAAGGAAAAACCCTGCTTAAAGTCCTTCTAGAAAAAGCCTGGAAAAGTTAAAATTTAATGATATGACTGCATAAAAAGGATTTCCAATTTATCAGAAGTCCAGACTTGCCTGTATGAAACAGTTATTTAATCATGAGTTCTTGGAAGTCATGCTCTGAGTCAGAGAATTGAAATCTGGAGGGAGATGGAACATCTGGGTGGTACCCACAGAGATGCCTGAGTGCAGCAGAGCTGCATCTGTGGTTCCCCAAATACAGATTCTGCTCATGTCAGCACAGCTCAGCCTGGGCTCCTGGCTAACGACAGGACTGATGGCACTGATGTACTAAAAAGCAATTACACCTTCTTCTGTTTCCAGGAGACAGACCACCAAACAGTTTTATTACTTATTCTCCACTCCATTAAATATGAGTTATTATAAAAGGGAAACAATGGCAGCAAAACTGTTGTTTACATCTATCCAAGAACTACTTTTATGTACCAGTGGGTACAGAAGTTAAATCACGAGAATTATGGAAATTAAAATACAAACTGCTTAGCACAAGATATTACGTACTACAGGCAAAGGCTGGCATTACTAAGTGTTTACTTTAAAAGGTGAACTACAATCAGCATAAGGAAATAAATAGTGACCTGTGCCGTGGCAGCAGCTCCACTTTGAGATTTGCTGGCCATAGACTCTGTAATGTGAAATGTCATCCGAGGCACAAAGGGAAAGGGACCGGCTTGGTTCGCCAGGTGGAAATTGCACAAGCATAGGGCACCACAGCTCCAGAACACAGCAGCAAAAGATACTGCTCATACCTTCAAAACACCTGGTGGGGGGACACTGAGGAACGCCCAGTGCAGAATAGCCACAGGCCATGGCGCTCTGCCCCACGCCCAGCTAGCACCCAATATGCCGTAGTTTAGTAGATGTCAAAGTGAGGAGCACAGAAAATTGAACTTTAGATACCTGCATGAGTAGTTTGTATTCAGGGTGCAGTTTTCATCCACGGAGAGGACCACAGATCAGGGTGACACAGGACAGAACTGAAGTGCAGAGGAGCTTGGTCTCAACAGCCAAGGGAACAGGCTTTCCTCTTCCTCGCATGGATCAGAAACCTTACAGGCTTCCTTCAGGAGCACAGCATTGAATATGAAATCACAGCTATGCATTTTAATTTAATCAGATGAATTTTTTCCTGCTGTTAATGTCGAATTAGCATCACATTGTTCCTTAAACCACCACTAGAAAAGATGCAAATGAAATCTAAAGCTAGTGCTAATATAGGGAATAGCATAGAAATAGACGTAAGGGGAAGCTACAAAGGAGTGCTACAAACTACGTGCATTCGAAACTTCACTCCAGCATTCTGAACTTTTGAGATTATAACCTTCAGAACGTTCTTTTAATGCTGCAGCAGCACGCAGTTCCTAAACCTTAGCATGCAATGACTCCTGTGGGTCCCTTCCTACTCAGCGCATGGATCTGTGAAAGCAAAAAGTGGATGAATGGGTGTTTTGCTGTGCTTGCTGTATTTGTGAGCGCACACGCTTCTTCACAGTTGTACTGCTTACAGAACATATGCTGTACAATGCATATAATTGTTAATCAGGAGGTTTTTTTTCCTTCCAGAAGTCAAAGTGGCCAAACTGCTGCTGGCATATGGCTCACGTGTCAGGTTTTTCTCCCTAATTTTACCCGAGTATAAACATTTAATGAATACATTTCAGAAAGAAAACAGTAACCTCAGCACAGAACTAAAAGATGCCATAATAGAGTTAAGATTTGAATTTCAGATGTAATTCTTGCTTCTGATGGGAACGCAAAAGCACTCATGAATACAGAATCAGGCGTGCTGTTGGCAGGCACCACACGAGGTGGTTGAACACGAAGCTCTGAAATCGGTGCTGCCTCTCTGGAGTACTTCAAAGCAAAGGTTTAAAAACTGGAGTTCATGACACAGTTTAGAAAAACAGCTTTATCAGAAGCCCACTGCATTCACAGCCTAGTGGCTGCCCGAATTTCTGCCACATTCTGGTGACACAGAGATTTTGTGGCTACCTGCAGCTCGGTGACAGAGCAGCAGCTGCTTGGTGCAGGGCTCCACAAGCCCTCACAGTGCCCAGCCCTGCTGCACAAAGGCAGCCAGTCCGGGACAGATGCACTCAGCATGACCAACAATCTGCATCCCCTGCATTTAAAAGTCCAAGGGTTCAGTTCACGCTGCTGAATTTGAAATCTTCCTAATGACTGAATGTCTAAGCTGTGTTTTTAATTGTTAATAAACAGAGACCATGCAAGGCAAAGAATCAACAGCACAGCTGTTATTTCAGCTGCTGCTAACATACAGGACTATTTAAGAAAACCTGGAAGATTCATTTCTACTTTAGAAATCTCCTTCATGCTACAGAAACTCCAATTGCCTCCCAGCCACACTGTAACCTCCGTTAGTCATGGTGAACCCAATTTGCACATCACAGGAATTGGTGAGACTGTGGTCTGTCCTTCTGCAGCCCCATTTGGAAATGTTGCTGCATAGCACTGGCAGCAAGGACGATTCTGCTCTGAAACTTCCAAAGCAATGTGGGGATGGAGCTCCTGGATTGCTCATGGAACGTGACAGTAAGGCAGCAGGGCGGGTGGTGGGAGAGAGCTCTGCCCACAGGGACCAAGCAGGCATCGCCCAGTAGGCAGGGGACACCTCCAGGCAGCAGGGACTTAACAAAGGTAGGCATCTGTGAAAGCTCCCACCTCTGGGGCTGCAACCCCCAGGCCATGACTTAGGAACGTGGCAGGAGAAGGACAGAAAGGCTAAAGCAGCTACGGCATGGTCACTCAGTATTACACTCAACATGCTCAGGTTGTGGCTTTTGTTTCTCCTCTTTTAACGTCACACTCTGAAATTCCAGCTCCAGAATCAAAGACATCTGGAAATGCACCACCAAGAACAGTAATATTTTGAAAGGGAATGGGAAAGACCTAGAGATTCACACATTGTTTATATAGCAAAGCACAGAATCTCTCCCAAGCAAGGAGAGCTGAGTTACATCAACCAAAGGGCCCCTAACCCAGGATAGAGAGCACAATGCACAAGTGAAGCACTGGCACAGGCTGCCCAGAGAGGTGGTGGATGCTCCATCCCTGGAAGCACTCAAGGTCTGGACGGGGCTCTGAGCATCTGTCTGAGCTGTGGGTGTCCCTGTTCACTGCAGTGGAGTTGGTCTGGATGGCCTTCAAGGATCCTTTCTAACTCAAACGATTCTATAATTCTATAAATCAAACAATAATTCCATGCTGCTACTACCTGGGAAATTCCAAATATTAAACCTGAACATTACAGGGCAGCAGGATTGATGCTGACTATGAAATCAGCCTACTGAAACAGTCCTATTGTACTAAAATGGGTTTGCTGTGTCTGCCTCATTACTCCAGCCTAGACTCTAATCTTTCTGTAGATGCAAACTTAATATATTATCTCCATTTAATATTAATACAAAATAATTACAGCACAGTGAAAAGAAGTTGTTTTTTTTTTTAAACTTAGCATTGCTTGCATTACAGCTGCTGCATAAACATCAGCCATGGGCTTCCTGTATGAAGCAGGAGTGGGTTCTGGCACTTCTGGTAGAATGACCATGAAACAAGAACCAGAAATCACATTGCCTGCCAATCTTCAATGACAGGGAATTTGTTCAGAGCTGCCAGTCTAAGGCAATCATAAGAATGGCTTGAGTTGGAAGGGACCTCAAAGATCATCCAGTTCCAACCCTCCTGCCACAGGCAGGGTTGCCAACTGCTAAATCAAGTACCAGACAAGGCTGCCCAGGGCCTCATCTGACCTCGCCCTGAACACCTCCAGGGATGGGGCACCCACAGCATCTCTGGGCAGCCTGTGCCACTGCGTCAGCGCCCGCTCTGTGAGAAAATTCCCCCAACACTTGGCAGTACTCAAAGCACTTAAAACAACAGCACAACAGTACAGAAGACGTGCTGTAATATATACATGCACTTCCTATACTTAGAGTACCATGTAACTAGATAATATACACCATATATATAATGCTAGGTAAGCTACGCGAGTTTTTGCTTTATACACCCTGCAACAAAATCTACCTTTCAAAAGCTGTCATATCTTTAAAAAGTCAAATCAGAGAAAAAATGGTTTAAAGATAAATAAAGCAGAGCCATATTCAAAAAAACCCAGAGAAGGAAATACAAGAACACGCCTTCCCCTCTTCTTTCTTATAAGAATCCTAACGAGTTATCTTTGTTGTTTCTGACACAACAGCAGTACTAAAAAGGAGAGGATTTGTTTGGGTAAGTGGTGGGTGGGAGCTGCTGTGCTTTTAGGAGACATGATGTTCTGCGTCGGTGCAGGCTGATGCAAATCTGAAGCCTGGAAATAGCACAGAGAGACGTGATTTATTATCCCAAGAACAATATTCATTCTTAAATGCTGCCCGTAGTATCACTTGGAGAAGGACAGTTTTCTGTGCTGTATCAGTCCGGCTTTTTGATGATGTGTGTACGGTCAGTGTCTATGCCTGCTCTGCACACATCTCTGAAGTGGCCAAGAGAAACACTGTGCACTGATAGGCTTTAATCTACACCAGTTGTGTTGTGGAAATAGACATGCAGTACTACTAATGCAAAAACAAATAATGGGCTTAAGCAGTCACTGAACTCTGTACACAAAATACAAAAAATGCAAACCTCGTGTATAATAAATCCACATTGATACGATGCATTTTAATAGGCTCTTTGTCAGTGCAAGTCTGGCCTCGGGTTTTATAATCCAGTATTCAAGACATACATATAAATGAAATCAGTTTCATCTTAGTTCTTACACTCAGACTGCACATTGAGTTCACCATCCCAAGCTTTAGGACAGAAAACATTACTGGATCCTTAAGCAAAATGCAGCCCTCCCCCCACAGCAGTACAGGCACTGCAGAGATGTGCCTTCTATTGCCCTGATC
>JAOWBP010004023.1:18247885-18282890 GCA_028571105.1 Tragopan temminckii | reverse complement strand
CCCTGATCTGCTTTTACAAACCAGACTCCTAAGTGAAGCTGAAGGACACTGCAAAGCTTACCTCTCCCAAGGTGCGCTGCTTTGAGCTACGTCCTCTTACAACTTTGTCAGACAAAGTAATACTTTTTAAATGCCAGTCTAACAAAGCAGACCAAAGCAAACATGATGCTGCACAAACAGGTTTCCACATGGAGAAAGCAATACAAAGAAAAATGAGGTATGTTGTGTACCTTAACACAGTCCAGCTAGTTCAACAAGGACAAGTGGTACAGGAACTTGTAAAGCATGAAATATGTGTACGCACAGGCTGGACAACTTGAAAGGCACACACAGCTTGAAAGAACACTTCAAGGAATCTAAACATCACACTGTCAACAAAACGACGAGTTTCTGAGAAATAGTTCTGAGATGAAAGTTGCTCCAGACCTGAAGATGCGTGTTCCTGCCAACTCCGGGCTTCAGCCCGTCTCCCAGCACCCTGCCCAACCTCACTATCTGTAGACTTGCAGCTGCTTTTGTCACAAAAAGCACTTCAGCAGCAGAGACCTGTTTCCAATGGGTTTCAGTCATTACTGCAGAGACAATCCATCGGCATTTTTAGTGACAATTACCACTGTAGTTGCTGACAGCACTGAGCTGACAGTTTGCCAGGAGCAAAGAGAAGTGTCACTTCTTTAAGTTGCCTTTTACAAACTTTAGAAACTATAATTTCCTCCTACCTTTACACGGGAAGCGTGTTGATCTGCAGCTCCCATCCCAGTGGGAAACTGTCCTTAAGAGGAAAGTGTCAGACTGATTAACACGAATAAAAAGTTACACTATTAATACTGCTGAAGGGCAGCCTTTTGCAGAACACTTACTCAGCTGAGTTTTAGACTGTCACCTGTCACAGACTGCATCCATGCAGGAACATTCGTTCCCTTTCTATTCCCAGGAGCCAGGCAAGGGACAGGACAGTGCTCCATTTTCTCAGGAAAAGAGGAAAGGAAAGCACCAGGAGAGAGAAGGGCTTGGAGGAAAATGGGTGGAATAAGCTCTGGCCTCTCTTCTAGAAGAGTCAATCTGAAAGGGTGTGGAAGCAAAGAAGCCTTCAGCCAGGGAACATAAGAAGCTTGAAAAGCCAAAAAGCCTCTTTGCGTGGGAAGGGCAGAGAGGAAGATCTGAGCAAGTGGTAAAAAGAGGAGTGTGATTGGAGGAGTACAGCTGTTGGGACGAGCTCACCATTACTACAGAATAGGGGACAGGATGGTCTGAGGCAAATGTAAACTTCCGCTAACATAAAGTTCATGCATTTTGACCAAGTTCTGCCCGATTAGGCAGCACATTATACAGATCTTAATAGTCCTACTACAGAAGGTCAAAAATCAGCTTACTCTGCTGATCCGTAATACTCGCCCAGCAAAAGAATTAATGGGGAAAGTGAAACAGTAATTAAAGACCAGAAGTAAGAGGACACAACAGTTTCAGTGATACATGGGATTGTCAAGGCGCTCCTGTGAATTTTAAGTGCTGGTAATGCTCTGCTGTGTGGTTCTTCAGCAGCTCTGCCTTAGAAACACGCTGGTACAGCTTCTCACGTATCAGTACATTCAGCAGAGCCCCTCATCCCTCACCGCCAACCCGACAACACAAAGTTTCCAGCCAAACACGCATGAAAGAAAGGTTACTCATAACCTGTTTTATGGGAATACCTCCCCAAAGCACCTTTAATACTGTTCTGTATCTGTATCTTCAACAACGCCTTACAGCTCACTTGGGAATGTCAGACGTATTTTATACTCAGGAGTGGCAAGAAATTCCGTGACAGATCTCCACTGGAAACAGTAATTGGAAATAGCTTTCCTCTCAAAGCATTGGGGGTGCACTTACAGCAGGATCCTTGGACACTGCCCAATTTTGTTACCAGGATGCAGGAGCTGCAGAAGAGAAGAATTTCTGCTTTATTCTGGGAGTCAGTTCTGATCAGGGCATATCAGCAAAGTTTGCTCTCTGTATATATACACACACACGGCCTTCAATGAAACGGCTCTGGCTGCAAAATTAACCATGACATCCATCTCTGGCAGTCGCTACACTAGCAGTGCATTACAAGGTATTTCAAGAGACAAACTGTTCCCCAAATTCAGCGCAGGGTCCGACTTCAGCCACACACCTAGTGCTTGGAAGAAAGTTGCAAAATGCTTTTTCTCCCCCACCCAAATACGAATGGTCACAAGACCGAGCCAAAGCCGTATCATCGCTTCTACCGCAGTGAAAGCCATCAACAAAAACGCTTCCCCAAAGAGCACAAAAATAGAATTCTATTTCTATCATTATTTTGCATTGTCAGCAAGTGCTTTCATGTGTTCTTCTGTCTCACCTCCAGACTAACAGACCGATACACAAAGGCTCTCCCTTTCTGCCTTCTCAGCTGCTCCAATATAAATATTAATGAAAAAGGTACATTCAGAGTGATTCCTCCGAAGATATTTAAAATGAAATAAGTACCTTAAAATATTACTCTTCCAACAAAATCTTTTCTGAGCTTTGTTCGGGCTTCTCCTCAGTCACGTTTAAAGGCTCATGTAAAAAATAGGTCTGAGGGCTGTGAAAAGCTGACAGGCAGAGGATATAAGCTGTGCACCCTCAGCAGCAAATGCTTTACGGGGAAGCAAAGTGCAATTTGCCTCATACCTCCCTCTTAGGTTTCTCACTGGAGAAGCGCTGCTGCAAGGCAGACTGCAGCTGTGAGGTCTGAGCCCTGGGCACTGCCAGCATCACCGCCCAGCATCACTGCTGTGCCCTCAGGCACGGCACCCTTGCAGAGCAGATCGCATCCTGCTGACTGGTGCAGTTCTGAATGAAAGCTTAACGCATCCTTACTGATAAAAGAAACATGAATGAAGTGTGTGTTAGTGTGCTAGGAGTTAAGGACACTCCTCAAGCCTCTGAAAAGGCATTTAGAGTGTTTGTGTGTTCTGTGTACTCGTTGTACAGGGGAAACTGCAGGGAATTTGTTCAAGGCACAGTTCTGACAAGTATCTGCTTGCAGGGAAGAGGTTTATGCTTATAACATGCAATGTATGGTTAGAAAATAGCAGTAGGCACAGCACTTTCTACATTCCTCCTTCTCTGAGCAGAGAAGACATTTTCAGAGAAGTCACTCCACAATACATAATAAAACAGTCTAAATCCCCAAGTAAATGTAAAATGAATGGAGTCTCTAGCTCGCACCTTCTAAAAATAGTTCATATGTACATTATGCTATGAATAATTGCTCAGTTTGGGAATACCGAAGGGCCTTTTAAATGTTAGGCTGCAGAGTCTGCAGATTTGGACAAATGATATTGCTAGGGGGCACTTCTCTTCAGAAAGGGTAAGCCCGTATCATTTTCTCTTAATAGCATTGTTGCCAGTGCTCCATTTTTCAGCATAATTTACTTTCGTTGATACAATACTTTACACATCCATATTCATAAAGGCTACCAGGGGAGTGTTTTCCATTCATAACTCACAGATCTCTTCACACCTGCCAATTACCGCACCCTAAATCAACAGAGGCCAGGCTAATCCCCTATTGTCAGCCTCGTCCTTCAGGGCCAGGACTGAGCTTGCAAGGCCAGCTGAGAGCGGCACAATAGAGGAGGAGGAGCTGCAAGAGAAGAACGCAGCAGCAGCTGCTTCCATCAGCCGGCATCCCCAGCACTGTCACTGCCGTCCTCCCCCTGCAGCAAGTTCACTGGAATAATAACAACACGAGCCTTGGAAATCCGTGGGCAATGAGCTATTGGGCCTAAGATCTCTCAAACAGGACATCCAAAACTATTTTGTACTTCAGGCTGCCATAAAGCAGCATGGGGAAAAAAACACAGCACCCACTACAAGACTTCTGAATAAAAAGAAGAGCTAGCTATGTACATACACAGATGCACAGCACATCATTTTGCACTAGGATAAACAATTCAATCGATTTAGTAGATAAGAAAGATACCTTTTAAAATCCTCATCTCATTTAAAAGGGAGAGAAATAAACTTGGACATTATTTGATTCACCCAGTTGATTAGGAACTTGTTTTACTTGCAATAATTGCATATTGATCACAGCAATTACTGATGATGAGGTTGGAGCGATGCTTTAAACGTGTGCCTGGCAGTGTTAATGGCACTGATTTGGTCTTACAGAAGCTGATCAGTCCGGAAACAAAAGCTCCCTCCAGATGAAACTCTGATGTTACTTGCTGAATTTCTCATCTCAATGAACTGAACTCACAGTTACTCGGAAGTAATTTAGGAAGAGCCACGGTTTAATTGACAGTTAATTGCCCAAAGTCTTAATTGCTTCCTTACATGCAATGTTGGACAGGAAAAAAATATCATCAGAGTACATGAGTAAGAGCAGAACTTTCTGGCTCAAAGCACGCTGGTCTCAGAAGGCTGCGAGCTGCTGGGACAATGCTGAGCAGAGGAAGTGCAGCAGTGCCTGCAGCAGGATGGCCAAAGGCTGCCTGCTTGGAGCTGCAGCATCCAGTGCAGCTGATGGCAGCTGTGTGTGCTGGGTGTGGTACAAACCCCAAATCGGTGACCCTTTTTATTTCAGAGAGGAATAACCAAATCCCAGCAGATGAGCATTCTCCTGGCTCGCACATCTCGGGGCAGTCCAGCTCTCACTCAGCATTAATGTGTCACATTATTCCACTTGCAACAAATTCAAGAAAACCGAGCATTTATATAATAGAAGCACCAAAAAGGACTATAATAGCAATGTTGCTTCCCACAGTCTTTGCATAATAACAGTCTTAGAGAGCTATTCTCTTTCCATTTATTCTTTTCTCCTGAAAGGCACAATTATTCCAACAACTCAACATGCTATGCCCTAGTGATTTGTAAATGAAAAGCTGAAATGTCATTAATCAGGACAGGCAAATTAAAACAGACTATATTTATCGTGCTGCTTGTACAAAGTAAAGGAAAACTGCATGTTTACCTCAACACATGTAATTAAAGCAGGTCCAAAGTTACTTCTAGAAGTTCTTCATAGAGGTTTCTGTTGAAAACTTTAAAAAAATAAATAAATAAAGAGGGGAGGGGGGGCTAAAAAGCTTTAACCAGATTAAAATCCTTCCATCTCCCACATTGGACACCAGCAGCACCCACCATCGCTTGTTTCAGCTGACCTAGATCTATCCATGTCTCCAGCACACTGTAATCAACATTGAAAGCAGTAACAGGACTTGTCCCCTCCTATACAAATCTATGCAAGCAGTTAAACCAGGCATATTTGGAATTCTTTAAGGGATACAGTAAGTTTAACACTGAAGAGCCTCTTCGAAATCTGAAACCAGCTATTATTTCTCTGTTTGATCAAATTCTCTGGAAGAAAAGCAGTAATTATCGAC
Organism: Tragopan temminckii; assembly: GCA_028571105.1. NCBI lineage: Eukaryota > Metazoa > Chordata > Aves > Galliformes > Phasianidae > Tragopan > Tragopan temminckii. Next base: position 18,277,515 of record JAOWBP010004023.1, on the reverse strand, counting down.
CATCATATCCTATAAACCTATAGAAAAGGCCAATTCTGTTTCTCAGAATTTGAAAGATGAAGATAAAAACATTTCTTGCATACAAATTCACAAGTGAATTTAAGAACAGTATTTCTTAGATACAAGAGCGGCTCATCACCTTTTCTTCTTACCGCTGTACATGAAGACCAAACATAGCATACAGTAAAGCACTTATAAACATCATGTAAATGTTCCAAAACAAGCTGCCTGGCACAGATTGCTCACCCCAGAAGACACAAGAGGAGCTGGGTGCCCTGTATGCCCACCACACTCCTTCAGCGAGAATCGAGAGCACATGGGGGGAGCTAACAGGTGGCAGGATCTGGACCTTCTCTTGCAAAGGAGCTCTGTGTGTGATCCTCGTAAAAGCTGCCATCTTACAGCATGGATCAGCCTGTTCCCTGGTTCGTGCCAAGAATTCCAAGCAATCCAAATCATTGAAAATTTAAACATATTTCCCTGCAGAAAAAATTAAACCCATGCAGATTAAGTAATGAAACCTACCGGGTCGTATGACAGTGTTGAGACAAATCCATTAGGATTGCCCTAAGCTGCCCAGGAGAAAGCGCCGAGGCAATGGTGAGGACAGCCATTCCTCCGGCCCGTGGCACAGCCCCGCACGCCTTTGCACTTCTCCAGATTTCAAAATTCCTTTTAAAAGACAATTTCAGCCAAGTGAGAGTAGCCCACACTTAGTTTCATCCGAGCAGGAGGGGTACGAGCACTTGCTCAGCTGACACTTCTATTTCAGTGCTGCTTAACGCACGCTTATGACAATCACAAAACAGCATGCAGGTCTGTATTAAGACTTCCTCATGATCTTTAATTTTCTAATTCCACCTTGAGATACTTTTCACAAAGAAATGAACACCCATGTCTAAAATTCAAGACCTGGAGCAACGTCTCAGCATGAGCTGAGACACACAAGTTATTAAATGGGATAAAAACTTGGTCTCTAATGGCTCACAGCAGAAGAAAGCTTGATTCCTGATTGACTGCGTAAGCCTTTCTAAAAGCTGCTCAGGAATAGTTTACCCTGTTACTTTCGTGCACTCTTAGTCCACTAAGGAGACCCAAAAGACACCTCTGAGGTCTCCTGTACCACAGGTCACAGCCAGTGCCTGCTGTGCTGCTATGAGCAGGAAGGCACAGAGGTTGGAGGGCTTTACAGACACCATTACAATGTGAGGGCAGGTACAACTCTCAGGCTCAGTCTACTCTCCTGCTTGGACTCAATCTTCCACTGCACTTCAAGTCCGCTCGTCAGCTTTGAAGGAATACATGAAAAAACAGTCTTACTTCACAGAAGCAGGTTAGAAAACACTAGGTGGTTTCAGATTCCTCCTGGGACAGCTTGCAATCACGGCAGCATTTTGGAACTCACGTACTGAAGAAGTTAAAATCTTAAGAAGAAAAGGGGTTATAAGAAGTATTTACTAAGGCAAGGCCATGAGCAGGCCTATTATACTTACTGCCCATACTCAAAACTGCTATGCTAATACAGTGTTTGATATGTTCATGTGATTTATTTCTGAACTCGTTACCAACGTGAAGTTTCACTCCTGACTGCAGCTGAGGGCTGGCCTTTTCACAGAGCACTTCTCCAGTCTGCTCTTCAGTTGTCAAGTATTGCCATATTCTCAGCAGCCAGAGAGATGGTTCAAAAAGAAGACAGGGAGCAGGCAGAAGTGTTAATGCTTTTCATCATAAGATTATAAACAGAAAGAAACATCTGATAATACGGTTGGTTATTACTGACAATAACACAAGCACGCCACGTAGCAATAGATATAAACAAAAGAATCAAAAAACCTCTATCTGATCTACATTTTCCAAATCCTACCTGGGAAGCATTACTCCACTTCTGCCAAGACACCACTGCTCTCATTTAAAAACTCCAACACAGCAGCAGTTGAGCAGTTGTACATACACCAGCTGCACCTATTGAACCTCATTCTAGTGGCCAGGTCCTGCACCCAAATCAGGGACAGGCCACCAGGCAGCTGGACAAACTGAGAAAGGATTGGTAATTTGAAGGGAAAGTTTTCCTTCTGGACAGTTAATTCCTTACTTTAAAAGCTTCAAAGGAAATCTGTTTCTAAATTTATATATCAACTAAGTACCATTTCAGCAGGAAGAAGCATTTCAGGAAGAAATGTTGATTTTTACTATCAATAAGAGCAGCAAAGACAGAGGCCACCTCATTAATCCAAGCTGATGCCTTTCCAAAGCTATCCAATTATAATTACATGGTTTTTGCTTTAAGAGCCAAGAAGTTAAACATAAAGTGCTTTCTTCTCACAGCGTAGTACTTGTTAAGTAGGGAAAGCCTAAACCGATACAACTAGGGAATCATATGAAAGAGAAAGACATGGTCCTGTGATCATTTATTTCAAATTCCTAGCAGCTCCTAGGGAACTGTTTGCATTTCTGCATCGCAGGCAGAGGATTTTATCTTCTCTAAGTAAAAAGATCTCCACCCCTGTGGAAAGCTATGACAGGATTCATTCCCAGACTGGGAATAAAGTCCTGCACTTGTTACAGAGCTTTCATTATACTACATCAACCCCAAAGCATTTGCTCTTCACGTCCCAAAGCCACTCACATTACAATTAAATGTCACTAGGAAGCTTTCACATCCTCCAATTTTACTGGCTGAGGGAGAGTTAGTTTTCAATATTTTGTATCATTAAACATTTAAGCTGGATACTTACATGGTCCTCAGCCATGTGATACCTAATTTGTGCCCATCTGTTATGAAATGACTGGGGCCCAATCTAGTGAATTCACTTGGCTTGTATTAGACTGCCTGAATAGCAACGACCACACCTCAGCAAAACTACTGGAAGATGCTGGAGGCAACAGGGAGCGATGCTGACTCCTGTGACAGAGATTGCAAGAGTGAGGCACACATCTGATCAAAGGCACTGCAGCTTGCCCAGGTGTGAGAAATCTACTGAAGTTACTTGAGACAGGCTGAATATACACTGTTGTTCTGAAACACTGCAAAGACGTCACTGTAGCTCACCTCTCCTCAAAGCTCATCGAATGCCATTAAGCTATTTGGGGATGCAACTAAAAGATAGCATCAATCTGAGTTTTAAAACAAGGTTTTATCTAACAACCCAAGCCCATTTCTGAACGCCAGTAATTTAATAATAACCTCTTTTGTCCAAGCAGCCAAGCCTGCTTCAGAGTGGGCTGACATTCCTGCAAAAGAATAAGGAGGCTAAGAGAGCAGAGGCTCTGCAAGGAACAATTGCTTTCTATTAAGATACCATACAAAACAGGCAGATTCTAGATTTTGCTTGCTTCTGTTTCACACACATCATGCATTGTTCTTGGCTTTCTTTCCTTTTCCTTCCTGCACCTAAGCACAACCACTGCGTGCTGCGGGATTCTGTATTAGATGTTTGTTCAGATAACTGTGGGCCCACAAATCCACCAAGAGTAGAATGCTGCTCAGAGTGGATGAATCTATATAGGAGATAGAATCAGAAACCCACAAAGTGTCACAGCACTGTGAGACAACTCCTCGCTCTGTTCCCACGTGAGAACTGCTGGACATGAAACAGCTGGGTGTACCATACAGGCAGATCACCTTTTATGCTGAGAACTTTTCAGATAGCTTCAACACAACGTACTTACTCACTTGGCTTTACAAATATCAAATTTAGCTCAAGTTCCCCAGATGCTGTGTTTCACATTTGTATTACTGAGTGATCAACTGGTTGAGAAAATCTAGCCAGGCAATGAGTAACAACTCTTTGAGCAAAGGAGTAAATCAGAGCTCGATAAACAGTCAGATGTTGTTACAACAGGGAAGGGTTACTGTGCAAAGCTGACAAACAACAGCAAACTGTTTGAACATGAACATTTTGCAGTGGCTTTTTACTCTGTTTCATTGCTGTTTGCACCTCCTGCTGTATCAGGCTTTGATCAGTAAATTGTGTTCAGCATCTCTGAAGGGCTGCATGCTCATCCCACACCACCGCAGACCACAAATTCACCTGAATAAAACTAGAAAATCTACCAAACCAACATGACTTTTGTACAAGTAGTGCTTCTCCCTTGACAGGCGAGACACAAGAACTAGGCAATGGGAATCTAGGACTCTCTCCCCAGCAAGAAAAGCAGGACAGCGCCACAGATAAGGCATGAGCTGGATTTGAGTGGAGACCTGAGGCTGACAGTCTCAGAAGCAGCTTGATAAAGTTGAACTCAGTATTAACAACACACCTGGAAAACGGTAAAAAAAAAAAAATGTATAAATGACTGGGAACATAATGAACAAAGTGCCTCACTGTTCTGTTTAAAGCAGTAATATTCATTATCTGGCTTGGAAACACCACTGAAAGGACAAGACATGCCTAGTGCAAGGAAATGGATGTGTGTGACATGGTGTTGCAAAATTTAGCCCTCGGGCATATAGACTGTCAGTCAAGGAAATTATAACAGTAAAAGTGATAGATGGAGACTTGGCCATGCACGCTGACATCTCAGCTCAGGGAGAACAGAGGGTGAAAATTGTACATTTCACCCTGAGACTTCAAAGGAGAAAAAGGGCGAAGCATACAGCTTTCAAGGACTCTGCCAGAACGTGGGAAGGAGAGAAAGATCAGGTAAGAAGTGCTGGAATAGAAGTACGAAAGAGAGGAAGAAAATTAACTAGTGCCAGGGAAAAGATGGGACATGGAATGATTGGGAAGTCTAAATTCTAAGTCAAACAGGACCAGAATATGAGAGAAAGCTACAAATAACACCACAGAGCTGGAAATTTTCGGGAGTAAAACACTGGCAAGGATATGATAAACTGCAAATCTTGCATAAAAACATGAATGAGAATACTGAAGATGAATATAAGATTTTGCCATAAGAACTATTGTATCAAAACCAGGCTACAGAACAGATCCAAAGCCTAATTTGTTTTTCCTCTCCTTTTGAGGACTGCAACTATTTTTAGTATTTCTCCATTTAAGGCACAGAGAGTTTGTGGGGACAGCTCTGTGCACCGAGTACAGGCAGCTCAGCTACAAATATCAGTTTGGGAAGACTACTGGGCAGGAAATAGAAAGCATTCTTTGAAACCTCAGGAATAGCACCCAGTGTCTGTTGAAGACACAGATGTTAAGGAACACGGAGTGTCAGTGGATTGAAGTGCAATCCAATATGATCAAAAAACAAGTAACAAACGGATTTCAGCAAACGTTTATGAGGACTTTGGTGCATCAGAAGTACTGGTTTTACCTTCCTGGCACTCATGGTCCTGCTCACACAAGGTCAGCACGTCCCACATGATTTTAGGCAACGCTGGGATGAGATAAACTTGCAGCGATGAACGCTCAGGTTTGGCTGTTTGAGCTACGGCAGAAGAAAGAACTCAGATTTATCAGGTCAGTGCTTTGTCTCTGGCTGCTCCCCAGCACAGTAATGCTACAGCTCTAAGGAAACCTGAAAAAGCAAATCGGCCTTCACAGAAAATGGGTATTTCAATTAGAAACATTAGCTCGTACTAGCAGAGCACAAAGCAAATGCATACATGTAACAAGAGCACTAGAAACGGTTTCTCCTCTACTGGAATTTTCAGCTAGGTTTCGCACAGCACTTAGGTTTTCTTCTGCACTCCATTAAAACAGTTTTCACAAATGTAATTCAGTCCCTACACCTACTGTCTATTTCTTTACTGTTCCCCCAGCAATGCAGTTTAATTCCTCGCTATCCGAATTCTTCATAAAATGATATGCTTACAACATATTATAATCCTTATCAACAAGCAACCAAGATTAGGGTTGAAGAAATACACAAAAAAAATAGTTTCTTTTGGCTCTGCAAAGAAAACATGTGAAACAACAATAACAAAACCACGCTATTATTCCTAGCATAGTGTACTTTGAAGTATAATTGATTTTGCAGGGAATCAATTTTAAAATTAGAGGTTTGCTATTCGTTATCTTAACCCCTCCTAAATCTTCCCATTATATCAGATCAAATGAATTCTAAGAAGCTAGAAACTCTAATTCAAAATATCTTTCAGCCTTTATAATTGCCACATGTTTATAATTTTCACCCCTCAAATTCATCAGCCAAAGCTGTTCTCAGTGCATGCAAGAGCTCCGTATCGAGTTGTTTATCTGTTCCCAACAGCTTGAATGTTTTATGTCATACAGCACGGATTTAACACAAAGACACCTCTTTTGTGGCTGCTACTCAACAGATGGAAGTGTGAAGTCATTTTTATTGTGTTCACGGCTATTTCCAAAAGCTCTTCTACAAATTGAATGTCATAAAGTGATTCTCCTGTGTACGTTTCATCAGACGGTCTGCCTTCAAATCTTCTGAAACAAAGATAGAGGAGACATTCACCTTTCTTTACACAAACACAGTAAGCAGTCTCGCTTTCAAAATTACATCACTGGTTACTTATCTGCTGACCAACAGTGGTCTGCACCTAGCTAAGCATTTATCATGCAGGTAGACAACGTCATCTATATTCAAAAAAGAGAAAAAACAACAAAATAACACCAACCCATCAGTCTCCAAAACAGCTTGCATCAGAGTCACCACTGGTTTAAAACACAGTGCCAGCACTGGTCTAAAGAGACTCTTTGGAGCGTAGAGGAGGTGAGATAAATAAACCCAGCAAATGCTCTGAGATGGCAATAAAGTAGCATATGAAGGAATCCAGCAACAGAATCCTCTGCAAGCTTTCCACCACGTGCTGTTACCATACCAGCAGGATTAGGGCAGTGCTTCTCTTAGGTTACAGGAGGGGAAAACCTGAACAAACATGACTTATGTCAGTGACTGATTTTCAAGGAACTTGTTAGATGGGAGCACTTGTTTTCCTGGCAGGATTTCCACACCAACACTGGCACACGCTTTCACGGAGACGCCAAGTTGAGTCCCAAACCAAACACAGCTGCATGAGATGCTGCAACTGCCTGCAGCAGCAGTCAGAGGATGGCAGCACAGGACGGACCTTCTGCTGCCCCAGTGACCCCTGCGACGCAAGGCCTCCTCGCCGCTGGCCTCTTTGCCACAGCAAAGAGCACTTAAACATCATTTGCAAACACTGATCCCCTTCAGTTCCTGTAATTATTCTTTTCTAAATCTTCCCTCTAAAACCATTATTAAGGCACAAATTCAGAAGTTGGTGTTTTCTCCATCTGAGCACCATAAAATCTACAAAGTGAATAACCCATAACTGCATCGTCTTTCTGGTGGTATTTTAGAAATTTGAATAGTTGCCCTTTTGTTTTGCTCTGCCTGATTTTAACCACAGTCCTGAAAGAATCAAAAACCCTTACAATCAATTACCAAAGTATGGCTGCTCATCCACATTGTGCTCAGACTGATTCCACTCCAGAGACGGACAGATCTTATTACCCACACCTAAGCAGGCAGAAACACACCTTACAAAGACTCAGCCTTGACAATTACTTGCTTCAAAAATAAACAACCCCCAAACCAATCATTCAGAAGCTTTAGTCCCTTGAGCTGGGAACACATCAGAACAGAGCTGATTGCCACCTACCACTCAGTTCCTTTGCCACAGAGGAGCAGAACTAATTAACCCACCTGCAGTGGTGCAAGAAAACGCAGTGTTCATGGCCTTGTTCATAAAACTTACAGCTATTATTAGGTGATCTCTGACTCCTCTCTCTAAATTTTGCTACACTGAAGAGAGAGCACAAAACAAACATCAAATGGAACACCTACTTTTACATTAAAGCAATTCAAAACTAATAAATACAGCAGAGATGGTGCTAAACAGGTCAAGATGCATGAAAGCCAATTTGGAATCACACACATTTTCAATTACAAAATGGCAATAAATCAAAATACTGAGAACGTGCGAAATGCAAAGAGTCCAAGACAACAAAAGCTACCTCACTAAACAAACGTAATAATATGCCATTTCATTGAGACTCAGATTTACTGTATGTTAAGCCCTAGCTTCAACTCCTAACTACGTTCATTGCAATATCACATTCAGGAAAAAATATACAAGTAATACCTATAAACAGTGTGGGATACCAGGTATTTTGCAACTAGATAGTGAGAAAATGACAGAAGAATAAGGCACTGAATCCATTTATCGAGCACTTGGGAGTTTGTCACCATCAGCCTACTTCAGCTTGCCCTCAGACACTGCCGTAGGGCTGAATGAATCGGAATGGCTGTGGGGTTCAGCCCTAAAGAAGCATCAACAAAGTGCCCTCATCTTCTGCAGCACAAAGCTTGTTTATACCCCCCAAAAGCTCTGCCTAGGATCCAATGAGAAACTAACTGGGAGACTTAACTGTAAAGAAGAAACATATGGCATCTGGGTACGCTACCAAGAAAAGCCTGAACGTACTGACCAGTGCAACAGCCAACGTACCAAATGGGTTGGAAATCAGCCAGGAACTCCTACTCCAATTGCTGGTATGGAGTCAGTCCCTTTTTTATTCTAATGACACAGTTTTTCTAGGAACACATTGCTCCATTTTAGCCACCTTCTGCCTGTAAAATACGACTGCTTCCTTTGTAAGAGCACTGCTAAGAATAAACCACTTGTTAATATCAAGAATGCTGCACAAATTAAAGTTGCATAAACAGAGCAAACAGCTTACTTTTTAACAGAGCAACGGTTTCGTTACACAAGATTTTGTTTAATAGAGGAGACACGCACCCTGGGAAGTATCTCAGTGCGCTCTGCACACCAGTCCTAAGCACCGAGTGCTGCCAGGTTGGGCACATCACTGCAGTTCCTGTGGCCACCACAACAGGTTGCCTAGAGCTGGTGCCAAGAGATCTGGGTACCTCTTCCAACTGGATTTACGGAGCTCAAAATATAAAGCTTTGCAATGCTATATTTCACCTGTCTTTTAATGGCTGCAAGGAGAGAAGTGTCGCTGCTCCTGCTGCCAACACGCTCCAGCTCCAAAAGTGCAGCAGCTACTTTTAGCTCACAGTCCTCAGATTCAACCCCCACAAAGTTTCTTCTCTCTATATTATGTCTGTTTTGGAGTGTTGTAATGCTATTAACTCTGTAATGAATATTAATAGAGCCTTTGGGGAGACTTGCTCTGTCTCTACTATGCCTAGCATATTATGAAGCACTTTTAAATCTGCAATAACAGTTTATCATATCAAAGACAAGTAATTCATTGTATCCCAGTACAAAGGATGCGCACACAGAACCAAGCACTCAAACACCATGTTACAGTTACCAATCCTGCCTCCTTCCTAGGCTATATATCCTTTCACAAGACATAAACCATGCCTGGATTGAGCTTTTGTAGCACGCATAGGAGCAGGAAAGCACCACTGCCAGACTCCCACACCTCTGCAACATTTCTAAAGAAGCAATTACTTCTCCCATAGCTTCACAGACTGACCGAAAATTGCAAGCAGTTTCATCAGACTCAGAAAGGAAAAAGAAGAATACAGTGAAGGGGTCAACAGAGAACGGTCAGGACAGTAAGGCCAGAGGAGCTAAGCCGGTCTTTGGAAGTGGGGAAAGGTTTGAAAAGAAAGTTGTTGAATTGAAAAAAATATTACCAACAAGATACAGGTATAAAAAATGCAATGGAAAATCAGGTGGGGGTAGAAAGAGGCAGCTGAGATGTAATGAATGAGTCACAGGAATACTCGTAAGATTACCACAAGGAGTCTAACCTGAGGCACTGCCTTCGGAAGGAAAAGCAGGTTTTTTATGTCAGAGTTGCACAGAAAAATAAGTGCCTGAAACTACAGCCTCTGTAGACAGAAACCCCATCTAAGAGGAAGCCGCACCCCACATTCCCTCTCATGCCTCATAGCTAAAAGCTAGGGCAAACAAACTTCCACCAATTCAGCTGCCTGAAGCAGCTCTTGACAGTCAGGCAAGTGTCTGGGAGAGAGGAGGGCAGGAGGGAGGCAGCTTGACACCCCAAAAGCACATTCTGGTTATCACTGCTGAGAAACTAAAAATTTAGCAAAGGGCTGCAGTGCATATGCCTCAGTGAGAGGTAAAAAGCACTTTCCTAGTATCAGACTTTCTCTGGAATAGATGAATATCCCAGCATAGCTGGGACTGTGACTGAAAAGCTGCAGCTGACTGAGCCCTGATGTGGTGCTGCCTTGTACTGCCTGTGCTCTTACCTGGGGTCAGAACCTGATGCAGGCAGACTGGGAGCTTCAAACCAGCTGGCGGGCATTAGCTGATTTCATGGGGTAGAACAGTTAGAAGAGGTGCACTCATTTTGGTAGAGGAGCTCTGTAGGGCATTGTGTTTGTTTATGATGCTATAGCAGGCTATAAAGAACAAAACCAAGCCCCCCCAGAAATTCACAGCATTTTGCTTGAAGGGCTATCACCAACCCAGCTGTATAAAACAACCTCATTTCAATGTTGTCAGCTGATAAGGTGCCTAGTATTTACTAGGACAGTACCTTTAGGGAGCTGTGGAATTAGGAATGTCCCTTTTTTTGTGCTTTTTTTTGGCACAGTGAAACCATGGAGGAAACAAAGACCATGGAGAGTTATTACAGCAACCCCCCTGCCACAGGCAGGGCCACCAACCTCCCCATTTAATACCAGAGTTATTCTGATAGTGAAACAAATCTAATTGCACTGTTTTCAGTGTCCAGAAAAAGAAAAAATAAGCAGGCAGAAAGCAACTAAGCCAGTTAAAAAAATAGATACAATAAGTGTAGATCTGTAAGAAGTGCAGCAACTGGAACAGAACACAAGGATTTGTCCCAACTGCAGAGGCATAGCTGAAGGAATGGTGTTAAAGAGGTCAGTGGGCTGGATGAGGTTTTCTTAGGGAACCCAGTGAGAAAAATGGTAGATTTACTGGGCAGGAAAGTGGAGGAAAAAATGGAAATGGCTGTGAAATGAACAAAAATACATATATATATATCAGTACTGTAATATTGTGCAGAAGGGAAAAAACATCCTATCTGCCAGAGAGTTTCTTTGACATTGTTGGCTATCTTTGTGGCAGGCTTTTTCTACGGGAGGCAATGCTCCAAGACTGCTTGCAGTCCTCACCACAGCAAGTCACTGAGGGGTGAAGACATCTCTGGCAGATGTGGGTCCCCCCCAAGCAGGATGTGCAGCTTCCTGAGACTTCCTCGTGTCTGTGTTGGGAACTGTTTGGTGTCAGCCAGGTTAGCAGGTCCACAGGAAATTTAGGAGCCCGTGGCTGTGTGACCACCACGATCACAACGCCACCTGAGGAAGATGGAGAAAAAGCACAGAGAATGGGAGCTCCCCTTCTGGCAGCAGCTTGCCATTGCACTAGGTTGGGTGAGAAAGGATTTTTAAGATCTGTATGTTTATGCAAAGTAATTTAGTGCAAACAAATTAAATGTCAGTCTACCAGAACCTCTGAATATAGATGAGAACTAAGAAAATACAGACTATAGTCTAAGGAAGGCTGGTTAGAGCTATTTTTTATGAACTTGAAAAGAAAGCTACTCTGTGCCTCCAAATCAAAAGCAGGAAGCTACACATATGGCAAATTTCCCAATAATACCCAGCCTAACTTCACACCGCATTACTCACTGCAGATTAGTGCTCTCTCACTGCGTCTCTCAGTAACTGAAACGTTCTACTATGATTGTTTTCTGCTTTCTTTTTTCCTTTAAAAAGGTGCACTAAAGCCTCCTAAAAAGCCACCAAAATATACACATGGATCATAGTAAAGGTTCTCTGAGAGATTTCTAACTAATGTTCTGACATCAAATTTCGGAACCGTTAGGGTATCTTTCTTTCTACTAGCATAAAAGCATCCTGTTACAGTTCTCTTCCTTTCTCAAAGGCTCAGGGCTCCCACCTGAAAGGCAATTGACTCCTCGTGGGGCAGGCACTGCTCTTTCATGTTGATAATTACCAAATCTGCCTTTTTTTCCCCCCCACACACGCATCTCAAAAAGGCCAATATCTACTGCAGCTTCTTTGATCAACTGGAAATACGTAACTCATGAACGGTTTCCTCAGGTTTTCTGGAAAAAAACAAATGAACAGAAAACCCTCAAACCCATCCATAGGATTAATCAGAGCCTGCTAAAGATTTTAACACCTGTTTCAGGAAGGTTTAATCCACAGAATTTGATTCTGTTTACTATCTGCTACTTAAAAAACAATTTCCCATTACACCTCTAGAAAATTTGTGATGCATTCCAGGCTTCAGCAGAATAATAGTTTCCATTTTGGGCTTTCCCATATTTCATTCTTCTCACAAAGGCACCTGAATTTAGCATGAAAACCAAGGGTACTATTGCCACTTTCTGTTGAAACTTCTGCAAACATTTCATGTTCTGTAACACACAGAGAGCTTTTATTTGGCATTTAAAGACCATGACTTCAATAGCACACAAGTGTCTGTGTAAACACACGTATCTAACCAACACTGCTCTGTTACTGACTGGTAGACTAAACCAAAAGGCGTAGGACCTAAGAAAGCTGACTGGTAAATACCTTCTAACACGGTAGACATTTAATCAGCACCTCCAGTTAGGGTGTTCCTTTTCACCAGATGCCACATCTCTGACTTAACAGCAGGAAAGGGATTATTACAAGCACACAAGACTTGGAAAAGGAATTAGCTTGCATTTACTTGTGCCATTTGCAGTACCACAGTTGTGGCTTTTCTGATAAGACGACGAAGGATCGCTTCTTGGAGAACATTTAGTTCTGTACGTAAAATCCTGCCTTGGAAGAAATGTATATTTAATTTCACGTATAATTAAGAAAACTAACTGGAGCTTAATTCATCACAAAGAAAGCAAATCTATCCTCCTCACAGGGCAATCCAAGAAGCAGTTACTTGTGCAACCACATGTCCAAATGCCGGGCATATTTAAGAGTTCCCAGAATACAGGAATACATTTGCTCCTGATTTTAAGCAGAAAACAAGGGTGGAGGAAGACCCAGGAGAAACCAGACAGCAAATGGAGAATACATCCCACTAAGTCAGAGGTGCAAGAGTGGCCAGTAGCAGACTGCATCAGAGAGCTTTCCTGCTACAGTCTGAAATCTTACACAACTAGGGATGATCTTGAATGGGAAGATATCCAAACAAAAAAGCAGGCATGGCAAAATTCACACAGTTTGTAGGTGTTTGGGAGCCGTGTGTTGTTGCACAGGAAGGCCAGAGTGATCTCATGGCTGGGGAATTGACAGCCGCTCCTGCAGAGCCGCACAGACCCCTCCGCCAAGTCTGCTGTGTATTGCATCCTGAACTTCAGGGTTTGCCGTCTGTTACAACGCACCTTCTTCCTATTCAGTCACCCAAAACTTCAACAGATTTTGCAGACAATCGTGTATTTGCGTCACTAGACAAATCAGATCATTTAAAGTAACTATTAAGTGCTTATCAGTTCTTTGTCTCTGTTGTAGCCATGGATAATTCTGTGAGGTCTACTGGAACAGCACGACTATTTTATATTTCTTTTTAACATTTCAAAACAAGAATGTTCTCCGAACTCAGGAGGACATCAATGCGATCAGTATTTATCACAGGAGGGTCATTACCTCCACCCCAGCCTCAGGCATTACTGAGGGGAACTATCATTTCTTGGGATTGGGGAAGATGAAATAATCACAGAGCACAAATATGACTGCGTTCCAATTTTAAAATGGCATTATTTCTCTAGAGAGAAGTAATTTATTTTTTTTTTTTAAGATGAGATTAATTTAAAATAGAATTCACAAATCCAGTAATAACACGAAAATTCCTTTAAGTGCGTTTACAATAGATACTCCAAATATTTTGTAAGCAAAATGGAGTTTCCACAATAAAGGAATTAGTGAGGCAAGTTTTCATATATCACTCCCCCATTTCAATAGCTCATAAAATTTACACAGCAAATGCTCCAGCTCTGACACAGCTTCTAACCCAGGACAGAGGTGTTTTGTTTTTCAAGTTTCCTATTTTTTCATTTGGAATAATCTAAACTAACAAATCTAGAGCCTCTTGCCTACTAAATACCTAAACACCAGATTCTTCCTCATCTTCTAGATGTTTTCTCTTGACCTCTCCATTCCTGACATCCAGCTCTGACAAGTTTCATAGATGAGCAGCTATCGCCTTCAAACTGAACATTTTCAGTGATGTCCCTCATTCATTTTCAGATGGTGAGATGTCACAGTGCTTCTTTTTGCTAAAGAAATCTCCATCTTTCTTTTAAGACAGGATAAACCTTTGGGTTACATCGCATACTTGTCGTGTTTTTCACGGCCTCAGTTTTTGTGTATTAATCCACATTAGTTAACAGTCTTTGAACTGGTTCCCACACACGAGGCTGCTGTCCACGCAAGGCGTTCCTCTGACACAATGAATAGTTGTCATTCCACTTGTCTTCTGTCAGCCAAACAAGGGCTGAAAACACCATCTGGGAGAATCATGAAAGGGCAGACTACTAGTCCTGGACATGCTAACAAAAAAGCAAAAACTAAATGGGATCCAGCTGCACAACGCTGCAATTCCTACCCTGTGCTCTTCCTCATCTCCTCCTTCGCATGTGTGCTCCAAGTCTTTTCTCTTTTTGGTCTCAAAGTTCTGCTTCCATTCCACCTAGATGAAGGCCTTGCAACTGAAGACAACTTGAGTACTTCAATCTGCAGTTGGGAAGGCAGCATTCACACCGGGATTACAACCAGGGAGCAGTGAATTATTCAGCTAACATAAGTCTGCAATTTTTACTGTATGGCAATTTAAATTTAAAGACTTCACTTTCAGGATAGTTTGAAGCAACTTTCTAAAGTGGGAACTAGAAGTCACTCCAATAAACCCTCCAATTTCCTCCTCTGTTCAAGTCAGCTTGCTCTGAGATGCTGAGGATCACAGCCTACCCAGCTTCCAGAGTCCACACATAAGTAAGTCGAATACCTACAGGAAATGACAGCTGAATATCACTGATTTAAACACGTACGCATGTAAGAGATTTCTTTTTAAAGGAGACCACACTCAACTGCTAATAAAACCTCTACTAAATCCACTTTCCGTGTATAAAACATCTATGGTCATTATCTGCTTTCAACTTGAAAAGAACAGCAGCATTTTCAAGTCTGACCTCATACTGTTTACGTATGCAGCATGGCCAAACACGCCGTACATTCCTACCCACGCACCATTTATGAGATGAGTATGCATGCAGATTTCTTGTCCAGAGAAACAAGAGGAATTACTAACACTGATAAATTCCAGATATGGTGCTAGCTGGTGCTTTGCAGCTTCCCTATTTGTCTTACAAATGCACCTCAATCCAGATTGTCGAGTGCAGACTGAAATGCAGTTTCAAGAAAGGATATGAGGATTTTAAAAGTGTGCTTGAAAGATGTATATGGAAAACAAAATCACAGAATGAGTAATTAGTACTAAATTCTCTCATACAGTAGAATATGAAGCAGCACTTTTATCTTCCCTAATTAGCTAGAAATCTCAATTTCATCCTAATGAACAGTGATCTAGTTTCATGCAGAAGCATCAAGTATTAGCTCCTGCAATAGCTGTCAAATATTTTATTTAAGCAGTAAAGCATTTCAACTTGGGTGCTGGGTAAAATGAAGAGGAACTAAGTAGGTCTAGTGGAGACAGCAGAAGATAAATTTATAGACTGAAGTGCTAATTTTAAATAGCTTCTTTGCATATTATCAGCATGTGGCTGCTGTACCACTGATGTGCTCAGCAGGACCGAGCATCTGAGAGGCACCAGGTTAACCATGCACATCCTTGTTCAGCCCCAGTGCTGCAGCTACGCATCACAGCACCCTTTGCTTCTTCTAACAAGCTTCTGTATGCTGCAGTCACAGCAGATATAGGGGCATGCCAGCCCCCAAACTGCCAAAACCCAACACAGTGTTTATTCTGTTGCAATATTTCTCTTCATCTTCAGAAATGAGTTTTAAACGAGTGTTAAATCCATTATTGCCTCAAGCTTCTGTACAAGATTTTTCCTGGTGAGAACTCACATAGCAAAACAGGAGCTGGCTCTCTGCAAAGCTTGAAGTACATTATGGTGCGCTGCAATTACACAAAATACCCATACCTTTGCAACTGCACTTTTACATCTCATTCTTATAATACCTCTCGGTGGAGCATGGGAATACCCAGTATTAAAAACTGCACAGAATTGGTACAGCTTTGCAGCTGCTTCCAAGCACGCAGTTCTTATCTTCACTGGAATGAAACAAGAAACCAATTAATTGATTTTGGGTTTCCATATGAAGAAAAAAACAGGGCTTGTTACACTTGTATTTTTTAAACCTTTGCTCAAAGACCTTCAGTTTCCATTCTTAAATAAATTAAGTCAAGCTCTTTTCAAGCTATGAATAGCATCCCACAACACTATAAATTCTCCTACTGAAGAAGAAAACAGCAATAAGAAAGCACCCTCTCTCAGGTTCACTGACCACAAGTCATCACATCCCCAGCAGGTATGCAAAGCTTGTAGCAGACAGGTCAGCCCATCGTTACTTTGGTCCCTTTGAAACTCAGCTGCAACGTATTTAGTTCCTGTCTTTTAAAGGACGTGCAAATAAGAGATCATTAATGCATTTACTAATTGCAGCTGGTTCAAATTGTCTCAAATATTGAAAATGATCACATTTGAAGGTCGCACAACAGGGACAGGCAAAGGATGGCAAACTTCAACTAGTGAAACTCTGGCCTTGTATCCCTCGTGATGAGCAGGAAGCCAGCAATGCTCAAGGAAGCCCATGTGCTTCTCTAACTCACCAACCTAAAGCACCACAGCTAGAGATGGAGGGGAAAAAAAATGCAAAGCACTTACAGAGCACTGCCAGTGCTAGGAGACCTTCACAGCTCCCTTCAGGCTCCTGCACACCTGCGTGTGCCAGAGAGCTCCAACTTTAAATGCAAAGAAGTGCTCAGCCTCCTGCAGTACATCAATGGGACCTGCACTCAGCAGGACCTAGCAGCTACAGGGATACATTAGTAAGAACAGCTTCCCTGGAGTGTTTTGCCTCATTTTCATCCTGAAAAGAGAGCTTCATGACAGGCTCCTGAACTCTGATGTTTAAACAAGTTCTTGGGTTTTATTGCTTAATGATGGAAGGAGGTAAAGCAACAGTGACACAACTTGAAACTGTTTATTAGAAAAGTCTAGATTCCCTGGCAACTCACCACTTGGGCTTTAGCTTATTGCTACCACTAATTACTTTTACCTACTTAATTTTTTATATGTATGCTCCTTTCAGGCATTCATTAGCTCTGTCGCTTTTCTTCCTCCCTCATTTCTCACTAATTTCTTCCTGCATACAAAGAACACTTGCAAGTTCTTTCCAGTGGCGCAGAGCTGCTTAAGCAATGGTAAGATCCCCATCCAGCTGGGGTTTACACGCACTATCTTCCCTTGGTTCATTTGCTACCTCTCCTCACGTGGCTACATGAAGGCATGATAACAACACAGTCCTCCACTCCCAATTTTAATTTGTCTAATTTCCTTTTATTGTTCCCAACCCATACTTTCACCTTGAAGCTCTCCTCACTGCCAACGGCAACTGTCTTGTGACACAGAACATTAATTGAAGAAAAACTGGAGCAGCCTTAAGTGTTTTATCAACATAACTCTGAAAGTCAAACCCCCAAAAACACTTAAATAGATCATCTGTGGCATTTGTATGAAGAATATAAAAAAAAATACTGTTCCCTAGTTTAACTTCTCTTTCCTTACTTATGTCAGAAAGCACTACCCATACTCCTTCCAGCTGCTCTGCTCTCAGCCCCAGCCTCTTAGCAGTTGGCCTCCTAGATCAAAAGCAGCAGATTCCACAAAATTTTAGTCTTCCAGGGCATTTATTTAACTCTCCTTTCAACACCTGAAGATTAGAGAAAGAAAGAGTAAAGCCTCAGGAATCCACGTTGCAACACCTGTGGCAGTTAAATAGCAAGAAGCGGTGGCTTGCAGTGACTCTCCTTAACGTTGCTCAAGAGAGAACAAATCATGCCAAGTTTTCAAGCCTCGCCATTAGCTCACTACATGGAAAGAGTTGTTATCAAAGACAGAGCACCACGTCTCTCATCCAGAGATGCAGCTGAGCACCAAGATGAAGTTCAGCTTCTCCCCCTACGCAGTTCCACACGGATGGCCTGGAAGGTCTGGGAGTTAATCCAGTGAGGTAGCAGGGATTAAAATCTATTCTGTCCCAGGTCCCAGCAGTGCCATGCAGCCATTCTCTAGATCCCAGAGTGACTGACAAAGCACCAGACTTACAGGTCACAACCATGGTGAGTTCACAAGATCTGTAGTGAGTTTCAGCCATAAAATCAGCTGCAGGGACTGGGAGTTCACTGAACAAGAGAACAGCTGCCTTCTTTACTCATCCTGCCTAATAAGGCTCTCTATCAGGCAGCCTCTAACACCCAGCCTTGTTATTTAGATCACTTTTTAAGCCAAAAAAAAAAATAAATCTGATTCAAAACAGAACGCTGAAAGAACTCATTTAAAATGACAAAATTAAATATTTTGGCATTTTGTGAACATTACTTTTTAAAATATTTTCTTCTTGTTTTTCACTAAACTCAACCCGGTGTCATTAATGTTAGCATGCGGGCACATGAAAGTATTTCCCACTTATTCGTACTGTTCCATACTACTGATTTCACTTGATGAGACCAACCCCCAGCTACAAGCCTGCAGAGCTACAGCACTAAGCAGTGCTGGGCAGAGAAACCACTGCCAGCTCAGGCTCTGCACAGCCACAGCAGCCCAGCTCACGTCCTGGTGGGGCTTCTCACAGCAACAGGGACGCAGCAGAACCGTATTTTGGTACAAAAGATGGCCATTAAGATCCACAGTGCTGCTGTGGAATAAGCATCGATTCCGCAAGGTCTTAGGAATCATTACTTTCTTGATAACCACATTAAGAAAAGAAACTGAAGACTGCAAAAAGCAACAGGCAGGTGATGGTACTACATTAAAAAGAAACAGAAGCTACACGGTTGATGATGTTCATGTCTGATAGAGAAAAAAGGAGCAGTTGCACCTAGGAGAAAAAGCGAGGGGGACTATGAAGTTCTATTTTCAGTTGTATTACTGACTTGTATCCAAACAGCCAGGGGACATAAACAGAAATGTAAGCCTGTAAAACGATCTGAACACACCTGTTCACAGAGGTATAATGTTTTCTCCTGATATACTTCTGAAATACTTGGAATCAGAAACACAGCAAGGTGGACACAGAGCCCCCCCGTGTCAGACAGACAACCCACCAAATTTCCAATCTGTATATTAAAAAAAAAGCTCAAAGTTGAACAGCACTTGTCACTCAAATTGTACTCTGTTCTCCCAATCAATCGGGAGTGCTGGGAAGCTCAGCAGCAAAACATTCCAGTAAAAAACCTCTGTACTGGAGCAGGTTTGAGGTTATGTCCTTTCCTATTATTCATCAACATGATTTTCATCTTCCTCCACCGTCAGGTTTTCCTTAATAAGAGATGCATAGCCCACATGCCAAAAAAGCTTTTAAAACTTACATTTGAAACAACTAATCCCAATATGTAGCTGGATACACTTTCTTTTGGCTCTTGCACTGTGGCATTATAATGTTGTTTACTTTATTAGAAACAGCCATGTCAATTGTCAGCCTTGGGAGTTTACACAAACACTTCAGAATAGACAAACTCCAACACACACAACTTAAAGCGTGCAGAGTGAAAACCAACACATCCCAAGAGATAGCCGCATTACTCGGAATATACTTCTATGTCAAATCAAGCTCAAAAGCCCCAAAGCGTATCTCAGATAAATTCACGCTCCATAGGGTCAAAACATCCAGTACAAAAAGTTCTATCAGCAAATCGTTCAATAACTTCTAACAAACGTAGATACATTGTCTCATTTAACTTTTTCTCCCTTACTGACAGTTTTGATATCCACACAGGAACGGGGCAAAAAAAGTCCCTGAGAAGAAATTGACAGCGCATCCCATCCTCCTGTTCACAAACAATACAAGAACAGATAATGTAAAGCAGTACATCAAGTGATATAATTGCTAAAACAAATACCAAAGCAAAAGAAGAATTCAGGTTGATGATTTAAATGCTTGTAAATTCGAACCATCATAGAAAGTGCTTATTTAAAGCACTGATTGAAATAATTTCATCCTGGAGGCAGGAGATTGCTCCTGCCCTCAAAGTTAAAAATAATATCGCCATTAACCTCAGCAACAATTTTCTAATTGCCAAAGATTACAAATCTTTTATGCAGCATTCGTCCACAGAGAATTCAATCACTCTACTTTGCCTTTCAAAACCACGACTGTAATAGTAGCTGGAAGGCAAGTTCCCTTTTACAAAACGAAACAAAAAAACCCTCAAACTTCTGTGATGTATTTTATATGAAAGCGTAAAACATTCACTTTGCAAAGTGAAAAAGTCTGTCATATCAAACTGTCTGTAAATTAACGCAACACCTCACATTACTATTTATGTTTGGTGCATAAGCAAAAGGAGGGGCTGCTTGGAGCTCTTCTCTGACATTTCCCTGCCAGTTGGCACTATGACACGAGCAGCTGGTCCCACATTTTGTTCCTTAAGTCCTGAGCAATAAGGACTCTCGATATATGCCAGCAAAGCAATGGACATCAGGAGGAACAAAAAGGGCGAAGTCTCCTTTTCAGAGCATTCAGAATTATAAACCGTTCGCGCCTTCAAGAGCCACAAAGAGATGCAGCCAAAATTCACATTCATGTTCTCTGTTTCTCAAATGTGTACAGAGAAATAAAACAATATTCATCCTAAGCCACAGAAGAAACCCTCACACACACATCTCCCAGGTTTTGGATCTCAAGCAGCATATAAATAGTGCTACACTGAAACCGACAGTAATTCTCCTATGGCTGCCCAACAGTCCTGCTGGGGCCGTGTTATTAACTACGTCCAGCCTTGCAGTAATTAAGGCAACCAATGATGCAAACCCACGCTATCTTCCATTTCTCCTCTTCTCACACTCTTGTCTTCCAATCGAAAGCTCCCCCTCTCATCACCCTGCCCCATTCTGCTCTAGTCCCTGTGCCTCGTTACTCCAAAACAGACACTGGATGTTTTCAACTGCATGGGCAGAAAAGACAGCAACGGCCCATTTTTCAGGCTGGTATTAAAAGAGCCAACCAACCAACAACTTTCCTCAGTGCAGTTCAGAGTTACCAGCGCCTGACCAGCCAAACACATAGACATCTCTGTGAGAATGCCAGCAGCTGCAACATGGGGTACTGAGCATCAGCTCCCAGCACCAGGAGCCGTCACTATTGCTCTTCCATAGGAAGATGCGGTTTCATCTCAATTGCAGGAGAACCTGAGTTGTAACTGGGCAATTAGCAGAAGGGAAACTAAGGAGATTAGCATATTTCATCCCCCGTTTCCTCTTACTCCCATGCTGATCATAACCAGATTTTTCAAAACCCCTGCATCATTTCAGGGAAAGTTTAGGCAATTCTTTGGTGGAGTCCATGAGCAGACTACCTGCAAATAAAGCAAGTTCCCATTTAAAATGCAAGTTTAAAGAAGCGCAAGTGAGCCACGGAACACATCAGAGAGCAGTATTATGGACCACGCACCTTCACTATCAGAAGAAACATTCTGAGCCCTTCAGCAGTTTTCCATCTGGTAGGGAATGAAAAAGTGAAGATATTTATTACATTAAAAGTGTACTGATAGAAAGCAGCACCATATGACAGTATCAGCTATTGTAACAGAACTTAAGGGGGCTTGGGGGGGAAAAAAAGGCTTTTTCAACATTAAGGACAATGAGAAAATTTGCAAGGAATAACATTTCAGCACCAAAAGTAAATGCAAATAAATGTTCCTTTCTCCAGGGGAACTTTGAGGTTTGTCGACATAACGTGCTATGGATAATTGCATTGTGGTTTAGCAGTTAAAACACGTCCTTTGATTGTCTGGCTGGAGATGTCAGCTGCTCACACAGCTGTGATTCAGACAAGGTCGGAGATGATGAGAGCCAGCAATGTTTCAGCATCACAATCAATTTGTACCAGCAGCACTGGTACTCTGCGCTGCCACGCTGCGCTCTGAAGTTTGTTATGGCACCAACCAAGCAGTGGCACTTCATCCTCTTCCACTGGCTGCTTTAGTGCTCAGCAGCTCTGAAGCTGCTCTACCTGGAGCCTGAGCCTTCCTCCCAGCTCAGTACCAGGTGCAGCCACATCAGCAGTTTTTCTGGAATTATACTTCCACACAAGTAGAAAGAGGTAGATTTTCCATTCAGATTACTTTATAGGTAGCCATTTATTCTAGACTTAAAAGCTTCATCTTTTTATTTCACTTATCCCAGACCAGGAACAGCTTTTGTATCTTTTGTATCTAAGCATCAGGCTGTAGGGCTTCAATGGGCAGTTACTCAAAGTACGATTCATGCACTCCCAGTATTTACTCTGGACTAACTATCTATTAATATTCTGCAACCTTCAAAACATTTTATCAGCAAAATAGTGAAAAAAATAGATTGTTAAAAGCTATATTACTTCCAAATAAAATGACTACATTTGGCAGTAAATTTTAAACTGCTTTAGTAAAGGCACTAGCTCAAGTGCCTTTAACACCAGCTGAAGGGCTGGAGTGAAAGCACAAAAAAAATAAATGAAGGAACTCTCCAACTTGCAGCTGCTGATGACGCATACAACTCATAACAGCTCTGAGATCACGAGCTTCCTTTCTGTACATCTTTGTCAGCATGGAAACTTCCTTCTGGATGTATCTGTCTACTGTTGTCACATTAACATCAGGGTGAACTGAAACTCTACACGGCTAATCAAAACAGAGGGTCATTAAATCTTCGTGATCTTTTACACTGAAGATCTCTTAGGCAAAGAGATGGCCATGAGCCAGAGGAACTGGTCTGTCTAGCTGGGCTGGTACCTAAGTAACGGCCAGTGACGAGAACGGTGATCATAACATGAACATGACCAGGGAGTTGGCAGCTGTTGGGAACTGGTAGTCATAAAGGCTGTTCTAAGAAAGAACAGCCTCGTTCTCATCTGCACCCTTTTTCAGAAGGTGGTGGCACAGGGAACACATTCCAGAGCTCATTACAGAGGTTTTCATACTGGGGCACAAAGACACTGCTAGGAACACACAGATCAGTTTAAACAGCATGAATGTGCCACACGGCACGAGCAGCAGCAGCTCACATCACCATTCATCTTTGGTACCCTGAGGCACAGGCTGAACACCCCAGCGAAGGCAGCCCCCAGACTTTGTGTGTAATTATAGCAGCTCCTGCCCTTAAACTAGTTTTCAGAACTCTCATCTGAGGGCCATGGATTCAAATTAGAGAGCAACACAGCTTACAGAAAACAAGCATTCTGTTCCTTTTTCTGGATCTATTAGTACCCATGATGTGCTCAAAGTGAAAAGTAAGCTCTGCACGTTGAGATTTGAGGACCTTGGAGCGTTAGTGCCAGATAGCTCTGGGACACCTTTCTGGGTCACAGAACATGATGGGACTCATCCAGCAATATATCCAAACTCAGCACAATCAGAGGCTCCTGGAGCCAAGGCAAGGCCTTACCAGAACATGAGGGCAATGGACGCACCGTCATTTCCTGCTGGGAAGGTGTGACACGTGTGCCAAGGAAACATGTGGAACAGGCCTGGTGAAGTGGAAGAGTTCTGAAGGGCCCCAAGATCAAGGGGAAAATTAGAGGTGCCCAGCCCTGAGGAACAGAATCACAGCACAGGGCTCACATGCAGTGCCAGGGCTGCTGCTGTGCTGCTCCAACCAGAGGGAACTGGATTGCAGCAGAACAGAGCATCTGGTGCCAGGAGATTGTTTAAAAGTGAAGCTGCCAGAAGCCAGAAGTGCAGTTTTATGATACAATTTACACCTTAAATATTTGGATCTCTCTAACAACAAGGAGGAAGGAGAAATATTATTGTGGTCCAAAAGAGCTACTGAAACATGAAAAAAGTACACAAAGCTCGAGTGATCTGCTGTTTTTAGTAACCTCATGTAACAAAAGAGTATAAAAAGAATAAGCAGCTCCCTGACCTACAGAACTGATTGTTTCAACATCTCACTGCCCCAAAGCTGCATTTAAATTTGTTTATAAAACATCCTGGCTGGACGCTGTGTTAAACAGAGCTAGCTAACACACCTTTACCATTGTCTATCAGTACACTAAGTAGTATCAGTAGCACAAATTAGCACATCTTTAAGCAATGTATGGCATTCTTCATTACCGAGCCTCGATTTGCCTTTAAATATTGCCTATACACCTAAGGATGTGAGCAGGATGCGGTACTGAGTCCAAAAGCATCAAGCGCTCCAGCAAGGGCTGCTTGAGCATTCTTGCTGAGCAGCTGTGAAATACCCATCCCATCTATGGCAATGGATAAGCTGCAGAGCTCTTATTGCGAAGCAGGAGCACACACACAAACACTTCCTAGGAGTTATTCAAGCTCAGGGAGAAAGTTAAATGACTGCTCATCATCTAAAAGCATCTATGAATCAAAACAGATTTAATTAAAGCAGTTGCCTATGCACCCAAACATAGAAGCACTGATTCAAGCTAAGTGGGCAGAATACACTGAAAATTAATTGACTTTTCAATTTTTATAAAAATTGAAAAAGATTCAATTCCACACCCGAAGAATAATACAGCTGTGAGTGACAGTGCTAAGAGCTCTCATTTCCAATTACAAATTTTTGCACCTTGAAAAGCAATCTTAAACCACATTTTTGCAGCGCACATGGGAATACAGACCCCAAAATTATCTAACTGTTGCTTTCTTGGCAGAAAATCATAATCCTGTTGCACGATATCCAAGAACTGTTCCCCTTCATTGGAGACTGTCATCCTGCTGCTGTTCAACACCGCTACCTGAGCTGCGACCTAAGCACGCAGGACTCCAGAAGTTCACTCCCAATACAACCTCCTACAACTTGTCTGTTGTGGCAGTCCTCAAGAAGACAGCACACAGCAGCAAGCTCAGCCCAGTGAATCAGGATGGATTCATCATGCTTTCAAGTACCTGTACTTCAAAAGCACAGCAGGCTCATTTGCACACAGCTGGCACGGGGCCGCCTTCTGCAGGCTTTACCTCAGCATTCACATTTCCATAGGCTCAGACAAAAATAATAAGGACTCACTATTATCTTCTGACCTTCTATTTTTTCCCCCTTGTCTTTGCAAGTTAATCAGTAACCAGAGATTTCTGCT
Organism: Tragopan temminckii; assembly: GCA_028571105.1. Lineage (NCBI taxonomy): Eukaryota > Metazoa > Chordata > Aves > Galliformes > Phasianidae > Tragopan > Tragopan temminckii. The sequence continues at coordinate 18,252,318 of JAOWBP010004023.1, read as the reverse complement.
AACAGTTCACGCTGCTGATCTCAAGGTCCCATGGCCCACAAAGCTTTAGAAGATTCTGTGCATGGTTGAATACGTAGCCATATATACAGCAAATTCTCTCACATTTGAGCTTCCTATGCTACGAAAAAGGAGTATTTCACATACTGCAACACTGTATCTGCAGCTCTCTAAAGCAGCCCTATGGTGCCCTTATCCAGGTGGATGAGAACACTTCAGGAGGTGAAGAGAAATAAAAAGCAAGGCACTTTTCATGAGACAGTTACTGAGCTTCTCACTGGTAATCCACGTCGCTTTTCAACCTCAAACAAGCACAGGTGCTATTTAAAGTCCTAATGCTTTCATTTTAAAAGCTGTCACCTCCAAGGGTTGATAACACGATATGAAACGTGGCCACAACCATAAAACTGCAGACGGTGAGCTGCTTCATCTTCGTCCAATACTGAGATCTCAGCTAAAACTGAGCACTTAAACCTTAAATATCTCTAAGAAACCTCTAGTAAGTCATAGATAAAATGGTTAAATCCTCCTCTTCTAACTGCTCAGCTTTCGAATTCATAGAATATTATTTTATCATTTATCTGGTTTGTTACTTCTCAGTCCCTCAGTCCAGACAGCCCCACAGTCAGAGAAAATGAACAACAACAAAGCCAACATGCAAGGCACCTTTCAGCTTGATAAAGAAGCTGAGGAGGTAACAGACAAAAGCTTTCTTCATTTCTGTTTTGATTCTAAGTTATGTTGCATTCGAGACTCCTTTGACCGGTCACTCAGTGAGACAACAGGGCAAAACTTTCTGTCACTCTTCCTGTTTCTTTGCCTCTGCCCACACTGCATTGCAATTACTCAGCCATCAGGAAAAAGACAACCTGACACGGTATAGAAAGAGCACACTACACACCATACATCAAGTTTCACCTCTAAAACATTACTCCCTTTAGCAAGCAATCGCAGTAGTGCTCCGCGTTCTTAGCTGTAACGGTGCATTAATAATAACTGCTGTCTGTTGCTTTCTCATCAAGTCCGCCACAAAATTTCAGTCAATGGCTGCCATTCTATTCAGGATAAAACTGTTAAAATGGAAGAGCAAGTGACATAAGAGAAAAGCAGAATTTATGCAAAGAGTTGGCAATACTTAAGCAAAACTTGGATATCCTCATAAATTAGCATTACACAGTAATTTGTTTTACTTGAATCATGCTTCTTTTTCCTTCTACTTCAACCTGATGCGGCAGGAAGTAATTAACAGGGATGTGTTGCCTTGCATACAGCTGGAAAGAATTAATCTAGCATTTCATTTATGGCATTGTCCACTTGGAAAACCATTTTTTCCTGCACATAGAACAGTTGGTTTCACATTCAGCTCTAGAGATTTGCATTTCCTTCTTCTTCATCTACTACACAGCGATATTTAATGGGAGCCCAGAGCAAAAATATCATCTTTATAAAGGCTTTGCCACTTATGCAGGAAAAGTGTTACATGAAGTTATTAAAACTTACAAAAAAAAAAAAAAAAAAAAAAAAGAAAAGAAAAGATACAAATAAGCCATCCAGAAAACAATTTCAAAGGGAGACCTGAAATTTAATATGATGTACTACAGATTAAATAAGACCATTCATTTTATTATTTCATTTCTTTCCCTTCCTTTCTACTGAGAACTATGATTCCCTTAGATTAAAAAAACCTACTTTCTGCAATCTGTTTTTGCTGTATGCAAAGCACGCAGGTCTTGTTCTCCCAATCAGTTTTTACCTAGAACCAGAAACAAGTGATGCCCTCACTGATCAGACACTTATTTTTCGTGGGAGAAAAGGCCACTAAGAACAGCTGAGGACTTTATGAGAAAGATAAATAAGTGACGCTCAAGCTTACGCTTTTAAATATTAACTTCAGTAAGGCTTGGAGAAAGATCTACAAAACCCTTCAAAACGGCAGGCCCCAGAAATGCTCACACTTGGCCACTGAATCAATTAGAAAAAGCTCTCTGGAGAATCAAAATAATTAAGGTAATTGAGCTTTCCACAGATCTAGTATCACAATTCTAACATCTTTATGGATGTAACTTCAAGTTCCACGACAAAATACATCTATATGTCTATACACACACATATATGCATAGGGCACTTTCTTATCCTTTTGCTATTTTGTGTTAGCTTTGGATTATTAAAGGAACTGACTGTGCAATCCAGTGCAGATCAAGATATGCAGATGATACAAATTAAAGAAAGAAATCAGTTCTCTCTTTCGCAATGCCAAAGTTTAACTGCTTAGACTGTATTTCTACTGGTAACAATCTCAGGATACTGTTTAAAAACATGACACAGATATTCTTTCAAACTTGTTTTGGCTCATCATTTGAGACGGGAACGCTGGATTTAAACAACAGGGAAGACAACAAAAGACAGAACAGAAGCTCCCTCCTGTCCAAAGCCTCAGAAAACAAAAAAGCCAGATGTACCAAATTCACAGAGCAGAAGTTACATCCCTTGATGAGAAGACGTGCATCAGTTTGTGATATATACACATATTCCTACTACTATTCCTCGAAGGCCAAGGAACAGTGATCTGACACAGGTTTGCCAATAAGAGTTGGCACAATGCATCCCAACCAAAAAACAGACACAAAAAGGGAAACAGAGTTCAAACACAATCACAATTTTTATGAAGTTCACAATTTTCAATATCCAAAGTGCTGGCTCTATTTTAAAGGGAGTAAAACACTGGACACCGCAAAAAAAAAATCATTATCACTTTACAGCTGTGCAAGCAACACAAGAGAAGCTTTATGATTATTTGCCCAAGGCCTGGATTTTCCAGTGAGCACTCACAGGTTTACAGGGACAGCAGCTGCCACCTTTGTGCTCCTGTGTCTGCTCACTGCCCAAGAGCTTCTAGGAAGGACTCAATAGTTGACCTGTGGAAGCAGCTGGATTAAAACCCAAGCACTCCTACTGTATAGCACACGCAGCTTTACTTCTCAGCAGGAGCACTTGCATGAAAAACTTCAGTATTCATCTCCAGCTTCCACCATCCTAACAAAACCCTTCAGGTAATTTCATTCCTTGCATAATGGATGCTGGAGCTAATGTCATACAAGGAACCTCCTTCTCTCCAGCATTTCTTTGCCGCAGTTATGAAATATATGCTTTCTGCTATACAAAAAGCTAACCGGCAGCACCACAATCCTAAGTAAAGAGGAAACTATAGTTTCGACATTTGTCATCTAAAATAAAGGACATATTACACCATGAAAGAACACTAATCGCACAGCACAACTGAAAGGAAACCACTATCTAAAAAGTTCAGAGGTTAAACACCACGAGTTTCAAAATTACAGTATTTCTGGATTGCCACTAGGAAGGGGACAAGCATGAAACACAAATATTATTTTGTTAAACCAATATGTAATTCATAAGCGTGGAACTCATTCACCATGACTTGTTTGTCTTCAGAGGAGGGCGAATCACAGAGAAGACACACACAGCCTAGCTCTGAGGCTGAACGCATGCAGGATGCTCCTTCGGAAGCGCTGCTGACGAGCACAGCCCCTGACAGCTCTTTGCCAAAATCAGAGCACACCGCACTCCGAGCTCACAAAAGATGCCTCCAGGGAATTTGTGCTCATCATCATTATTCCGTGCATGTAGGAGCCACCTTCAACGGCTTTTACTTTAATTAAACCTTACTACTGTAAAGGGCAGAGAGGGCACGAACACATTTACACTACACTGCAAGTGAAAGTGGTAATGAAAGAGAAAGCAAATGAAATACCTTCCTCCCTCTGTACTCAGAGACTCTTCCCCCCCACCTGCTCCCCCACAGAGGAAAGGAATCCCCCAGTCAGTGTCTCAAGATAACCGCTCGAACCTTACAGGCAAGGACACGTCTGCTCCTCGTCCTGTAATCATCCTCCCCCCCACCCCTTTTCCAGTTGAGCACTTGCCTCTCCTCCGTGCCCATCAAATATCCCGAAGATGGAGGGATGAGTCTTGTTCACCAGGTCGGTGATTACTTCGAACCTGTCCTCCATGTGATCCCTCCGGCCTTGGATGGAATAGACAGCCACGTTGTGGCTCTTGAACTCCCAGGTCTTGGAGAACTCGGCATCCAGCACGTCCAGCCCCCCGAGCCTGTCATTCTGCATGATCTCGGCCACCTTGCCCTTCACCATCTTCACCGCATCCCTGCTGGACTTAACAATGGTTTTCACCTCATCCGTGTGGAAGAAATAACTCCACAGAGCCAGGCTGATGCACAGCAAGAACAGGGTCTCCGGTCTGAGCAAGAAGTAACGCATGATCCGACCCAGCAGAGACAGCAAAGTCATTGTATCCTCTATCATTTATTATCGAGACCGTGTATCCCCACACCATGCAACGCGCTCCCGGCGGACGGGACGGGGTCGAGGCGCGGCAGCGGATCAGTGCATGCTCGG
>JAOWBP010004023.1:18208897-18240459 GCA_028571105.1 Tragopan temminckii | reverse complement strand
CCAGACCAGGATGCTTCAGGAGTCAAAGTGTGTCCTGTCACCTTTTCCTCTTGCAGTCCTAATTAGACTGTGCACTCTGCAAGCACACAAATGGAGGCACAGAAGATGTTCATGCATTTTGTTTGTTGTAGCCCGTAGGAATTACAAAGGAAACTCATGCAGTAAATGGAAGGTGATGCTATTTGCTTGAGGATGATGCAGTATTTCAAATTTGTTCTGTTTGCTGAAGCAAGGAGGGAATGGGTTTGCTCCTTTCTTCAGTGCAAAGTATTCCTACAGTCTTGCAGCTCTGGTTTCATATAATGTCCCTGCCCTCCTGCTGCCTCCTGTGCCCTGGATTGGTGCTGGGGTGGCTTGAGAAGGCCAGGGCTATTTGCATTTGGACCTGCACTGCAACAGAAAAAGAGCAAAGACCACATGCAGCTCTGTTACCCGAAGTGAAAGCACAAAGAAATCACAACTCTTCGTCTGCAGACTCTTAAAACATTTCCAGTTTAACTTTTAAGCATTAGGAACGTATCTCAGAAAAAGCAGATCCACTGACTAGTAGCATCTTAATGTTAGAATTAATCTCGTACTTCGGAAGTAAAGCCAGCTAAATGTGCGCAGATAAAATAGTTTCTCCTTTGCTGCAATGGAAAAAGTAAAGTACTCAAGAAATAATTTCAGAGCTTGGCTAAGCGTTAACAGCATTTTTTCTGTAACAAATACATGATGCTATTGTTTTGGAAATGGAACAGGAGATGGCTGATGCACTTATATCAGAGGAACTGGGCTACTAGCCAAAATCTGAGTTCTGCTAGTTATTTTCCCAACCAGGAATTGATTCCTGAACTGATGTATCTGAGAATAGAAAAGCAAACTATAGCATAATGTACAGAATCTGTGGGCTGTGTGCACATTTATTTTTCTTTCTTCTACTGCTTTTCTTTATCTTGTCTATTGAGATCTGACAATTCACTGAAGTCTTGAATCACAACGCTCTTAGGAAGAAGAGAAGCAACATATATTTACAACCTAAGTCTTGTATATAAAAAGGAAGACCTCACTCTTCCAGCACCTTTGAGCCTGATGCCCTTTAAAGAGTTTCCCTTAGCCAGGGTTAGTTCAATCACTACACATGAAACAGATGAAATACAGCTAAAAAAACCCAAACATCCTCATACTTATTTGTGTAATGATTAAGATGTGAAAAATATTACTTTTAAGTCTCTGATATAATTATGTTCTTAATCTTCATATGTTTTTTTACCTGAAGTTACCAGTAGTGAGCATTCTCCAGAAAATCTGCGCTACTGAGATGTAAGAAGCAGGCTGAGAAATGCAACACAAGAAGCTGAAGCAGTGGTAGTAAATGTTGGCCATTGTAAAATGCAGTTTTGACTCAGCACACAGTTCCCTTACAGAGTTTTAATTCAAAAGTTGAGAAGATGTAAGAAAGTTCAAGTACTTGTTGGGCAGACTCAGTGGTAGGTAATAAAAGCCTCTCAGTCCAACAAAATGAATTCTTGAAGGTTTGAGATGTCTCATGCCGGCAAATATCACGACAGGAATGTACAAGAAAGCATGTCAGACAGAACCTATCTGAGAGAAAAAAAATCTCATTTTAAATGAGCTTTGTTGTGCTGGAGGGAAGTAATACATATTTGAAACCACAGCTGTCATTTGCTAAACCAGCTCTATTACTTCCTTAAGCTTAGTACGTTCACTTAGTCTCTACTCCTCTCTAATATCATGAGACATTTAATTAAGTCTTGTGTCTTAATGTTTGCTCTCTAAAGACCTGAGTTCTGCTGAAGAATCTAAAATTCAAGTTTTTAACTGACCTTGCTCTGCAAAGGCACATAAATAGTCTCACCGACCTTCAGCCTGTGCTCTGCTATATATGGCTGTTCTGAATGAATCTCAGGAACGTACGTACTACTGAAATCCATGGGACTAGTTACAAGAATAATGACATACCTGTAACTGTGGTTTTTGTTTCAAAGCTGAGGACCTCCTGGTTATCTGCCCTTGTAGCCCTGGTTATCTGCCTAATACATTACTGTTCTATTCGAATCAGTGGCAGACATACAGTTAAGATGACTAGCTTGAGCAATCAAAGCTCCCCCCTTCTCCAGACACTTAAAGCTATGAGTACATGGATAAACAGCCTTCAACAGAAGCACACTTCCTGACTGCGCTCTGCATATGTAGAGTCAGGAGAGCAACAACTACTGCATTAGCTACGCTGAGGAGGATTTCAGCGTATGCCAAACTTTAAATAAGTTTGCCCTTTGTTTTCAAAATGGGCTTTGTTTTCTCTCACCCTCAAATGACACTTCACAGAGATTCTGAAGAGCTACATCTGGAATGAGGAAAATATGGCTGAAAGGATTTAATTTATCATTAGAATAAGATCCAGTATGTCATCCAGATAGGAAAGTGAGCCAGGGATGGATGTTTGAAATAAAAATTTATGAAACATGAAATGAGCTTTAATAGTAAGTCTGTGAAGTCTGGAAACAATAGGTCTCTCAGGAGTGGCAGAGTCCTATTTTTATGGTGCTCTGATAGATGGGAAGGTGATAAAGTGCTGTATATGAGGAAAGAACTAAAAACGTAATTGAACATGGTTCATAAATCCATGGAGATCCAAAAGCTACATGCTGAGTACTAATTCCTGCTGGGAAATGTTTCTATTTAGTTACATTGTAAAGGTTAATAGTAAATATAATCTAACAACTGTAAATCTTCGGTTTATTTTTCTCCTAAGATACGACTTACCACTGACCTTCTGTTATCTATCATTTTGAAGATTCTGTCCGCATTTTCCAGTAAAAGCTCTTCTTCTTTTTGATTAAATTAGACTGTGAACTCAGATTTTGATTTATATGGGGTAGCAACGTCTCGTTCTTCCAGAACTGAAAATGTCCTCATTTAAGATCAGATCAGAAGATGGGATGAAAGCGTTTTATAATTTTGAAAGGAATCAGTCTTTTTAGGCCAGTCTCTACATTTTTGTTATTAATCATAAAGATGGATACATATAAAAGAAGATATTTTTACATCTATACTAAAATTCAGAGGATTCTACATTGACAAATGGCTATTAATAAGAGAAGGATATAAAGAGAAAAGAGAAATGTTAAAAATGAGACCTTCTGGCTTAAAGGCCCACTGCTTTCACAGTTTGCAACTATGAAGGGGCACCAAGGATGCTAATGCAGTTCACTCTTAGGTGAAAAGTTGCTGAACTTAACTTGAAGGAAGATTAAATTACAGAGAACTAGAGCTGAATGAAAATATTTCAGAGTGCATTTAACTGGCTCCATTTCTTGTTCATTGCTTTCACACATTTATTTCTCCTCCCATGGATGCAAGGCCATTTACTGTCATCATATTCAATAACATCAATATGACATTGCTTCTGAATCCTGCCGGCACTGCAGTTGACACAACTGAAAGACCACATAAATCTGTCCAAGAAGCTGCTTCGTATCTTCTAACATGCTACAGCATCCCTGCCTTTGAGGTGTCTAAACAAAACAAAGCACCGTTAAGGCATACCAAATATCAAGAGTCACAATTCCTCACTCACTATTTAACCATTACCATGCTTTTCCTTGACCAAAATTAAAACACAATAATCCTAGTTCTTCTTAAACTGTATCATATTTAACAGACCACCCGCCTTTTAGGTACGTATGTACAAGATACCATTCTGCTGGTACTCCTTAATTACAGCAGAAATAAAGCTACAGAAAAGAAACCTCCCTGCTGATCCATAAATGAGTTCTTTTCAACAGTATTAAATGATTTTCAGAAGACAGCAATAAAATCAAAGAAATGTCACACATACAAAAAAATTGTTTTATAGGAGTACCGGCAAAGCTGACGTAAAAATTTCATAATATCATCTTATTGTACCACTAGAACTGTATATAAAGTTCTGGCAGTCGTGTACATACAAACACAATGTGTAATAATAGGCACACAGATTGTTTCGGTATTACTGTAAATTGAAAGCGATTTATACATCTATATTCCTTCTTTTCCCCTCCATGTATTTCTAGAACAGTTCTAACAATCCTCAAATTTTATTTTTGTCAGTGGTGATTTGGGAATTCCACTGAAAATATATTCCTGTTTCTTATGCCATACTCCTAGAGAAACTAGGACACATAAAAGAAATGCCTAAATGAGGAGAATTCATACACAGGAAAAAGTCTGAGCTTCTGTCAAAATAATATGAATAAAGAAGCAGCATCTCTGATCACCCTGACAGTGGAAATGCAGAAGATTTGTTTCCTGATGGAAAAATCATAAAGAATAAAATTTGCCTCAAATTCTCACTCACAGTTAAACAAAGTCATTATTCAGAAAGTAAAGGAATAAACAATGAGATAGATCCACTTTCCCATTAGGTGTTAATTCCATGTATAATTGGGCCTAACTCCAAAAAGCTAACTGCAAGTTCCAAATCCACGACCCCTGGTTTACAGTGAGATGTAGCACTGTTAAGCAAAACACAGAATGTAATTCCCCGTATTTTAGCCTAATTATAGACTGGATGAAAAGGAAATGCAGTCAGATAAATTAATGTACATAGGGGAGATACTTCAGATCTCTAGGACCTTTGTAGATAATTTAAACATTGTTCGCTGATTTTTTTCTTCACAAACAACAAACTTTCACTTGTCTAGCTAGGTACATTAATTCTGAACATAAACAGAAGCATTCTATGCAGATTCACTTGTCTGACACTCTCAGACTTGCAAGTTTTTTTTTACATGGGACATTATTCTTTAATGCCAGAAGAAAAAATTTGTCTCCATCATGATCATGAAAACAAGGCTTTTCCCCTCCGTGTGCCACAGTAGATACAAAGTTTGGAAAAAAAAATATCTGGGGAAAAGAGAAGTGTTATTTGTGTTATTTGCTTGTGGCCCAAACACAGTTTTAATGATGTAGTATAAATGTCTTAAAGCAGAAACAGTTTTATCTGCCGACTTTGTTTCTAAAACACAGGATTAATTCTAACATTTCTGCTCAGCCCATTTGCCCGTCTGAGATGCATCTATTATAGCTACAGGGCAACAACAAACAAAATGCATAAACATCTTCTGTGCCTCCATTTGTGCACTTGCAGAGTGCACAGTCTAATTAGGACTGCAAGAGGAAAAGGTGACAGGACACACTTTGACTCCTGAAGCATCCTGGTCTGGGGGCGCTGACAGGCACTGCTGACCGTGACGAGTCCGTGGTGGAACACACATCTGCAGCCTCACAGACTTTGGTGCACAGGTGACCCCAGCATGCTGGCATTTTCCATTGTGCTGAAGCTTTGCTTTGCTTTGCTTTGCAGTTAGAAGCTCCTTGAGAGAGCAGAGATGGCGATGAAAGAAAGGGCACAGTCCTCTCTGGGTACAATCACCTCTGTTCTGGAAGCTGAGCTTAAACCTGTTAGCGTGAGTGGGTCTGCCAGTTGGAAGAGGCAGGATTTGCTGGGCTGGAACAGCCTGGCTATTGCTTTCTGTATTTTTGTAGGAAGCAATGATTATTAATATTTATTTCATATTATTTATTTATATTACTTATTAGTAAATAAATGCACATTCCTCTTTAGTTGCGCAGCATTGCTGATGGGCCTCTTTTCTCTTTGTCAAGCAGACAACATTCCAGGATATGGAAGTTGCAGGGTTTGCTGTTTTCTTACAGTCTTTCCTTGGTGTCAGTGTATTTAGAAGGCTCTCATTTCCTTATCCCTATTCTCATTTTCATAGCCATGATAGGATGTTCGCTTCTCTAGTTCTTAGGAGTCAGCAATTACAATTGATTTCCTAAGTTTTCAACTGCCTCTTCTCTTCCTTCTATTGCAGATTAAATTTCACAGAACACCATCTCCTGTCCTATGAAAGGCACCCAAGGGGCACTCTGGGATAGTTCTCTCAGCAGAAGACAAACTTATATCTATCTTTCTATTATTATAGGTAATTTGTGCAACATTTTTTTCCTTTCAGCACCACATGGAAGATACTTTCTCTTCACAGAACACCACAGATTAAAACAGAATTCATAAAATGAAGAGGCAAAAGGAAATTTTGCGTATAAAGCTATAAATAGGTCTAATTTGACAACACCGATAAAGGCTAAAACTTGAAATAAGTTTTAGATAAAGCCCATGAATGTTCACCAAAGTGTCCTTTTGGAGAAATAATGCGTATTATTGAATTATACCATTTCCCAGTGGTTTCTCCTTGCCCTGTTTTCACTTTTTACACTGCTTGTTCAAATCCACTGCATATACAATTAATTCAGGATTCACTGCGCACACCAAAAGTGCCTACACATAGGCAGGAGCAACTTTTTTGCTCGTGACACATAATGAGTTATCTTGCAGCTGTAAAAAAATGTATGACTGATTAGATTTTACCTGAATTTTCTTCTTTTTACAGCCCATTTGGATTTTAGTCAGCAGGCACGCGGCTGTGACACTGCTCTGATGGCAGACTGTCCTCACAAAGCCAGGAGGTCCACCTGAGGTAAAAGAGACAGGTTCGTGTACGTAAAGACCTTTTATTTATAACAATAACCTTCTGCGTAGTGCTTTTGCCCACACTGACATTTTCCCCTCGCGCTGCTCCCACGCGCCGCCCCTCCCCGAGGGAGCGCTTCTTCCCGCCCTTTCCCCGGGACTACCATTCCCAGCAGCCCTTGCGGTGCCCTCTCGCCTCTTGCATGGGCTCGCTGCCGCGGGGGCTGCTGGGACTTGTAGGCGTCTGTCCGCCAGACGGCTGCTGCACGAGTTCGGGCGGGCTCCGCTGAGCCGCTGAGGTGAGGGGACGGCGAGAAGGCGGGAAGGTGCGCGGCCCGGCTGTGGGGAGCGGTGGGCGCTGAGGAGATTTTGCGTGGACGCTCCTCTCCCTCGTTTGTAATGAACAGCTGGTAGGGAACCAAACAAACAGCCATTATCCTTTTGATGCGCCCAACGTGGAACGCTCAGCAGCTGGACGTGTTCAGGATCATCATAGAATCACAAAGGTTGGAAAAGACCTCCAAGATCATCCAACCGTCCACCTATCACCAGTATTGCCCACTAAACCGTGTCCCTCAGTGCAGTGTGTTGGAGCACAGCTGAGGTTTGCATCACCTCTGTGCCATCTCTCCAGACTGTTGCTGCAGAAGCACAGCTGAATCAGCTCCGGAGACCTTAATTAAAGCTAGAATTTCATTCAAGTGCATAGCTGAAATGTTTACTGAGACTGTTCACCAGAGGTGCGTGCACTTCTGATGTGAGTGAGGAGGGGAAAAGAAATGAGAAAACAGAGTCAGAGACACGATGTCCCTGACCAGTGCTACTGGAAAGCTCCTCTTCCCATCCTGTGCCACTCAACTGTGATATCACTTATTTTTTATAACAATGCGACTGTTACTGTGCATTTGGTTTGCGGTATGCACAGCTATTTTTACATGAAAGCTGAAGGAAATTTTATTAGCAGATACAGTGAGAGCTCTCCATGTTGTTTCAGTCTGTTTTTCAGACCACATGTGCTCGAGGTCTGCAAGGTAGCTAGTGTGGTATTGTCCTTATTATAAAAGTAGAACACCAGAATGATTGTACAGGTTAGAAAACAGGCAAACCTTAGTGTAAGGAGAACTTCCTGTTTTATCAGGGGCTGCAACAGCAGAATTCCCCATGAGATAGTGATTTGTGTACAGCTGGGATGCAGGTGGGCAGAAGAAACTCGCTTTGGTTGCTGGTGTACCAGGGATAGCTAAATAACATACTGTGTGAGGGGCAGGTAAGTGAGCTGTGCACTGAAGTAAAGCAAATACAAGTAGGAAGATCTTGGTGCATTACTCTTTATAACTGGCACATTTCAGTGCCCAAATTTTATGAAACACTCTGTTCCTGAAATATTAAATGGTGTCATCTTACATCATGCCAGTAACGTCTGGGCCAGCCATGCATGTTCCTTATGCTTCTGGAGGTTGTTACTGTCCATAGTTTTCACTAATTATCAGTTCTTGATGTGGAATTAAAACAGATCCTGGACTGGTCTGACCAGGTGTGAAACACCATGCTGGAAAATTGTATGACTCATGCAGGCAACAACGTAATAACTGAGATACGCTATTTGCATTACTAATAGAAGTAAGTCAGGCCTCAATAAGCTGGAGCCAAGACACATTCCTCATCAAGATATTGTCCTTGTCAAGATACATTCCTAGTCTGTGTTGTGTTCCTGTACGTGCCTAACAGCTGATTCCAGGGGTGATACTGCTTGAGCTAGACCTGTTGGGTGGCAGGATATGTGAATCCACATGCTAGATACTTTACACCATGCAGAGCAAAGTCTTTCTAAGAATTGACCTGTTCTGTACAATAGTGCAATCTTTCTACTTTCCGAGAACAGTAGTGTGTATTCTGTAGGTTCTTTGGAGCAGCATGATTTTGTTGACAAGCCAAACAAAAGTTTCTCTGTATAAGCCATTCCTTATTGCTGGGTTTCCATATGCTGTGAAGCTGGTTCTCAGGTGTCTTGAGGACACAGGATAACTATTGCAAGCTGCAGATGTTTATAGGAGGAGGTTGGCAGCACCATTTGTGATCAGATCATCCTGCGGTGTGATTCCATAGCAGGTTAAGCTCACCTTTGGCTGTTTTTGACTGTCTTAATTTTACTGCATTATATAGGTGTGAAGCAGCCATTTTAGGCATTTTTAGCTTGGTCTTCTAAGGAAATCAGGCTTATTTCCTTCCACTACTTCTGTCTCTGTATTCCCACATAGCATACTTTTTAACCCATGACCAATTTCAGTTAGACTGGGAAGAGATGCTGATCTCAAATGTATCTCCACATGGAGAACCTCTCTGAACTGACAATAAGGATGGTGATTTCTTTCAGTGAAGTGGATGTTTGGATGTTTCTGGTTTGCTTTTTTAATTCTTGTTTCCCATGCTAAAAAGAATTATTGCTGTATCACTCCATGACCTTTTATGTGGCTGTGTTTAACTCTGTTTGGCTGGAAACCAGAGTGAGAAGCAGTAAACAGAGGTTTTGCAATTTAATTACCTGCCAGCCTTGGCATAAACCTGGGCAACACAACTAAAAGACCCCAAAACAACCAGAAACAGCTGTTTCTGGCAGTTGCAGGATAAGCTTGTTGAGAAGCTGCCTGGATGTTCTCCTAGCAGACAATCTGTCCATGAGTTGCTGTCTTTCGGGTACTGACAATTGGAGAGAGAAGTAAATGGGACTGGGAAGGGAACACACCAGTCAGCTTAACAGTACACTGCAGGATCAAGGGATAAGGCTCAGGGAGACAGCCCAATTATCTGCTTTTTGCATACACGTTGCCAATTTCTGTTTTACCAGCAACTGCAAAGATCAGTTTTTAATTAATTGCGCTCAGGGCTGGACACTGCTAGTTAGCGAGATGGAAGGCTAATTGTTGATGGCACTCAGGAAGTAATAAAGCTTTCATAACATGTTACGCTGTACTTTTCATATTCCCCTTTTACCAGATTTATGTAAATTTGTGTTGATGTGATGCTATGAGTCAGTGCTGACTTGTCTTGGAGCACAGATAAGTTGATTCCAGATATGCACCTTAGAGGAGAGCTCTGCAAGATGTAGAGATGGTGTTAAAAGGGGGAAAGGAGCAGCACCTCTGGGACAAGGCTCTCTTTGGGAAAGCCTCTACTGCTTTTCAGAGCTGCAGCAAAATTGCTTTGAGATCTTTGTGAAAAAAAAACATGCCTTGTTCTTGCATCTGCACTCATCCATCACTGTAATAGTACCAAGTATCACAATATGGGTTTGTTTTCTGTTTTGTTTTGTTTTGATCTTAGAGACTATTTCCATTTATTCTCTGTGAAGGAAAATGATCTTAAGGCGCGTAGACTAAAACTGGCATAAAAAGCAGGCATTTCAGGCAAATTTTGTTTTCTGAGTGAAGCTAAACACCTGTGATTATGAACTGTGAAAGGTATTTATGAGTTCTTATTTCCCCTTAAGGTAAAAGCTGGAAGAAGCAGCAGGAGTGGCTGTACAAAGAGCCCCAAAGAGAGCTTCACACCCCCATCCAGGACCTGCTTACAGCGTTCCGTCATGAATGGATTCTGCTCATCCTGACATTTCATTTCTGTGAGGTAGGCTCTGCTTCTGCACTAACAGCTACCCCTTGCACGGCTTTTGGCTTCAGGTAAAAACTTAAATGTTTCTAAAGCTGCTAGAACTAAAGCAAACTCATACAAGTCTTTTCTTTCTGCATTGTTTAAACTTGTGGAATTTATTACTGAAAATAACAGTGGAGCAATATAAAAAAAATTGAAAATAGCTGTATAGTTTTGCACTTGAAATGGCAGAAGTACCTACGTGAATTTCCTTGGCTCTTACACAAATATTTTTCTGAGAGAACTCAGGCTGAGATGAACAGACTTCTGCCTCCTGCTGCCCTGCAGTGCTCTGCTGGGGCCTGCGGCTGATATACCCAGCTGGGAAGGTGAGTGACTAGAAGTAGGGCTGCTGGCCTGTCAAGAGCACAGGCGCTATGGTCTGCAACTGTTGCTTCTGTTGTACATAAAACAACTGTGTTAGTTCCGTGTTGTTTTTCATCGGTGGTTTTTGAAAAGCCCCTGAAAATGTCTCCTCCCACTCCATGCCCCCGTGCTCTGTTGCAAAACCTAGCCTGAAAGGTAGAGTTGAAATCAGAAATGGCTGAGGTAAGAATTTTGCAGAAGTATTCAGGGCAATAATATTTCAGCATTTATGAATCCACCCTGCAGACCACAGCCCAAGTTATGTCCTCCTTAGTGCAGTAGTTTGTCCACCTTTGGAGATGGGGCCTTGTGGCAGACCCCTGGCTCTGCCAGAGAAGGCAATGTGGCATCTTAACTACTACTGCCAGAAGAAGTGCTTTACCATTTCTTCTATTTTCTGTGTAAATTGGGCAGTTTTTGAACAGAAAACCTTATTTTATTGAAAACTACAGGGGTAAAAAAAGGTTGAAGGACTAGGTCAGCTTTTACTAATGGGTCAGCTCAGGCTGTTTGCTAAGGAAGGGAAGCAGGAAGGTGTGGCAATGATGCCTTGGACATTGCTTGTAGGATGTTCTTCCTAAGTGAAGCTGATTCAGATTTGGAAATGATTTGACTGCAGGCAGGTAGTTTAGAACATAATGTATTATGCAGATTTCTATCTAATTTACTTGTCAAATTAGATCATTAAAATACCTCAAGTACTTGTGGCTTGGTGTAATTTTGTAGCATTTTTAGGGCAAATTCACCAACTTCTGCTCACATAGATCTTGTGTTCTGTCCTCCCTGGTGTTCTGAAGCGGGACAACTGATCGGTGGGTGTGGGGCTAGGAGACAGACACACAGGGAGAACTGGAAACTGTTTGAAAGTGGTATTAATCAAAGGTTGCAGGAGGTGAAGGCTTCACCTGAGACTTTTCTGTGACATTAATTGAGCTGCATTTTTGTGGCTACGTAACTCTGACACCATATTTTTGCACAAACATTCCATTGCACCTCATAGGAACTTTAGCAGCCTGTACTGTAGCAGTACAGAGAACAGAACACAGAAGCAGAAGTACATTTTTGTCATTCCCAATTAGAGAAGGCACTAATTGTAAACATTTTTTGCTGATTGTCCTATATAGTATTGCAGTCTTGTACGCTCCTCCCTCCTTGCAGATCTTCAACTTTGACTCTCTACTAATTATCAAATTAATGCCGTCATGAGAGTGCGGTGCTGAGCCAGACCATGGGTGTCCTTATTGCATAATGCAGTTTTGGCCAGAGGAGTTTTTAGCAATAGTGAGGCAGGGCGGGGTATGGAGGACACACTCTGTAATTGAGGATCAAAGGTACTTCTCTCTGCTTCTCGGTGTGTAGAGGAGATGTTCAGCTGCAAAAGGCAGAAGTGTCAGGAAGTATCTCTCTAAACATTTTGTCACCAGGGAGAAGTGAAGAGGTAAGTTCTGCTTTTTACAGAATCTGCACCATTTTTTGGTAGGAAAATTCTTTCCTCAAAGTAGTTTGGCAATATTTTGTTTGATAAGAGGCTTAAATGTCATCTTGATTTAGTAAAAGCTGCATGTGATGCACAGAAATGTGACTGATATAGCAAGGATATTATGAAAAGCAGTTCATAGTACTTTTCTACAGAAATATTACCTGTGAGGCAAAAATATGGAAGGTATTGTAGACAAATGGAAAAGATAAGGCAAAATTTCTCTAAAAACTCTTAAGATGTAACTTTTGTTAGGATAAAATTCCACTGTCTACAGATCTATGAAGTATTGGTGGTAGCAATGGTAATGGGAGGATGGTTGGACTAGATGACCTTGAGGGTTGTTTCCAACCTTGTGATTCTATGATTCTATGAATATGATGTTTTCCACAGACCTTGACACCACCAGAAGTTCTAACTTTCCAATTAAAAAGAGGGGATTTGTTTCACCTCCTTTTATGTACCAAATGATGAAGCATCAGTGACTGAACAAGTCCTGTTTTCCTTTCACTTCTCCAGTTCTGTATTCTCCCGGTAACTGTATAATGTAACACTAAATAATGATTAGCATCAACCTGAACACAAAGCTTTAAAATAACTGGGCATGTTTTTATTCTTGCAATAGATCAGTGCAGTCTCTGTTGCAGATGGAGCTGTACAGTCTGTATACAGACGCACTTTGTTGTAGTTTTGTATGTGTGTTATTCTGCATACTTCCAACAACAACTGAATCATAAGACTTCAAATTCCATCTGCAGTGACAGAAATCAGACTTGTAGCCAAGTTCCACTTCAGAATCCATGACTAGTGAAGAGAGAGCTATGAGTGCTTCAATTAAACTGCTTCAATGGAATCTGAAATAATCCACTGCCAGGAAAAGTTATGAAAGTAGTTTGGTTTGGAAAATGGACTTGCAATAATTCTTAGGCAACACATTTCTGGAAAAAGATCTTGTGGAGTGTCCTAAGGAATCGCCCATTATACGGTGGGCTGAATTTGACTCTTATTCAGAAGAGAAGGTGGAAAGAGCAAAAGGAGTACAAATGGAGCTTTGCATGGGATAGTCTGTTTCTATCTGGTCATGAATTGTGCTTTAAAATGTATTTGTGGACTCTGGATTTCAGTTTTCTGGTGCTTTTATAATATTTGCTAACACTGGTCACTATGGACAGCCTGGATAAAATGGAGTTGCTCTTTTATTTTTTTGCTTTTCTTTTAAAGGTTTCTTTTTCTCCTAACTATCCTTTATTGTAATAGGGAAGGCTTTCAGAAGCTGCTCAGAGTTGAAGATGGATATTAAGAGCATGAAGAACTATCTTTATTGGCTGTTCTGCCAGTTTGAGTTAATCACCTGCAGCTACCTCATGGAGCCCTGGGAAAAAGTGCTCTTCTACACTTTCAACGTTACTATGTTAGTGATGCTAGCATACACCGCTTACATCTTTTTCCCTGTCCACATTAGCATGGCTTTTCAATTCTGCTTGCACTTATTTGGAAGCCAACATGAAAATACTGTTTCTGTTGTGAAGTAACATTGGCAACCTGACATAACTTTTGGATCAAAGAAGTGTTTTTCTCAACACTTTCTGTTTAGAAAGACAGGTTCAGGGTGTGTGCAGACACTGTTTTACTCTCTTCGTTTTCTTATGTATTCTGGGACTCTGTGACAGCAAATTATTTTGCCAAATCAATTTCAATCAGCCCTCGTTTTTATCATCTGACAGTGCCTTTTAAAGAGCTTTCAGGTTTAAAGACTGACTGGAGTTACAAAGCTGGGTTTGGTAAGGAAGCAACAGTGCTGCGTGTTTTGTTACTCCAGGGAGAACTGTTTGGATACTGAGAGTTTTTATCTTGGGAAATTATACAGCATATATTTGTTCTTGTCTGCCACAGCTTTGCTGACAGGGAAGATGTGTACATGAAAGGTTTTGTACAATACTGTGCAACTACAGGCTGCTTTTCTAAGCTTGATATGTATGTATTTATACAATTATTTTAGTATTTATTTAGTTTGACTCCATTATTTAATGCAGTGAATTATTTGTCTGGTTCATCATTATGCAAATAATGCAGTTGATTTATTGAAAATGTGAGGATTTACTTCCGGAAATATTTTAAATAAAATTCTGATTTTCTTGGACTTACTTAAAATAATTTGTTATTCTTTTAAAAGATCGGCAAAGCATACAAACCATATGCAAAACATTAAACTATGTATTCAGCTGGAGTAGGGATATTTTATACTCTTTCCATTTACTTGTTTCTGGAACATGAACTGTTGAGACTTCAGATTTTGTAGCTAACATGGTGGACATCCCGTAATTGGCTTTGTTTTGAAGTCCATGGTTTTTAAACTTCAATCTTGAATGCACAATATGGTTATGCTGCCAGCTTGTTAGAGTGGATACTGACTGAAGCTGGCCAGAAATGAAGTACCGATGCAATTAAATTGAGAACATGTGCTCAGCACCATGCTCACAGCACAGCAGCAGTGCACACAGGGTGACAGCCCAGCTCTGCTCCCATCCACACTGAAGTGAGTTTTCTTCTGTCTTTTGAGCATAGTGATGCTCCTAGAATATCCTCACCTTTAAGACAACAGGATGCTCTCAATAAGTGGTAATCAGATGATGTAGAAACTGAGATTTAATAGAATCATAGAATCATTAAGGTTGGAAAAGATGTCTAACCTCATCTAGTCCAGCTGTCAACCCATCACTATTTGGTCACAGGCTGTGACAAAACAAACTGAACACTAATTGTGTTACTTGTCATCTCACCATGAGATCCAGCTCCTTTCCCAGTTGATGATTAGGAGGGTACGAAAATAGCTTATTTGTGAAGAAAAAGGCAGATGAGTTTAAACTTGTAACTCTTTTGACAGTACTCAGGTAATCTCAGGTAAATTTGTAAAAAACTGAGCTTTGATTTAGTGCTTTTCAATTATAATCTGATCGTATGTTTTATTAAAGTAATCTAATGGCTAAAGTGATAAACACCTTGCATTTTCTCCTAGCAGCTTTCATGTACAGAAGATAGACTGCCTTTACTGAAGTTTAGGAGCAGAAGAGGGAAACAGTATTATAGTTCGGTCAATTATCAGTCTATTTGTCAGAATAACCATTTAGTTGCAAAACGATCAGTCCATAATGTAAGCAAGTAAATGTAGTATTTTGCATCATACGTGCTTGAGAGACATGCAGATATTGCATTATATACCTGCAGAGAAATCTCAGAGCGTAAGTAGGCCAACATAGTTATATTTACTCTGGATAAGAGCAGACTGTACACATACATCCAGAGTATTTGTTGACATTAAGGAATCTGACATCTGGCTGAAGAACTTAGAACTTATGCTGGGTGTGTTTGTGTTTTTTTGTTTGTTGCCACCCTTTCCTTGTCTTCCCCGAGTAAAACCACTTGTGTTTGTTTGTTGTGGTTGCATGAATTGCCTGGTGTCTCTTGCAATAGCTGTCACAGGATCTTGCCTGTGCAGGTGTCCTATTTGCATGCTGCAGTCCTCTGACTTTGCAGCCTCCATGGACTGGCTCTGCAAGTGACAGCAGTGCAGTTCATTCTGTCCAAGAACAGCACAGATCTCTAAAGCTCAGCTGTGAGAACTGGAGGGAGGATGGATACCACTGGAAACCTGAAGGATACAGAGAGCTAAGTGGCAACTGAATGAAAAATACTTGATTAGTTTTATTCATTACAATCTTTTCCCTGCATGGGATTAAGACTCCTAAATACAGAGTAAGATTTAAAATACTATATTTAAACTCCACCTTGTAATTGCTGTTTTGAAACAACGCAAACAAAAATCCTAACCTGCTTGGGCATGCTCCCTGCTGGGATCTGTACTCTGACCCACAGCCTTCTTGCAGCTGAACTCTGCATGCTACTGCCTCTCCAGAAAAGAGCAACAAAAACTTGTGCAGATCTCCCCATCAGAAGTACTGCACCATGTAACTGTTCCATGGGTTGCCTGACTGCCCTGCTACCCACCAGGTGCATGGCAGGTGCAGGCACTGCATCTTTGCTACAACAGTTGCATCAGGAACACTTGACACAAGGGATACCTTATTAAAAAACAACACTCCCCCCATGCTTTCCCATGTAGGCATGCAGCCAGTTTTTGCACGTAGATACATACATGCACATGCACAGTCTACATGAGTAGAAGGTTGGTTCTTAGATGCTGGATGGCTTATTAATCTCCTACCCATTAATGACAGAAGATTTGCTTGCTTAACAAGTGAGTATCAGTTCCTTAACATCAATGCCTGCCACATGAGACAGTAACTGATTCCACACACCTGTCTTCCCCTGTCAGTGAGGGCTGGGCTTCTGGGTGTGTGTGCATGGGGGAAGATAGGGTTATGTGGTGGTGCTGTTTGCAGATTTTTATTAACAATCAGATGCAGGAATAAGAGGTGCTTCTTGTTTTCTCCTAGGGCTGCTAACCCCAGTGTAGACTCATATATGCTGAACGTACTTGCTCAGTAACTTTCTGTCAATAAATGAATTCCTGTTAGTATTTACAAATGTGGACTTAAACATGCAGGGTTAATTGAACAAAACTAGTTTCTGACATATAACTATTCTAATGTCATTCCTTTCCCATCTTTGCGAATACTTCTGACCTAGAAAGGAAATTGGTGACACGAAGCACCATTCATAGCTCTGCTTCACCGACTTCTAAAAAGAATTCTCATATTAAGTGGCATGACTTAGTAACACTGGCTCAAGAAAGGTAAAACCAAATAACTAAATGATAAAGACCTGCTAGATCCAAATACCTTACGCTTCTCGCTGTGATCTGTGTGATTACAACTCTAACACATTCCTTGTATTAGAAGGTTTATTATTATAGGCCTTTCATAGCTTACCTCTCATAAAACAGTTTATTGATCAAATTATTTAAAGTTCCTAGAGGCAATGAAGATAATTTTTTTTTGCACAGAACTTTATTTCCACTGCTGCTGCTAACAGTTTTTGAGGCCTAAGATAAGTTCATGTTCCTTATTGTTACTTTTATTGGTTTTGCTATGATGACATAAGCATTTTGTCTGTGCTACTATTTACATCTGAATGTAATTTGAGTTCTTATCTTAGCTATTTGTTATCTGACTTGAAAATCCTGTTCCTAAGACAAACTTGTCAGCACTTTCTAGCCTATACATCCCACAGAACATACTCCTTTTCATCTTGCGTATGTATATTTAGAACAATGATGAGTTCACAGAAGACCTGTATGTTTTTATAAAGCTGACCTTAAGTTAGCCAGTCTTGCTTGGCTGAACCTTTCTGCCTAACTTTAATGCTTAGCTGCAGCTACTTCATGCAACAGCCTACTAATAGTCTTACTTGTTGCAGAAAAGTACTTCTTGAATGATATCTCCAATATACAAGTATTTACAGGGAAACCTTTCCAGCAATTTTCCAGACTTAAGGTGCCTAAACAAATACCTTGTTACAACTCCTGCCTACCTGAACCGAGGGTGAGGACTGAGGGCTTATCTCCAGCCTATCCCACATGAATTCAGGAATTATGTTTTCTGGCTGAGTTTACACAAACAGCCAATGTTAACACATGGCTGCCTTAAAAGGAGGAGGCATTCATGCAATACAGGGAAGACTGATCCAAGAACCTCATCCTTTTGACATGCATCACACTCACATCTATCACTGAAATTCTCCAACGCATGGAAGGTTCTAGGGTAAGGCTGGATCTCCACCACTCTCCCACTGAGAATGCTTCTCTGTAAGGATAAATCTGGCAGAAAAATAGAAAATGAGCCTACAATTGTGTGAATGTTCAACAGGCATGTGATTTCTGACCTCGCTTAAATCAATTTGCAATCAGCAAGTAGAACTAAAATATTCATTTGAGAGTTTTTGATCCACTCCACACAACAGTTTGAGGTTCAGGCTGTCAGGAGGAGAGATGGGAAGGCTTTGCCAGTTCGAGGAAGAATTTGTATCGCAAGTTTCCACTAAGAAAGCGTTTGTTCCCACTAAGACAGCATTTTCTCTTTCTATGTGCAGGCGAAGGAATTGTAGTGACCTGTTATCTCCTCATCTTATAATTGGTGCATAGCTTTCTAACTGAAACACAAAGTGCAGCCACTCAGCCCACACAGTACATGAGGACTACAAGACACTTAGCTCCAGAGCTGCCAAGCCCTTGGGGCAACAGGTGCATTGGAGCTGGGACAAAGAGTGCAAGGGACCGAGGATCAAACTGTGCACAAAGCAGCAGTCAGCCTGCAGCTAGAGAATCCTTGTGGGCTCTGCTGGTGGGCACCAGCTCTGGGAGGATTCTGCTTAGAGACCAAACAAACCTTTTTGTTGCTTTGCTCTGCACATTTCATGGAGAGGCATGCAGAATGCCACCCAGCAAATTAAAGTAGGCTGTTGAGAAGCATCATTTAAAAATGGTCCAATCCTACATATATTGACTTTAAAGCTGTACATCAATATAAAAAACTTTAAAAATCTAGGGAAAAAATGGTTCATATAAAGCCATCATGTTGTTTGCTGGACTCAGACTGTTATCGGCACTATCTGGCTTTACCACTTCCACATGATGGAGTCTGCACAGGCCCCAAATGTACTCTATTCCTCACAAAATATTTCCCAAATGTTTAATCAAAATTGCCCTAACCTGCTGCTCAGCCTATACAAATGGTCACTCCTCTCTCAGAAACAAGCAAAACCAAAACCTGAGTACTCACGCCCTGTAACAGACTTTAGTACTTGGAAGACTTACTTGAAGGCAACTAAAGCTGCTTACCATTGTACACCCATGCATGGCTTATTTATCTGTGTAATGGAGGGATGCATTAAAGGCCAGCATAACACCTGAACATGATTTATGATTACTTATTAAGATTGTATTAGAAACCTAAACATTGTTTTCCAGATTAGGTGATTTTGTATGCATCTTGCATCCTGTCAGAACGCAAGCAATGTGTTTCAGGAAAGAGAAATTTCAAACAGTCAAGACACCAAGGTAAACAAACAAGCTATATTCAGAATTCAGAGGCTGCCAAGGTTAAACAGCAGCTGTCTCAACATTTCCACCATTTCCACTGGAGACAATCCCTGTTAAACCCTTCTTGGAGCATATGCATCGTTTCGCTGGAACTGCATTTTAGGCGATAGCATCCATGCACCATTCCGGGGAGCTCAGCACAGTGGATATGGGAACAGGCACCAGGACCTGGTGATTCCAGAAGGCTGTGGAGCAGCTGCCTCTGTGTGCTCGCTGGGACAGCTGCCCCAGCACAACTGCTCTTGCTGGCACTCCTACAAATGCTTCTATCGGGCTAGCTCCCCTGGCACCTCCTGACTCTGTGTGCCAGCTTCTACAAACCTGGGCCTTTGGGATGAATTCTCTGTGTTTGCTGTGCTGGGAATCTGCACCTCTAACTACGGCTTCCACAGAGCATCATGGAACCTTTGTATCACGCTGTCTAAATCTGACTGTTGGAACATTTCCACTCTAGGTTCCTAAAGGATATAAGTCTGGATTATTTTGAATATTAGCCTTCATCTTTTAAGAAAAAAAATCTCTAACAAACCTAGAGCTTTAATCTATGACTGTGGGCTGAAGAACGAATGAGCATGAATAATAAAGGTGTCCATATAGCATCCAGTCACACCATGCTAAGCAGTATACAAGCAGCCTACCCAAACAATTCACAGCTTAAGGAGTTTCCTTCTATCTTACAAAACTTGTCCCTGAACACTGATTGGTTTTTCTTCTTCAAGTCCTTTCAGTTCTTAGCAATGTAAAGCATTCCCTTAGTTGATGTGAGAAATTGCATTAGTTGTGGATGTATGTGGCATACATAATTGTTTCATTTTATAAAGTTGATTATTCAAACTACACAAAGACACTTTTCTTTTTTGATTATACTTTGCTTTTAGTATGGAACTGAAATTCTGGCAAGTTTTAAGTCTCAACTCTTGCGTCTTGTTTTAACCAGATTCCCATCCTAAGCTCATAAAGAAGGTTGAGTATGGAAAACTTAAACCTAGGTAAATTCTGATAGTAGAATTCGTTGCTACATGACTATATTCTGGAATGAGCTATAGCAAACATTGCCAAAAATCTCTGAAACCCAACACAAGTCTCACTCCTATATTTAACTGCTCTGGGAGCATGCAGCTAAAATAAGTGGCCGCCGCAAAGTGCAAAGGCAAATCTGTCAGCAGAAGGAGCAGATTGCCAGGAGTCCTTAAACATCTCGATCAAAGCTTTTGTCTTATTTTCCGTTAAGGTGGTGCTATTTTCATTTAGGTTCAAAATAACATATCAGCAACTACATTGGCATGAACAAGAACTGAACCAAGTTTTGCTGACTTTTCGTTACAACTGAACAGACTGCTGCTTTCCAGGCCATTAACATGAAGGAATAGTGACATCAGGTGGACTATCACATTCATCACAAGAACATCTGAAGTCTTCTATGACAACTTCCAAAGGAGAATAGGAATTTTCTGCTGCCACAGCAGATTCCTGGAGCTGCAGTCTCAGGAGCCAGCACAGCAGCCCTTGGTAGCTCCTTAGGACACAGACTGGAATAATTCCCATGACAACAGATTTGTTTTCTGAAGGAAGATCTCTGACTCGCGTTTAAATGATCAAGAATCATGGTAATACATCAAGTGCTGACAGGAACTACTGTGCACATTCACAAAGGGAACTGAACCCCCCAAATAGTAATTAAACTAAATGCAAATTCAGCAATGAAAACCCCAGAAGGTTTAAATCTAGTTTTTCATTTTCCTTGTCTCCCTTCTTCCCCTCAGTAATTGACTGGGGGGAAAATGTGAAACTCCCTTAGCTCAAGTAAGTCTTTCTAAACAGGAGAATTAGGGCGACAGGGGTTAAAGTCTGTAAGAAGCTTATTTGGTTTCTCACTGTGAAAGCCTTCCTTCTGAAAGAACAACACATCGGCTGTTTTGAAGGACAAAACTTTTCTTCTCTGCTGAAACAGAATCGCTTCAGCTGGCTATGCTTTTATGTTTCCTTCCTAAATACTTTAAAAGTATTCTTTCTTTTTTCATCTTCTACTAACTTACCACATGTGACAAGCACACAACCACCACAACTATTTCAGATACCAACAACCCTTTTAAATCTGTATTGCTATCCATAAATTACTGTACACACTACTACTGCTTGGTACTTGCTATCACACATACTCCGTACAAAGCTGTATGCAGATGTGTATAACATTCACATCACAAAAGCAAACACTCTCCTCCCCAAGTAGACTCAAGGGATGTTATGTTTCAACTCTTTCAATTCAAAATTCATCAGAAGCTGCAGGCAAACCATTAAGTAGTTATGACTCGAATCCTGGAGCAGCTTCTCTGCTGTATAAAATAAGGTGCTTTCTCTTTAAACTGTGGCTTAATCCACAGATGGAGATTTTCAGGAGATGCAGGTTACATAGCAGCCTTTTCTTTACTGTGAATTAAGTACCTTTTGTCATATTACTTATCCGGTGTCACTGAGAAGATCTTGGCTTCACTGGCCCGTACACCATCTGAGCCTCTTCTGGCTCCCAACTGTTGACATATTAAAGGGATGCTGTAAATTTGAGAACCTAAAATGAGAGCTAACTTGGGTTTCAAGTACACACACAGCTTAGGCACTCATTAGAGAGCTGTTACTATGTGTTACCAGCTAGCAAACAATAGACTCGGATTTATGACTTGTTTGTCTAGCACCCATACTTAAACATCTTTCCAGACAAGACTTGCTGAAAGATGCTTGAAATCTAATACAGACCAGTAACAGACCATAGGGGAACAAAGAAGACAGACATCTCCAATAACAAGCAGATTGACAGATAAGACAGCAATACATCTGAAATTACTGAGAGCTAGTATGAAGGAAAACATTAGGGAGGAAGGAAGAGGGTTGATCAAAACAGCACAGTTTAAAACAGGTTTTTATTACAACTCTCTCTCCGCTGCCAACAGGAAGCTTATTATCAAAGCATGTGCGAGAAAGGATTGATCATTTTTACCTCTGTCAGAAAAATCACAACTCAAAACACATCTCATCCAGTCATGGAACATACTGGCTGTTATGTTATATGTTATGGCTAATTAAAGTTCTTCCATTTCCATAGATCTGGCCCAAGAGTCACTAGATTTGAGCTTATCTCAATTTCCCCACCACTACTGGCAGGTGCAGATAGAAGTAAAGCATGTTAAAAAAATGAACACACCAAAACCTTTCTTGTTGTAGTGTTGTAGTGATAATTCAGGCTAGCTATGCAGCTGTATTCTCATTCACATTTAAAAAAAAAAAAAAAAGTTTTATACCTTTCCTATACTGAACTGCTGTCATGAGATAAACTGCATCTTCACTTTTTGGCAACTTTATGGATTTCTCATGACTGTTCTTCTTCATAGTAGAAATTATGACAAAGCTCCTCAAGGAGGATGCAGGAGAGCTTAATGGGACCCAACTACACGATAAAAGACAGTTCTGCAGGATGGCTGAGCTGCTAACAATGCCCACAGCAGGCTCAGAATTTTACTACATCAAAGCTAACTTTCCACATTTTCATTTTTTTCCCCCTTGCCTCTATGGCACACCACCAGTTCAGTCAACAGAATTAAAACCAGAAGTTTTACACACCAACAGTACGTGATGTGCTAGTATAACACTTATGTTCTATCTGGGTTTACAGCAGAGATAAATTTAATTTTAACATTTACTTAAGTAATGATGGAACAAAAACATCTGTATAGTTTTTTCATAGTTCATACTGGGTGTATATCTTGGTCCAGTTATCAGAGGTGAGGTGATTCATGATATATATCTGGAGTGAGATTAAGACATAAAGAGAAGTCAACTGTTGTCCAACCAGTTTATTACCTGCGAAAACTCAGGCAGACTTTTGAGACAAAAGAATCTTTATGCATACTATCTCTTAGTGTATTAATCAGATATTATGCAAACTGCATTTAATCCACTGATAGAGGCATGAAATATAGTACAATACAATGTTCATTACTATTCAAAAGAAGTCTCAAATCTTTCTGATTGTGGTCTGCATGTTCAATCAATTTACCACAAAGCGTTTTTTGTGCACACAACACAAATACTTGGAATTCCCTTACTGGCAGGATCAGAAAATTCTTAAACCTCTCCAAAATACTGTTATATGGAATAAAC
Source organism: Tragopan temminckii (assembly GCA_028571105.1). Lineage (NCBI taxonomy): Eukaryota > Metazoa > Chordata > Aves > Galliformes > Phasianidae > Tragopan > Tragopan temminckii. The sequence goes on along the minus strand of JAOWBP010004023.1, from coordinate 18,217,245 downwards.
TATCATCATAATAAAAGGCTTCAATAAATCATTGTGCCAAAAAGATTAAGACAGGAAAAATCCATTTCAGGTAAATAAATGAAAACAATAAACAGTAGGTAAGGTACTGTACCTACGAGTGTAGCAAACTGGAACAAAATCTCTCCTGATGGACATTTTTCTTTATTAGCAGTCTGAGGTGCAGAACAATTAATATTCTCAGTGGATAAGACTGAAGTTAGTCACCTGGTCTTCATCTTACAAGAAGTTGCAAGGAGAAAACACTCAGAGATGAGAAGAACTCGTGGAACTTATATGACAGTGTTTGCACAGAAGCTTAACTGCAATCGCTGATCTAGATAATTATATATGAAATACTAATCCAGAAATGTGATTTAGAGGTTTGGTTGTAGATAAAACATTACTTTTCATATTCATGTGATCACAGTTCATAATGTTTGCTTATATGGGGTATGTTTTCCTCCCCAGGCAAATACTAATTGCACTGTTTAATGCACTATGCTTATTCTGTCATCATATTTGCTCCTTCCCCACCGGTGGCATCCTCAGAAATATGGAGATCCTCTAGCATTTCAGCCAGACTGATCCGAGGGGCGCCATCATCATCTGTGTCACTCTCCACTGGAACGTCTGCATCTAAAAAAATCAATTAAAAAAACATCAACAAGAAAAAAAAGAACAGCTAAGCAAAAGTAACAAAAACCAGAACAACCTGAACAACCCCAAGTGAATGAAAACAAGCAACAGGCAAGCAAACTCCCCCATAAAATCCAACTCCAAAGAATAATGCTTGCCGTCTTGGAAGATGCTAAGTTAATTATCTTTTTTTTTTTTACCCAGCACAGGTTTTGAGTGTCCAAGAAAATAGGCTTTTACCTTAATGTTTTAACAAGCAATACATCATTCAGTGCAAGTGAGATACTTCATGCTGTTACATTACCGCATTACTCCAAGAATGAGCAGTTCAAAGATCCAAATACAGAGCTTCAGCAAGAATATTTTTACTCAAATAGTTATGAACAAATTACATGCAATTCAATTGTAAAAGAGGCCTTACTTCTGTAAATGTTGACGTTTTTCCTTATGGCTTCATCTTCTTCCAGATCTTCAAGGAAGTCCTGGTATTGTCTGTAAACAAGGTTTAATGTATTTACTCACTTTCCCTTTGCATTTATGCAAATTTATAAAAACAAATCAAAAGAAAAAAGCTCCAAAAAGGACTGCAGTCCTTCAGTTGTGCTTTCTGATAACATTCTTACATTGCCAACTCATTCTTTTTTGCCTTTTTTCCATTTTATTTTGATTACTATTAGCACCTACTCATTTTCAAAATGTGTCTAAATTGCCTGTCCTCATTTAACTCCAATTGCCTCATTTTTTCTACTCAATTAGACATTATTTGCTATCTGCTGCTGCTGTTTCAGCCTTGCCATGGAACAAACTATGACGAACATGTTTTCACAAAAGCAACCCTTAGCTAAAAAAAACCAGCAGCCATAAGGTACAGACACAATAGCTCTGATATTCATCATTTGTCTCATGTAAATGAGTAAATCTGTTTGCAGGGTTATCTTTAAGATTCAGGATTTAGTTCATTCCTTGAGCACCCACCAGCCACTTCAGTATCCACCTTCCCTGAAAACTCAGCAGTCAAGATAGAGTATTCTAAAAGCATAAGGTGCATACATATGTTTAAAGCACTTCCTGCACTAGGAAAGATGCAGAGACTCTATTGTTTAGAACCTATCCTATTTTATCAGCCATCACAACACCCCAACAGAACCAGAAGCATTTGCTTGTGCCCCCCTAACAGTCAGTAAGGCATTACACTAGGAGTTTTATCCTTAGCAGAGAGTGGAAAGAAGTATTTTTAGACTTAGCATGCTATCCTAGATAGAAAGGACTTCAAAACTTCATGGCTGATACTGAACCTTTCATCATCTGTATCCATGCCTTCTCTGTCTCTTTCCAGCTCTTTCAGCTTCCAGTTTCTGCGATGCTGGCGCTTGGCACGGTCATAGCTCTTCTTTATCAATACCTACAGTGGAAACCCACAGATAGTTACACACACACACACACACACACCATAATATGCAACTCATGACACGCTTTAAAAAAACCAAAGCAACACCCAAGTCTAGATTTGGGCAACTGTAAAATCAGAACAAACAGCAGACTCAGTGTTACAAACAAACTGAAGACAGTAATATATGACACCTGTACTTTTGGCACTCTGGCACTAAAAAGTTTTAAATAGAATTCATACAGCATTTTTCAATTCAAACCAAAGTGTTTGGAAACTTTTATTTCCTGAAGAGGCACACCCTGGAGATGTAAGAGTTTTCACCACACAGGGTAATTTGAACAACAGTGAATAAGATAGGTTAAGGTAAATGTATTATTTAAACACCACTCTAAAATATAAGTAGCGAGAAATTAATTCTCCCTGATTGGATTCTATTCAAATTTCAACATTAACATTTCCTTCCTTGAGCACCAGGCAGCCAGTGTGTATTTGATATAAAGCCACTTTATTTTCCTGAGCAATGCAGAGAAATTTGTACAGAGAAAGAAAATAATCTTACCACATCAGGAATATTGTGCGGGCTCATCTTATTCACAAACTCATCATTCAAGTTACAGTTGGCCAAGTCGAATCTAAAATGAAAACAGGTAGTTCATACTTTTATTTAAGTGCAGAAAAATGAAGTCAAGGCTTTATATGCTTGTATTAAAGAGCAAATGTAATGTCTGTATTAAAAATCATAGTCTCAGTTACAGGTCCTCAGAAAAACAAACATTTCCAAACTAATTACAGAGAAAAGAAGAAATCCTTGTCATCCATGCACTTGTCATAACTGAGGAACTCTTAGAGCAAACTGCTGTCCCCACATTCTGTTCAGTAGCTCCACTGCACTCAGCAGCCTCATGAACCCACACACATCCCTGTGGTTCTGCCGACCTCAAAATATTCATGTTTATGCCCACTTAATGAGAATCACTGACCAAGCCCCATCTTAAAAACATTTCACGTTTGTCACTGCTGTATGCAATACTCACATTTAAGCAAAAAGGTCATATGTCTTTAACTTACTTTGATCTTGCCTAGTATGTTCAAAATCTCTCTCATCTGTGTCTGAACTGTTATTCTCATCTGCACTTTAGAAGTCAACTAGCAGCTAGTTTTATGGCATGAGTTCCACTAGAAGTTTTACTGTATTATAACCATCTCTTCATGGCCAAGACAAAAGATTCTATCCCTTCCACAGATCTCATTTAGAAAATTCACAACTTCCTTGATAATACACAGGCATGTACAGAATCCAAGTCAGCTGTATGAACTGAAATAACCATTCCAGCTCCCTAGCAAATTAATAATAGAATTAAGTCATCAGGTACCAGTATTTTCTTTTGTGTTTGCTCCTGAGAGACTCAAAACTTCCTTTCCATGGCCACACACAGAAACTTTTCAAGCTTCCAGTGCAAGCCCAACACCAAAATTTCTGCTGCGAGGCTCAAACACAAACTCCTATGGAATGGCTCACTCAAATCAAAACCAAGAAACAGAACAAACCCCAAGACAAGGTCGCCAGGATTTAGAATGTGTCCCAAGTGAGTGCAGCAGAAATACTGATGATCTGTATTCAGCTCCGAGGTTTTCTTTACCCAGGCTTCAGCCAGCGTGTGCTTGAGGAATGAAAAATAAACATGCTTGTAATAAACGCAGCTAAACCTTCTGTGCTGTTAAAACATTTGTACTGCTACATTAGTGTGTTAAACTACAGCTGTAATTAAGTTTTCTACAACAGAAATCCAACATATTGCTTGCTACTGTTATTTTTCATCTTTACAAAACTAAGAAAACAGGGCAATCACTTTTTTACTTTGTAACTTTTTATTACTTTTATCCATTGGATGAGAAAAAGCAGTTGATTCTTGTTCACTAATTCTGATTAAAAAAAAAAAGTTTCTGTGCTTCAGAAAAAAGAACAGTAATTGAAGAGTTGCAAATCTAGTATAAAATAATTTCTGTAATGGCACTAGCAAGTAGGGTTTAAACTCTTCAAAAGAAAATAACTTAAAAGTGGAACTCACATCTTCATAATCTCCCAAACAAAAAAACATGCACAGGAACTCTTACTTTATTTGATCTTGTCCCTGCACCTGCAGGTTTCTTCTTTTCTTGAACTCGATTGATGTCCATTACAATAAATTCCTCAAGCTGCTTTGGGTTGAACAAGCTATTGAAAGGATGGCGCCAGTAGGTATTTCCATCAATTTCAGCAACTGGGAAAACCAAGAACCAGCAAAGACAATCACAAGGGAAACTTTCTTTCAGATAATTAAAACGAAGCATTAACCAAAACATCGGCAACTACAATGCATTTTGTTCAAGACCGTTATGAGAACAAACTATTTGGGACACAATATATATGGTAAACTCTAGCTACGACAGCAGTTGATGATCCGCGACAGACAAGTCACATATCATGTCTCTGAAGCACAGACTTTTATTCACACAAATTAATCCCTGGGATGTAGCCTTATTAGAGGTATTTTGCACCACATGCACATTAATAAAAACAGAGAGGTCTTTTCATTTGAGAGGCATATCCCTGACAAATCCAAGTGCTTGGCAGAGCACTACACCATCTACAAACCTAGTACTAACCTTGCACATTTTCCTAGGACACTAAGGAAATTAGGTTTAGAGAAGAGTTTGGTCTCTGTTTGCTATTCAATTTCTGTCAGCGAGTGCACAAATACATTTATAACAGTAAGTTGCAAAAATACAAGATTTTATGTAAATAATTTTGCCAGCAGCTTTTCAACACATGTTGCCATACTGCAGAAAAAAATCACCACTTACTCTGCAGAGTGCTAGGATCAATGAGGTGGACAGTACTCGTTACTCTAACGCACACACAGATCTGGCTCATGTTACCAAGACTCTGTGCCAGTTTTGGTGACAGACATACAACATTGTCCTGCATGCAAAGAGAACACGTTTCAAGTTCACATTTCTTTCACCTTTAATCAAGCCTTTAAAGAAATCAGGAACACGGATTTTTAAATTTTAGATTTTCAGATCGCCACCCAACATCCTCCAATAACTTGACAATACCTGCTAGCTAAGGTTCAAGCTCACTGGGGAATAAACCCTCCTGTCCCCCTACACATAAAATAAATAACGTCTCTGTCAGCAAAATCAAACTCCACCCACTTCATACAATACCCTGGAGATGAAATGGAAAGAAACTACCTTGCACACTGGAACAATTTCCACAGAGAAAGTGCTTTTGTAGTTGTAGACATTACTATGAACATCATGTGAGGTCAAGCGCTGTGATGATTTCGACCTAAAGAACATAAAAATAGAGCCTTCAAGCAGCAAGAAAGACACTACTTGGGAGAGAAGATAACCAGCACTAAGTGCAGCAAACAGAACCCAAACAGAAAACATGAGACTTCTGCAGAAGGGGTTTTGTCTATTGAACTAGAACACAGGCTTGTTACACTTTCACTCACAAAATTTGTTTAAAATGAGGGATAACAGATACTTCCCAAAAGCTTTTGAGGAGGGCAATAGATGTAAATGATGTACCTAGATGGAACTGTACACTGAAGAAAGTCTACCATCTTCTGAGCATGTTGCTTCGAAGAATAATAAAAATCCAGGCCATCTGAAAGAAAAAAAAAAAAAAGCCTGATAAACATACCTATGCAACGCATTTGAAAAGAACATTCTTCTGGTTACCCATACATAGCTATTAATGCAAGCAACAGAATCCAGGTTTGTCTATTCTACCTCCAGAATAACAAGCCATCTCACTTACCGTGGATTTCCTTGATGCGAAGCGTATTTTGATGAAGCCTGTGTTTTAAAATCAGCTGCTCCAAATAGTAGAAAGTCTTTTTGTGCAGAGTCTATAACAAAGCCAAAATAAATCTATCAAAGTCATTTAAGAATCATCTACAGCAAATGCAGAATTGCTGGAGAACAAATGTTTATATGAAGAGATCATCTAGAAAAGGAGGAGTCCAAAGTCTATCCCAACCAAAAAGACTTCAGAGATGTGCTCTATTTATACCAAATTATTTAAGGCTTCTGTTTCTTTTTTTGCATAACCTGTTGCTACAGATATCTTTTTTCTTTAAAGAAGATTTAAATATTTATAAACAATCTGTTCCACTGTTTCCAGCAGTGCCTTAAAATACAGAAGGAAGGATATTTAAAAATTCACATAAGATCCATCTGCAAGCCATCACTTAAAAAAGGGCATATTAATAATACTGGAAAACAGAAAAAAGGATTTCTAAACTAAAACCAGAAGGAAAAATCACTAAACTTATTACTGTGGCAATAGCCAAATGTAGACACATCTTTTCCTGAGAAAATCAGAAAGTCATTCAAAGATTTCTCTGCATTATTGTACTGCCATCAAAAAGTGAAAACTCAGTTTGTCTCTACCTTTTGCCTGACTTGAACTACAGCTTTCCAGAAATCCTTAGCTTCAATCCTATGACAGTCTTCACACATCTGCGGCTGAATCAGATATTCCACCACAAACACTTGCTGAAGAATTGCTCCATTTATCACCTGCAAAACAGAAGTTTAGACAGTTTTACAGGGACAGCTGATAACATTCTTCAAATTTTGCCATCTGGGTTCTGATCATCACAATTTAAGTAAATCAACATTTTGTCAAGAGTAGCCATTAAACACATGCTGTATTTTATTGGAGAGAACCACTTATCTACACAGCAGGAAAAAACCAAACCAATAACAAGGATACTGTTTGCCACAAAAGCTTTAAAAAAAACTACACAGAGATTGCTATACTTCTGTTACCTCCTTCTGAACAGTCAGTTTCAGCTTCAATCTCTTAGAATGTGGTTCAGTCCAAATAAAGCCTGCATCGATCAGCCGGACCTGCCAGTGGGAATAAACAAGGGCTCAGCCTTAAGAATGAGCAGCTCTAGCTAACAGAAAACACAAGCTTATGGTATAGCTCATTGTTCTTCCAATGAACTGTATGAGAACAGACTGCTATTATCTGTGCTCACTATAAATACTCACACTTAATAACCTCTATACCAACACAAATGGCTACTCTGGAAGAATGAAACCCAGCATGAGTTAGCCAGACTTTACTTTATGTAGTGCTAACAGACACATTGTGAAATGCTAATAAATTCATTACCCACCTTGCTAAGCGAAGCTTTAATTTTTTTAAGACACAAAGCAAGAAGCTCCCTTGATTCTAAGGCACACTGAATCCAAGTTCCTGGAGGCTGAAGATACCTATAATAAAAAAAGCATATTGAGGCATGTGATGTGGCTTTAACAAACTTCATCTTTCAAAAGATAAGAAACTACTTCCCAAACTGAACACCAGGCACGCAGCTCCAACTTCAGCCTCCCTGATTGAATAAGATTTAAGCATTCAAATTTTTTTCCCACCCTCACCAATTTGCTGTCTTTTTTCTTTCAGAGACCACAGTGTCATCCATTTCAAGCTTCCTGGCCATAAAGAACACCTCCCTACTTCCATAAAAGAAACAGATGAATGCAATGGGTAAAAAGAGCAACCAACACACCTAAAGCGAACTGTTACTGGGTCAATAGCTGTCTGCATACTATTTCACTTCAATAACTACCAAAGATTTCCACAGGGATGATTTCCACATCCACACTGACCCCTCAGCTGTAAAACCATCTCCAAACAACTGACAGATTTGAGTGTGTGGCAGTACCAAAGCTGGTGTGAGGCTGGCACCTGCAGTCTGCTTGCAGTATGACAGGGTGATTAATTTTTCAACTCATAGAGTAAAAAATCACAGAATTGCAGGGATTGGACGGGACCTCAACAAACACCTCCCTTCAGATATTTATAAGCATGAATCAGATCCCCCTCAGTCTTCTTTTCCCCAGGCTGAACAGCCGTAGGTTACTCAGCCTTTCTTCACGCAGGAGATGCTCCAGGCCCTGCACCATCTTTGTGGTCCTCTGCTGGACTCCTTCTGGGATTCCCCTACCCTTTTTGAACTGGGGAGCCCAGAACTGGGCACAATACAATAAACCTGGCCTCACCAGGGCAGAATAGGAGGGGAGGATCACCTCCCCTGACCTGCTGGCTGTGCTCTATAGTGTTCATTCCCAAAAAGAAACTCATGGGGGTAGAACACTGGATGTAACGCTCCAAATTGAGTGTGTGTGTGTGGGGGAGAATATTGGATGTAACACTCCTAATTGAGTGGGGGAGGCAGAATATTGGATGTAACACTCAGAATTGAATAGGGGGGGCAGAATACTGGATGTAACACTCCAAATTGAGTGAGGGTGG
>JAOWBP010004023.1:18183303-18205507 GCA_028571105.1 Tragopan temminckii | reverse complement strand
TTGAATGTGCCCAAAGCCAGAGCAGTGCTGGTGGAGCTGTGCCAGCCACAGCAGCTGGCTGCAGAGCCTTCGTTTGCAATAGGAACTTCAATAGATGGAAGAAGCAGAGCTGAGAAATTCATGCGAAAGATGATCCTGTGGTAAATTTAACAGACCACCTGAGGTCACTATTCCCTCATATAAACTGGATCGAGGGAAGGAGCCCATGAAGCTCCCAGAGAAGCCTCTGGGGCTCCTTGCAGAGCTGCTCTGACCTCCCAGCAGAAAGCAGCATATGCTGGATGAGTTGGCCTGCTCTGGCCCACTCTTTTCATTGACCAGGTTAACTTACATGTGAAGAACCTATGAACAAAAGCAAACACACTGTTTTAAAACGAGTTTTGTTTTAATATTTGCTATGAAATACATTTGGGATACAGCATGTGCAGCTTCTAGGATGTTTGGTGCTATCAAGTGAGCAAAAAAAAAAAAAACTACACTAGAAGTATAGTAAAAATATACATGGATACACAGGAAAGGCTGTGCAATGGGAGCTATGGACAAATTCACTTTTTATTTGGACTGTGATGATAATAACTCTATTTTTTAGCTGTCAAAGATCTAAACAAGCATGCACTCCTAACAATTTCACTCATTTTCCTATCGCATCAAATAATGATTGGGAGGATTGAAGTAGTTTCCATTCAGAGAGCTGACCAATAACAAAAGCTTATTCAGTGCTCAGAGTGAGGAAATGAAAGTGGGGCTGTGGCCGAGGGAGCAGCTGAGGATGCAGGGCATCTGAGAGCTGGAGGAGGCCTTCTTCTATGGGAACGGTCTGTGCTTTGCCTGTGTGCAGGTTGATACCTCCTTTCAGCTTCCATATTTAATATCTTCTCCCCCAGAATGCAGCAGTAGTTCCTGTGTGCTGGGCTGCAGGGCGTCCTTGCTTCCCCTGCATGGATTGCTGCTGTTCTTGGCCACTGTCTTATCTCCTGCAGGCTGTTCCTCCTGTGCAGCCCTGTTTCTGCATCTGCAGTAGAGGATTCATCTGGTTATAGCCTGTTTGTTGCAGCTGGGAATTTGCAGACTAATACTTTCAGCAATGCAGTGCCTGCAAGACTGTGTTTGGGAAGAGGTGCTGCTCAGCTCATCTTCTGTGGCCTAGAGGCGTGCTGTGGATGGGAGGAATAACATCACCTAATTCTTCTGAGACATGACACTTCCAAGCACTGCTTTCTGGGATATCATCTGCACTGAATGTATTGGGATAGTGCTCCAATTATTTTCCACTTTTTGCCTATTTCTTCAGTTCCTTCTTAGGAACCCAATTAGCGATCCAATTTACAGTGTGAGCCACAAACATTATTAGTGCTGAACTTCAGAGGCAAGAACAAAGAGATCTGAGATGAAACTGCTTTAAAATAGCTTTGCAGCAGGAATCTGCATATTGTGTCACTCCACCTGCAGCTGATCATTAGATAAAACCTGTGCCTTACATCATCAAGCTTTAATGAGCTTGGTTGCAACGCAGGTATCTGCAGTTCAGTTTCCTTTAATTAAGTAATGCATTGTGTGGAATTTGCACGTAAGGTTTATTCGATCCAGCGCGGTTTGGAAGTGAGGATGTCCTTCTTGAATAATGTTGAAGAGAGCAGCAGGTTAAACTCAGGCTGTGCAAAGGGTACCACAGCAGCACGGGTCAGTGCTGCTTTTTGTCAGCAGAGGGAGGTAATTCTCAGTCTTGCTGGACGTCGAAGCAGTGTGGATGCTCCCAAGGTGCTGAGTGCTAAACCCTGCCCTGCTACTGCAGTCAGAGGCCCAGTGGATGTCCATGGCAGTCTTATGCTGGAAGACATCCTCAGCCTCTACACTGTTTTATGAATGTACTGTATTGTCAAAGAGACCCTCTTTACCGATTAATTCCCCCTTGCTTTGTAATACTTGGCACTTCTGCTGAGGTTGTGGAGTCTGCTTTTCAGGAGCACAGTCCTTTGGGGTTGGCATAGAAGAACCTGTGCAGGGTGCTGCTGATTCCCATGGATCTATCCAACTTACCCTCCTCTCACTGTCATCTTTCTCTTTTAGTGTGAAAGATTGTGACTGTTCTCATCACTCAGTCCAGCCTTGTTTACCAGGGCTGAGCTACAGTCATGGCAAAGATTTAATTTTAAGCAAAAGTACGGACAGCAACCAGGAAGTCTTGCTTTACTACTGGAATGCTTGTTTCTTGTAACAGGATGCACTAGACCTGAACCTCAGAAATATTTGTTATAAAAAGGTAAATATTTGTTCATCGGGTCATAAAAAGAATCTTAGAGACTATTGTACGGTAGCTGTTTGCTTTCCATCCGCCTTTTGTAATCTTCCATTTTCATCTATAACCATCTGAAGGCATCAGTGGGCTAAAGGAGACGTGGTGAAAGGTGTGCTGTGCTCGGAGGCTTGGAGCTGCCAGGAAAGGAGCCAGGGCAGCGGGAACACTGGGCACTGCCATTGGTAAATGCATGTCTAGCTGTAGAACTTATATCTTCAGATGTTAGCACTTTGAGTTCTCCTCTGTGAGAACATAGAGTGATGTATAGGAAAATGGATTGCGCATCATGTCTGTTAAAAACCTGTGCGTAAAAACTGTGGATGATGTTGACATGTCCCAGGCTTTCCTCAGTCTCACTGGCTGGAGGCAGAACCAAGCAAAGAAAAAGAACAGAGTTTGGTCAGCTTGCTCTAGAAACAAGCTGGTATCCCCTGTCTTTGGTTGGGATGTGTGGGTGGAAACAGCAGGAGAAGGTTGGAAGCCCATTAGTGGTTGGAAGAGCCAAAGATTGATAGCTCATAGGGGAGGAAGAGCAGAAAGGAAAGGAGATGCTATTGGTTAAAACAGAAGCTAAAACAAACCGAAACAGTGATCCCACCTTGAAATTGAAGGAAGACATGGAAGAGGAGGATGGGGTGCTCTGCCTTCTCAGGGCTCTGCCAGAGCACTTGAGCATTTTAGCAATGAGCATCACACCAGCTGTAATCTAAGACGTTACCGCAGTAGCAGATTTGACAAATGTAATGTCATGGCAGTTAGACCTTTCTTCTTTTTTTTTCCCCCCTTTTTTCTTGTGCCAGGCTTCGTTGATGGCGTATGTGTTTTATAATTATTCATCAAGATAAATTCTCAGGAAGAGGTGTTGCAATTTTAGTGGGTTGAATATTTCTTTCCACCTCTCTTGTCATGCTGGCACAAGCACGACAGGGAGATCTGACACATCCTTATTAAAAGGTGTCTGTGCAGGTATTGCTTTGCTATAAAATTGCAAAACTGAAACTTATGGTGTGTGTGATGGACTTTTGATGTAAAGGCACAGGCTGTAGACTGCTCTTTGTGAGTGGAAACTTCCACAGCTGCTACCAATGTATGCAGCTCATGATTTATTGAAGAGCACATGTATTTATATAAAAAAGCAGCCTCAGTGATGCTAGTTTTGATTAAAGATTTCTTGTGAAAAACTGGCCAAATACTCAGGGCTGTTGCAGTAAGATGCCTGCTTCAGTGCCCAAGTCCTCTTCTTTTGTATTGATGTTTGGATTGAGTGGATTTTAGACGATGCAGTAATTCAGGATAGAGAGCTGATGTTGAACTGAACTCTGAAAGTGTTTCAGTGCCATACATCTGTATGAAGCATCTGGATACTGAGATACCTGGAACTGGTGGGTTACAAATTAATTGTGCCTATCCGGATGTGTATACTTTAATGCAGGGAGCCTTTGGATTCCTTGGTGTGTCCCCACACTGCAGTGCTGACAGCTGAACCCAGTGCTGACTGTAGGTACGCAGACCACAACAGTGGGCTAACGCTGCTTGATTTCACCAAGCTGCGCCTTTTGTTCTGCAGTGAGATGAAATACTAGAAAGGGAAGTCAGAGGCATTCATGTGTGATTTGGAGAGGTTTTCTTGGGATGTGAGTATTACCTAACTGGAGTAAAATACTCACAGCGAACGTCACGTGCTGCCTGCAGGCAAGGCACCACGATGAATGGATGCATCTGCTCACCTTGCACCATCATTTTTCCAGCTGTGGCTTCATAAATCACTCAATAGTTGCACTGGTGGCAAATATTTAATGTCTGTGGGCTAGCAGGCTTCTCCTATTGCGCAGCGCAGCTGTGGGGAATGCGAAGAACTGATAGACTCTCTTTGTGCTGCCAGGCTGTGGGTGAGGCCGTGCGCTGTGCCTTGTCACCCCGTATTTAATTGCATTGCTGCAGTGCTGTCACAGCCCTCTTCTGACGTTAGGAGGGCTCAATCCAGACTTTGGACTCATTTGTCCTGCATCAGATACTCTTTGCTGCACATTTACCAGCAACTCCTCTTCCTGTTCTTCTTTTTTAATATCTGAAACTGATCAAGATTCATGGCGTGTTAACTCATCCTCGAGTATGACCTTGAAATAATGAGATGTTTCTGATATGCTCCATGATTATGAAGCAAAGATAGGAGCTGTCAGAAGAAGTAACTGAAACATCACCCCAGCTGACATATGTCTGTTCCTGACACCGTCTGCCTTTCCTCCCTTTTCCCTCCTTGTTCAGTCACTGTGAGAAGGCAAACACTGAATTTTCTTATGGATTTGCCAGATTTACCCTATTCTTCATCTCATGGATATTTCTGCTTTCCTCTCTGCCCTCATTCTTGGCTTTTCTCTCCTGCCTGGCTGAGTACCAGCAGCAGGCTGCGTCCGATTCCACAGTTCTGATGCAAAGGGTGCACACACATCTTTTAAATATCACTTTTAAACCAAAACTAATGGCTCCTGGTAACCGGGGGAGGATAGCTAAGCTTATCACACATGATTTCTACAGCCTGTTTCTAGCTCAGAGCTTCTTATCCCCACCTCAGGAGGCCTCAGTAATCCCAGTAACAGCTCAGGGACACGCTGGGCTCGCTGTATTGGAACACCAGCATCAGCGTGATTTATCAGCTGTCAGCTGGTGATGTAGCAACTGCTGCGAGGACCTCTGAAATATGGGTGGAGCAGACACTGACGATGACAAAAGTCTCAGAGTTAATTCTAACCTCTGCCCGTGAATCATAGTGTTGGAGCTGGGGTGTTCCCATGAAAGCTGCCGAGAGATATTTTCGTAACGTGGGATGTTTGAATGCAGTGGTGGAGTGTTGCTTACTCTGAGGAACAAATGATCATGTTTTGAACCAAGCTGTCTTCATTTAGCATGGGCCAAGTTTTCCTCGCTGCATGTAGGGGAAGATAGTGAAGGAGCTGCTTTAGTTCCCTTGTTGTTGCTTGTGCAGGAAAACACCATGAGCAGCTGCCTGCAAGCCAATGGACACCAAGTAATTCAAGTGGCAGAAGAGATGATTGGTTTGTCACCTTCTAATTGTGATATTGTATCCTCTTTCTCTGATGATCCATTCCATCCCATGAACCATTTCCTCTTTCTGGAAAGAATGAGGAGCCCACCTGCTTTGGTGGAGTACGGGAAGCTGATGTGTCCCTCTGTCCTGCAGGCCTGCTACCACCTGCCCTTGTCCCTTAGGAGAACTTACTGGTGACCACAAAGGAGAGGAGTGGCTCAATTTGTCATATTTTATCACCCAATTCTGCTGCTGTCAATACCCCCGTTTATACAGTGCCCAGATAAGTAAGTCACCTTATCTTTGCTAGGAGGATATCTGGAGTTACCAAACGCAGGAATGTAGGCGCCATGCAGGACATTCTTTGTGGTGGGATAAGAGCAGTGAGTTGCTGATACAGCTGGGGTTGGTTATTTTGGGAGCAAATAATGAAGATGACTTGGGTAGGAGCTGATACACGTGAGGGCAGCACTGCTATTGGTACAGCACTGAACATAATCCTTTTCCGTGGATGTGTGCAAGTCCTCAAGAGTTCAGTAATATTTAATTAGAAAATTACCCTTTTCTGCTCCAGTTTTCACCAGCTCAGCCTGGCTTGCTGCCCCTTGTCCACATCTCTGCCCTGGGGTGCAGTAGTCCATTGGTGATGATCAGCCCAGTGTTGGCAACCACTTTCTGATGCTATGTGTGTCTAAGTGGGCTCTTAGGGTCTGCTGATTTCTCCTCATGTGCTTAGAGAAACACTGCTTAAAATGGTTTTCCTAGCTGCTGAGTAATTAGGGAAATGAAACTCTTGCAACGGAGCATTGCCTGGTAAGTGGTGCAGGGAGGCAGACGTGGAATGCTGTGTTTGGGGTCCTCCTGTGACTGTGCACAGCCCACAGGGTTCTGAGAACATCTGGGCCATGTCTGCCTCCTGCAGTGCAGTGCAGCAGAGCTTCCAACTGCAGAGATGAGATGATTTCCCTTTACGAGTCAAAGAACAGCTGTGATGAAACTTACAAAAAAATTTACTTGAACATCCCTAGGATTTCAAAATTTCAGAAGGATGGAGTCTAATTTTTTAGGGGATATCTTGTAGCTGAAATCAGACACCCAGATGAAGATGTGTGGCTAGAAGCCACTGCTGCCCTATTTCAAGCTCTGTATTTTAAGTCACGTGATAGAAGAAATACAACAAATAGTGTAGAAATAATCCTGCTAGACCTGTGCTGGTAATGGGATCTCATGTGAGACCCCAACTAAGGATGGTCCGGGGAAACTTTCTTTAGCAGCCTTCAGCAGAGGTTGCCTGGGAGGGCTTTGGGGGTGCTTCTGGAGGTTCCTTATCTAGACACGTGCACATTGGTCACCCTCTGCAATGGATTTGGGAGGTGAGCCATGAAATTGGCCAGGAAACCTTTATGCAGGATAAATGCTTGCTTTGATTAAACGAAATTAAGAAAATGAATTTTAAACAAGGGAGGTATAGTGCTTGATCGCTGAGCCCCAAAATGTCTCGGTGCTTAATTTAATGATGCATTTGTACTTTCAGGGTGAATGCAGCTGAAATGGGTTTTTGTTTCAGCCTTTGTTTGTTTAATTGGTTCTGTCTGCTCTTAATGTTTTGCCTTTTTTGGTGTAAAGGCTTCCAGCTGCTGTGGTCAGTTTGTCCTGCAACTAGCATAGGGCAATAATGGAACAATTAGCTACGGGGAAAATGGAGAAATAATGAAGCAGGAGAAAAGAGCCTCACCAAGGTGTTTTATACAGAGCCTATCACTACACTTTTCACAATGGAGTTGTGCCTCGTCCTATGGCTGGGTGCTGTTACATCACAGAGTGCTTCTGCGTGATGTTCAGATGCAATCTGATGATAAAATGCCTTCTAACATTATGAATGGTTTCACCTATGGGGAAAAGGATTTCAAAACTGGGGCAGTGTTTCCGAAGCTGTGGTATGGTCTCAAGCTGTGGACAGTGGTATCCTGCTTCCTCTCTCTTATATTTGGCAAAAAGAAAAAAGAAAAAAAAGGTTTTGTTTACTGCCACATGCCAAAATGCTTTGAGAATGTCCCTCTGGTACCCGCTCATTTTGAGTAATAAGTAGCTACAGAGTGAGAAGGATTGGGAAAATCTCAAATGTCTCTTCAGCAGGAAGTCATTTTCAGCACTGTCTCTACTTTCTCTATTTCCCCAGCCCAAAAACTCCATTGAAATTTAGTAAACAAGTTGATAATGTACATTAAAAAAAAGTGTTTTTGGTTAAGTGAGGCTTCAAGGGCCATCTCCCAAGCACCTCCTGCAAAGCTAAATGCAGGTAATAGGAATAATAAGGAAGAGAAGTGCTTCATAGGACTCCCACCATGAGAAATGAGTGGAATTTCCCTTTTGCCTGTTTGCTTGTTCTGTTTGCTTTAAGTTAAATGTTTAAATTGCAGCACTACATTGGGGCGTGTGCTCCTGGAGATATGAGGCCTTTGCATGCCTAGAAGAAAGCTTTTTTCCTTGTGCTGCTGGAGCAGGCCGGCTGTGTTTGATGCCAGCGGGAACAAATAACCGTTCTGAGAAACTGGAGAATGAGATGTGATTGGAAACGGGATTGATGGGGAGATGCCATGGTGCTTGCTTCATCACATTATCTAGTTAAACAGTAGAATCTTTTGAGGATAGGATACTGGGAACTATTTTCAATTCAAGCACTGATTTGCTAGGCAAATCTTTCTTTACCCCAGCGTTCGGGTTGTTACTTTTATTCTATTTCATAGTCTGCTTTCATAGACTTTTTCATAGGTACTTGATACTTTCCATCTCCTCCAGTGCCTTTAACTACTCCAAGTGTGATTACAGCTTGGTACATAACCGTTGCTGGCTAACAGTTGTGTTAAATTGAAAGGACAGCCCAGCCTTCAGCTCTCACTTAAGCCTAAGCCCTTCAGCTGCTGTGCCACCAGCACCTACAGGTACTCTTTGCCTTAATTTGAAGCAAGGCAGTGGTTGCCCCCAAGGGAATTCATCCACTTTAGTGATCCACTTGTATCGGCAATGTGAGCGCACCCATGAGCAAGGAGAACACACGGGAAGAGCCGACAGCACTGAAATACAGTTTCCAAAGAATAAATTTTTATTGTTTTCTGAAAAACTGCATACACATGTTCAGATCTGTTCAACCTTCAAAACATGTCTTAGTTTCCAAATAAACTTAGGAAGGCATCATTCTTTGAAGTGCTGCTATTTACATTTCACGCTTCTCATTTTAATAACAGTAGCATCAGCTGATACATGCACTGTATAACTTATCATTTGGCATTGATATTTGCTTCAAACGGAGAGTGAAAAACCAACAAACCTTCCACTGTTTGAGAAACATCCTGCAGGCAATTAAAATAAATCTCATTTCTTCTTTATAAAGGAGATCTCTTGAAGCACTCAGGCATCATCCCTGCAGTTTTAAAAATATTACTTCCACTCTACTTACTGGATCATCTTCCCCTGGTGCAGCACTTTGCTTGCCTCAGTGAACGGGAGCAGAAATAAGGGACAGCTCAGCCTTTCTCAGGGGTGGCAGAGGTGCACCAACACAGATCCCGTTCTATTTCTTGGCATCATTTCCAGCAAACTGCAAGATCACCGACAGGCTGATTTGTCACTGTCTTATTTAGACTACCTAAAACCAGATGTGGCAACTTACATGCAGGCAGTTGGATTCAAGTTCATACTCATATCACTTTCTCTTCTAATTTCTTATCCATTAAAATCCAGTAGCCAATAACCAGATATTAGCACTCAAATCATGCTGCGTTTCACTCGTCTCCTTACATTCACTCACTTGGGTCAAGGGAAGCACAGTGTATTTTGTACTCTGTTGAGTGAACATCTTTCCATAATGCCATTCCTCACAGCCATCCTAAGCAGCCTCTGCTGTTCCCATATGCCAATATGGCGAAATCAGGGTGCTGGAGGTGTAAAAACCATGTAATTCTGAACTGCCTGCCTTCTGTTATGCCAAAGAAGTTAAGTCCTGGAGGTGTTAGAGACTAGAAGATGCTCTTGAATGCAGGGTACATGACTATTTTTCTTAGAGTGAGGCAGTGGAGTACTAGGAAGTGTTGCATTCCAGAGGATGTGTTTCACACAACAAAAGCTGGCCTGGGTTTGATTTAACCAGGACTGTGCAGCCAGCGGGCAGTGCGTTATTCTGGTTGTCAGCTATGGTGATTAAGCGAGCCGTGTTTTGTAAGAGAAAATGGTATTTTCGTAACTGCAAAACTTCTTCAGAATAAATACACAGGGTTGTAGAAGACGTTGCATTTCAGACGTTGCGAGAGCTGCTGATCACTGCTCAGCCAAGTTCAGTTCACCACGGACACTGTGCTGTCGGGCTGGACCCCAAATATCTGGGAGAAGAACTCAAAAGCCAAACGGACGTGGATGGGGACAAAGACATACGCCGTGTACACCACCATTGCAAAAACAGTCACCGTGATGGTGTGGAACATGGACTGCTCCCACGGCTCCAGCACGTAGCTGCAGGTGATCAGCTGGTACTGGTAGTACAGCCAGTAGATATAGTCCTTCACACGCTTAATATCCATCGCCAGGTTCCAGTGGTTCTGAGACGGTGACCTGTAATGATAAGAAGCTCAGATTACAGCTGCAGTGAAACAAAGGACCCGGAGATAAAACCGATGGGGTGACCATCATTGCAAGTCCAATTCCACCTGTCACTGTTACGCAAAATAAAGTTCAAAAGGAAATACAGTGCATCGGTACCAACACCTGCCTTAGCTGCCCTGGGGTGGAGGCAGACCGCCTTCAGCTCTGGGAATTGCTGCCTGCAGTTATTCAAGTTGTATCAGTTGGGCACCCGATTCCTGCATGGCGGTTATGAGTTTGGCTATTCATTGTGCAGTAAGAATTAGAACTGCATTAGCTTGCAAAGGCGCAGGGTTCAGGTGGAAGTCAGGGTAATAGGCATTTAAAAGGGAAGGCTTTGGGCCAGCTTCCATTCGTGCTGACAGCAGGCTCTCAGACCTTGCAGCAAAGATGAAATTAAAAGGGCTGCTCTGTAAAGTCTGCTTTCTCCTAATAATCATCTGTTATTACTCTGCAACTGTTGGGAATAAAGCAAAGACAAGCAATGAAGAGGAGAGAAAAGTCATCTCAAATTACATCTTTTTTTTTCAGCTCATTCAGGTACATTACAGATTAAAAGAGTATTTAGTGGAATTTACAAGTCTAGGAAGGAATTTCCTCTCAGGTAATAGCATTATGCGTTCACTGTTCCCATCTCCACACAAAGGAGAATGGCTGAGCGAGTATTAACTAGGAAATGGGCTTTGCCTTCCACTCTTTTTTTAGTTACAAGTTGTTTTGCAGTATTTTGAATAATCCTTAATTTCAGGCTGAAACCATCTAGTTAGAGAAAATGGACAGAATGCTGAGCAACTCCACAAGGCTGAACTCCTTTATGAGGCTTTTTGCAGGGCTGGGTTTAAGGACACACATATTAAACGGGTTAGCTCATGGCAAAAGGGAGCAACAGACTTCAGTCCTGCTTCCAGTGCATCACTTAGGTCTGCAATCTGTTGCCTAAAGCACCACGCACAGAGATGCTTGGACACGTTAGGTTAGTACTGATGTGTAAAGGTTTTGACCAACAGCTGCCTTTCCAGGAAGCCAACCAGTTCCCTCCATCCGTGCTTTGGCACAGCTCTTCCATTTTAAACCTCCATCAGTGGCAAGGGTACAGGCTGCGGAGAAAGGTCTGCCATGGGCTTCTGCCCTGGTATGAATGGAAGATGATTCCTTTCGGATGAATTATTGCAAGGCCAGACTCAGGAGAGGCCTTAGAGCCTTGTAAATATTGCAAAGCTTGTAATAAAAATGACACAGCTGGCAAACCGTGACTCACTGGGAGCCAAGAGTGTCTCTATTTATACCTTCTGCAGAAAGAGCAGCATTTTTCAATGAAGAGGTTAAGCCCTTGCCTATAGGATTGAAAGTAGGATGATAAGGGCCCTCTTCTGCTATCTAGGATTACAGTATTTGCACTGGGGTTATACCCGTGCTAGTTAAACTCATATCTCTCTGGGTAAACGCTTGCTAAGCCTGACCAGGGGAGAACTGCAGGGCTGTGCTGTGCTGCTTGACCTCGCCAGGCTATTGTTGGGGCTGTGGGTTTTGGGGAGGAGTCGTGGGCTGACACAGCCTTCTGCCCACAGCAGCAAATGCACACACGTACATCAGGGCAGGGCTGACCCCCTTCACTGCGAGAAGGAAGAGCCAAAATAATCAAACATCTCCCCAGGCTGATTGTACTGATACTGGACCAGGCTGCAGGCTGAGCACTGTCTTAGGAGATGGTGCTGTTTTGGAGGGATACATGAATGTAGTGTGAAGTAAATAAGTAGCAGACCTCTTGATTTATACCAGAGACAGCAGTACAATTTTGCTAAATTTCCCTAGCCTGAGGACTTCATTTCAGTTCATCTCAGTCACTGATCCAAGCAACATGCACTGCAACAGGACTCCTGCAGCCCTGCTCCTCCAGCACAAGCTGCCTGCATGCAGGCTGCATAACCTCCAAATGAATGATGGAGGTTGAGATAAGTAAAAGATGTTCAAATTACAGTCTGTGTCCTCGCCACGAACACTTCTGCTGCACCTAACCACCCAGACTTCCTCTGTTAGCAGGAGCATGAGGGGTGGCTTGGAATAATGCAGTTCTAGATGCATAATTTATAAAAGGAAAATATAGATGAGAAAGAAGAAGCTCTCTTAAACCAGCTGCTCAGACAGTGAGATACAGAACCTACTGCGTTACTATGGCACAGATAGCTTTCCTGAAGGTATTCCCTCTGCATCAGCTGAGGCACAAGCCAGACCCCAAAGCTCAACACCTCTTGCCTTCCACCCAGATCAGTTAGCTGCAGTGCTATCAGAAGCATTTTAAACCGGACTTGTCCTAAAGAAGCTTCTGCTTACACTGTTAAGCATTACAGGGCTCTATGACATTAAAGCTGCAGTCAGCAGGAGCTCCATGTTGAAAGGGTCCTGTGCTAAACATTCATCAGTGTACAGTATTCTGTACAGGAGGAGATAACGAGCTGTCAGGGAACTTCAGCTTAGCACTCATTTGTCTACAAATTTCAATCCAAGTATTCAGGTGCGCTGTGGAAATGCCTTCCTGTTTAGAAGGCATGGGACTGTTACAACCAGCTATGAGTAAAATGAAGAGAATTCAGCTTATAAAGCCATTAAGCAATGATCCAGTTATTTTCAGCAATTTCACCTCCAAGGAAAAAGGCAAGAAGAGAAACCTGTAAAGCAGCTTTTATTGCTCTAGAGTGGCAACCTGATTTTCTTGCTTGCTGACACACGTCTCTGATTAGGGCAGCTGAAAAGATAAATCATCACCCAAAAAAGTATGCCAGCTTTCATATAAGGACACGATTAACATAAAAAAAATAATGGTACTAATGATCTCGATTTGCAGTGCTACGGCAGTGCTTGGTGGTATGATTTGGAGATGCCAGTGTTAAGTACTTTACTATAGCTTTTCTGCTTTGTGTGACAGAGTTTTGGGGACTCGGTCTGTAGCTCTGGGGGCTGAGGGACATATGCCCAAATGCACACACTGGGAATTTCCTGTGGAAGGACACATTCCTGCAGGGGAACTGTGCAAGTCATTTCAGCTACTAGAAGTACGGGTAGCCATGTCCATTGGATATTGAAAAATATGGATAAAGAATTTGCAGATGGGCTTTAACAGTTCTCATCTGTAATCTGACTGTGACAGAGGTTTTTTGTCTACTGTTACTCAGACAGTCTGTCCTGACTTCTCCAAGGCACCAATCTTGTCCCTCTTAGTGCTGACATAACTCTGGGGTGACCCCATTGATTTTATGTAGGCTGACATCTCTGAAAAATGCAAATGGAACGAGAAAGGGATTCGCATTCCCAGTCCGTCGTGCACTTGCTTTAATATGTTTTATTCAGTGAGCACCAAACGGTGCATAATGAATCAAATGCAGGTCCTGTGGACAAGGAATCGAGAAGAAATGGGGATGAAATTTAGATGAGGCAGCAGTTAAAATGGTGTGGAAAATCTGAGCACCAGCACTGCCTGGGGACACGGTCTGTGCTCTATTGCAGCTGTGCTGCTCCAAATCCCTGCACACAGCACAGCCCCTGGCCACAGTGTCAGCTCAGCCCAGCAAGCTGCCTGCCACTTCCTGCTGAACACAGCCCTGCAGTACTTACATTTTAAGTGCACCCCAAAGCTTGTTCTTCACGGGGAGGTAATGCCAGATAAAGAGCATCAGTGAGAGGAACAGCAATGACCCGTCGACATTATGGGCTATTACGCACCATTACAAGCATCTTTGCAAAGATTTTAATAAAGATCCCCTCTCCTGTAATTCTGGAGTAAAAACGCACAGCAGCAGTGTGTGTTTATTACTATTTATGGTTTCTGTTCCTCAGCATTCGTCCTCCAGGGAGCAGGGAGCGTGCCAGTGAGCTCTATGTGCACACACTTACTTGCCTCCATTCATGCACCCAACACCTGAATGAAGTTCAGCTTTGGTGACGTTTTACTACCAGCCATGACTCAGCCATTGTGAGCGCTGGTCAACATGCTCTGACTGCAGCCAGGAGTTGGAAAAACACCAGACTTCCAGGAATGGAAAAATACTCCGGGAGCAAAAATAACGGCAATGGCATTTTCAGCCACATTTCTGCTTTACCCTGGGCTCCCCATCAGCTCCCCAACCTGTCAGCACAAACCCTCCTCTCTGCTGACATCTGTGGCAGCACAGTTGCCATTTACTTCATTTGAAAGAAAAAAAATTAAATTATATAGAATAATAGAATCATGAAGGTTGGAAAAGACCTCCAAGATCCCCAGGCCTTACACCACTGCATCCTCACCATGCCCACTGACCGTGTTTCTCAGTGCCACATCTCCACGGTTCTCGGACGCCTCCCTGGGCAGCCTGTGCCAGTGCTGCACACAAGACTCAGGAATCTAACAAACACCTTTCACTGCTGACAAGAAGCCATCCACTTGCCATGGCTAGCTTCCAGTAAGGCAGCGAAGCAGTAGTCAATTGGCACTACAGGAATGGCTGTGCCACACCTGCACAAAACCCCAGCTCAGCTTCCTCCTCTGCAGCTCTGAACACAAACCCGGCCCCATGTGCACATGCTTTTGTCAATATTGTGGCCGTAGGCACCAGTTTGGACCTATCATTGAGCTGCCTGGACACATCTGTAGTTGGAGCAATGGGATTTGGTCAGAGTCTCCCCTCTGCAACAAAGATACGCTTGAAGCACCTGTGTCCTGTTTTCTTCCTGTGCCAATCTTCATACCAAAATAATTTTTCAAAGAACTTTCTCCAAACGCTGTCCTACCCAGCTATCTTGTACTTACGGTTGACAAGCTCCTTCCTTTCCAGCTTTCTCCATGCTGAGCATGCTCCGGGCGCTGCTCCTCTTCCCACGTTAGGACTCTGTGCTGGAGCTGAGCTGAGCTGAGCTCCACTGGTGAGCGCTGCTGGGGAAGGAAGGAAGGAAACATGAATTGGCGTGGTGAGATATCAGGGCTGGCTTTCCCTGCATCGTCAATGGACACATTGCAAAACATAGTTTTGAAGAGAGCTGATTCCCAATGAGACCTCAGATTTGTAACTAGAGACCAGCACCAGGATTGCATTGCAAATACTTAAAACATTTAGAGTTTCTGCAGAACTAACTCTTCTGTGGGGTATCTTACGGGACTCATGACCTTGCTCTTGGGGGCTAACCTAAGCTCTGTAAGACCTCAAAGCTTTGGGATGTCAGCCAGATCCTTCAAGGGAACTTAAGATGGAGTTCTGAAGGCAGTGATGACCCATTGCTCACCCCACAAAATAGCCAAGGATGGGCTTCAGAAACTTTTACTTTCAGATGTATTTTCATAGAATCATAGAATGGCCTGGGTTGAACACGACCACAATGATCATCAAGTTTCAACCTCCCTGCTATGTGTGGGGTCACCAACCACCAGACCAGGCTGCCCTGAGCCACATCCAGCCTGGCCCTGAATGCCTCCAGGGATGGGGCACCCAGACTGAGTCCTTCCAGCAGGAGCTGAAAACAATAGCTGCTTTTATACTGTGTGTAACATGAGAAGGTGAATCCTGTGCAGTGCTGACAGGTACTGGTGCAAGCAGGTCCCAACTCTCATGCAGGGGCATTTCCCTTGGGCAATGATGAGTGGCAGCAGCGTGGCACCATGCTGGTTATCAGTCCATGAGGCGAAAAGAGACATGAAGTGAGACGCTTGCAACAGATATGAAATAAAAAGGGAGATTTGCATTTTTCAGAAACCCATTTAACCCCACAGACGTAATAAGGCAAGACGTCCTCGGCAAGACACTTCATCCCTACGAGCAAACAGTTCTGAACTATTGATAGAGGACACCCCTTATATGTGGGGGATAGCAAAACCACCACTGAGTTTTGGAGGGGAGGAGATGAGAAGTGTCCCTGCTCTCTTGGCAGCGGGACAGGACACAGCTCTTCACTGCTGCACTGCACTGCTGTGCTGACATCCCTCTAAAGCAACAGAAGCTGCACTTCATTACGGCCTGAGTCTTGGTGCTATGCATCACTGGGTCATGCATCCCAGCCACTCCCGTGGCACGGAGTGACAGCAGCACCTTTTGGGCACTCTTTCACCCCATTGCCCATCCTGAGAAACAAGAGCCGCACGCTGCACAGAGCTGCCCTGCATTTCCCTGCCAAAACCGCAGCATCCAGGATGCGCTCCAAGGGCTGCCTGAATTGCTCTCACGGCAGTTATTTGCGCCGTGCTCATAATACTGATGTGCAAAAGAAACAAACATCTTAAAGCATTTGTAAATACACAGCACCAGGCATGCAGATTAAGCAAATAGTGGGAATTCTCCTTGATTGTCCCACCCCAGCTCATACAGCAGGGAGGCACTCCTGCATCTTTTCCCACTGGAAGGTAACTGGAAGGGACCCACAGCTCCAGAAAAGCAAAGAGCACACAGCAGGCAGAACAACCGCATCAGTCTGAGCAGCACCTTCACCTCCCCCCCACCTATTTCATCCTTTCAGAGCACTTAGACTTATTTTCAGCCAACCCCTGCAAAGGCAACCCATCCTCCTGACAGCCGCAGCGGCACCTGCATACCCCTCACTGCAGCTCTACAGCAACAAGTACAGAGAAACCTCGCATCCAGCAACCCGTCCTTGAGCAACACCTCCCGCACCGGCTCCCTGCGCTCTCACTCCCACCGCTGCCTCCCGAGGCCTGGCCCAGCCCCGCGCTCCCAGCGCAGTGCCGGTAGAACCGTCAGCGCGGCTCCGCTCCTCCAAGGTCACCCGCGACCGGCAGCGGGAAGCGCTGCGCGCCGCCCCCGCTCTCCCCGCACCGCCCGCGGGCAGCGGAGCCCCGCACCGCCCTCACCTGCGCCCCGCGCCGCTCCGCCCCGCTCCTCTCCGCGCCGCGCTGAAATACCTCCGCGGCCGCCCGCCCCGTTCCGCGCCTCTCCGCCCCGCTCCGCCCGCTGCCGCAGGAGCTCTGTGGTTCCCGGGCGGCTGCGGGTGGCATCTGCTCGGGGAAGCTGCGTAACGCGCTCTGGCTGCAGGAGCCTTCCTCTGGGTTCCACCTGGGGCCGGGCCGGCGTTCAGCTGCTGCTTCTCGCTGCTGCGGTTCGTAGGCTGCTAACGCAGCTCACACTGCGGCTGGAAGGGGCTGAGAGCTGAGAGCTATAGTGTGCTTCAGTGTGGCTGCAAGGAGGCTGAGTGCTGGGCACGCAGAGGGAAATTATGCTGGTGTATCAGAGGAGGTGTTTCCAGAAAAGAAAGAGATGAGTGAGCAAGTATGCACAAGACTGAAATTCTGGGAAGTACACAATGCTGCAATACAGGCAGCTTAGGTTTCCTGAGCTTATTCAATATCAACTCAATATCAAAAAGTGAATCTGAGTGTCCTGCTTGCTAAAGAGCAAAGAGCTACTGAAGTTGAATTCACAGTACAAGTGAGGAATAAAATAGCAGATTGCGTCTTGACTGCTCCCCTTGGCACGGGACACCGGGTGCAACCTCATTCACTGAGCCAAGCAGTGGCAGTGCTCATCTCACAGGGCCATTTTTCAACCCTCCAAGTTGTCACTGCGTGATGGCATTAAGAACATATCCTTTCCTTTAAGGTTATGGGTTTTGCTTTGAAGTGGCTGAGATGGGGCATCCCAATGTAGTTCCTGATGCCTCCTCCACTGCCATATGGCTTGCATTTCATTTTGAGGACAAAACCCCTCCCCTTCAGCTCCCAGGTAAGACAAGGAGGTGCTGAGAATTTGTCCCAGATGCTGCTGAGACCGGGGCTGCCTCTGTGCCAGGTCCTTGCCAGTGGCCTGTCCCTGTCTGACATCAGGCAGCTCCCACAGACAGGCAGAGGGATGAGCTGGGCCAACAACATGGACTGCATTACAAGGTGACACCAACTGGCTGCCAATGGGCCTGCAGAGCATGGGCTGACCTGCAGTACCGCGGGGCCGCCCGCCGCCGCTCCGGCACAGACCAGTGTCTGCTGAAGGCCATAAAGGAACACAAACTGTTTCAAAGGCCAAATGTAACAACAGTTATGGGAGCTGTTCTTTTGCATTTGAGCACATTTTAATGATGCTTTAAAAACGCTCTTTCCTGGTGTAGTATCTTTAAGAGGCGCTTACATGAAGTAGCGCCGGCAGCAAAGGGGCAATCAGGATGCGACGCTCCCCTTCCCAGCTCACGCAGTAAGAACAGTGCCTCTTTCTTCTGCTGCTATTTTTGTGGATGTTGACTGCAGAACTGATGCTGGCTTAGTCTTTGATCCTAAAAATACTTACGCAGAGGCTTTGTTTTAAACGAACAAATAGATGCACTTCTTTCGAGCGCAAAGCAGAGCAGAGATGCTCCACTGGTGACAGGAAACCACAGGAACCTGCATGAGTGTGTGTGGGCAGCTCAGCCTGGGGAGAAGTCTGGTGCCTGGATAGAGCTCAGTACAGCATGTATTTTGTGAGTGGGTATCCCTCATCTTTCCCTCAGAAATACTTGCAGAAGCAGACCTAGCTGCCACCTTCCTTGGGGTCACCGTCCCCACATTCCGAACCTCATTGAACCCAAAGCTTCAGAATGCGTCACGCTCTTGGCATGGCAAAAGTCACAGCAAAGTCATGAATTTATGAAGTATATAAAAAGAAGTCGGTCTGTTTCCTTGTCTAGCGCTCTGGAAGATCTCCTACCTTCCTTGTTTCACCACCAGGGATTTGTGTTAATTATTGCCAAGCATTTTAGCATTGGCTTTCGCTTCTGCAGGAAACATCCTGAAGATTACTCCTTTGAGACAGCAGTAACATTGCATACCTGCCATAAAGGCCAGTGGAGCATTTATAAAGCCAAAATGGTGCTCTGAATGTGTCCTGAGTCCGCAGTGCTCACCAAGGGGCTGGGGTGCATTGCACACCAGGCTTTGCTGGCCTAGCGTGCTCAACCCATTTGCTGCTGCTCCCTCCCGCAGTGGCTCCTGCCAAAGTCAGCATGAATTTAGGCACTGTCTATATGCCTTGTTTTCTGCTCATCATTTCACCCATATCTGCCTGGTTTCATCCACCCCTGATTTAAGCCCCCAGGCTGTGAGGCTGCTTTTTAAGGATTAGGGCAACTCTGAGGGCACAAAAGGATGAACGTTCTAAAAATAAAGCCCTCCATTTGTTAGCTGTCTGAATTTGTGCCATAATCCATGTGTGCCTTTGGTATTTGCAAACTTTGGATGGCAAATATTTACCAAGTATATCGGAGTGCCACGGTGATGATTTTATTAGCTCCACTGAGTGTTGTGCACCTGTCTCCTGCAGGTGGTGATTTCTGCTAATCCACAGGCAAGGCCCTGCAGTTTTATTTGGGATAAGAGTAGTTTGATTTGAAGCACAGAAGCAAAAATCCTGCAGGCAAACGTCCTGACAAAACTGTGCTCAAAGTCAGCCTCACAGATTAGAGAAGAACGTTTTATCTAATTATGGGGCAGCTCAGATAAAGCAATCACCCCCATGGGATAGGTGTGAGGGCTGTGGGTGGTTATCTCTGCTCTGGGTTTAGCTGAACACCTGTCTGGGAACTGGTGGGGAGGTGACTGCAGGGCTGGGTCTGATCCTGCCCCATGGTGCAGATCCTTGGAGTTTTGTGCGAGGTGGTCTGGTGTGACAGAAGCACAGCATCACAGAGTCACAGGGGGCTGATGCACCCCTGGGTCCCTCCAGCCCAGCTCTGCCCCAGCAGGGTCCCCAGAGCTGGTCCCAGTCCCAGGCCTGGTTGGCTCCTGGAGATCCCCAAGGAGAAGACCTCAGCTCCTGTCCAGTCCTTGTGCCAGCGCTCCAGCACAGAAAGTCAGAAATGATGTTGCATGGGAAAGTGCTTATATGCAGCATCCCTTCATTGTCCTTATAAACATCAGTATCAAGGGGCAGATTCCAGCTGGGCAGTCCTGCCTGTGCCCTGGCTGGAGCAGAGGGGCTGAGTGCCATGCCGAAGCCTGTTAGCAGGCATAATTAGAAGGTTGGATTAATCAACACTGAGTACCAGGGCTGGGCAGAATCTGTAATCCTTCATGATTCAGATCATATCACGATGAGCTCTTGATGAATCCCTTTGACAATACTAAATTGCTACAGCCAGTGTAATGGTCTGTGTAAGCAAGTTTGTGATCTTTTGTTAGAACCTTAATCTTGTAAATGACCTACAGAAGATCTGAGCATGCCCATACCCAACCCTCACTCAGACATCAGGTGTGGGTATTTGTCCTTGTGGATTAGAAATACCTCTTTCCGCAGGTATTAATGGAAAAGCCATTGTTTGCATTGGCATCCCTAGCTGACATCTTTCTAAATAATGGGCTCGTTGGTAGGACCTGGAAAGGAAAACTTTTCTTTGGGAGCATAGTGCATCCCTCTGGAGAGGAGGGCTGTGCTTGGCTGCGTGGAGTGCCAGCTGGGTGTGCAGCTCTGGGTAGCACCCAGCTGCTGGAGAAGGCTTTCAATTCTGTTGGAACACACGCCGTTCTACCCACTATCTGCTTCATCTCCTCGTGCTCTTTCCCAATGCCACAGGAGCTCAGCCAGCTGTGTGAGTAATCATGCTCATTCTGGTACCAGTTTCCTATGGGAAATTTCTGAAACCTTTTGTGTTACCCTTCTCTTTCCCACCTTCTGGCCCATCATCCTGACTCCATCACAGCTATGCCTGCAGACAGGGAACACCCTTCTTTGTCTTTCAGTTCTGGTCACAGAACTGTGCTATATTTCATATGAGGTCTGGCATATGGGAAAGCACCTCACTGCACTGGGGACTCAAAGCAGGCTCCATCACCTCGCAGACAGCAGCTACTGCCATGGAAATCCATCTGATTTCCAGCCTACCGAGGCATGGTTTTGTTCTCTCTTTTTCTTTTCAAAATCTGCTAGGAGAGAAGGAAAGGAATTCCTCTGCTGCCACGCAGGAGATCCAATAAATACGTGTTATAATTTATTTATAATATTAATTTATTACTATTGTACATTTGCCTACATTATTCTGTCGGAGATTCTCTGCTGCTGCAGGATGAGGAGCAGGGGAGGAGGGCGAGAGCTTTGGGTTCCTTCCATGGCACCTCCAGGGGAAATGAGGAAAACTGTACTGGGACAAGGACAGGGTTTGGTGGGTGACAGTGTAACCCTGCCTGGCATGGGATGCTTTCACTCAGGAAAGTCCCCTACACAGGCAGCACCGAGTGCTTGCTCTTTTTGGGAGACGCCAACCCCACGAGCATCTCACTACCTTTTGGAGCAGGCTGTGGTGTGAAATGAGGCAGCCCGTGTTGCTCTGCTCCCACTGCCTCACACCTCTTAAACAGAGCATTGTGTTTCTAAGGTGGTTAATTTTCACCTTGCAGGGCATGAGGAGCTGGTTCCAAAGACATCAGTAGGAATCTTTTCTCTGACTTTAGTTTTGATCCAAAGTCTTTCACATCTAGTTTGTATGTCAGAAACAACAATTCTCTCCGTCTCCTGGGGCACTTTGATATTGCAAATACCACCACCTCCCACCAAGTTCTGAGTCCACCACAAGTCACAGGCCATTTCATTCCCAGGTTTCTGCCTGCTCTGGGGATTACGAGGTTGCAGCACCCTCCTTTTAAAACACCGTGACTCCAAGTGGTGCAACCTTGCTTTATTACAAAATTGCCAGGGCAATGGAGAGTTCAGGCTAAAGCAAAGTAGATATTTCTAGTTCTGTATTTCCAGTTCTGTATTTCCAGGGGGAGTTGCGACATATCCCGACGTAGCATTGTGCCACGGGGAGTGGGATGAGCAGCTCTGTGGGGTAAAGCTGGCTGTTGCAGAGATCTGCAAGCACATTGTGTCGTCAGAGGGTCATTAACTTGGGTAGTTTCAGGACAGTGTTCAAACAGGTGATGATTGCAGTGTTGGTGAGGGAATAACATGAGTAGGACAAGAGGTTTTGCTAAAGCACTTTGACTTGGATAAGCTGTGTTGGACAGAGAGGGGTTGCCACCTCTTAGAATCACAAAACCATGAAGGTTGGAGAAGACCTCTAAGGTCACCAACTCCAACCCCAGCTCAGCCCACAGTGTCCACTGCATGCATCTCTCAGTGCCACATCTCTGTGGTTCTGGAGCACCTCCAGGGATGGTGAACCCACTGCTCCCTGGGCAGCTCACTGCTCTTTGGAGAAGAAATGTTTCCTAATATCCTTCCAATACTTGAAGGGAGCATATAAACAGGGGGAACAGCTGTTTACAAGGGTGGATAGTGATAGGACAAGGGGGA
>JAOWBP010004023.1:18165642-18183148 GCA_028571105.1 Tragopan temminckii | reverse complement strand
CTGCTGGTTGGCAACCCTGCACATAGCAGGGGGTTGGAACTGGATGAGCACTGTGGTCCTTTTCAACCCAGGCCATTATGTGATTCTGTGATTCTATGAATATCCAACCTGACCCTCCCCTGGCACAATGTGAGCCTCTCACCCAATTGCTGGTTACCTGGGTAAGGTGATCAGAAACACAGTTTGCTGCCTCTGTGTTCCACTGGCTGTAGTTTCTGGGTTGATACCCCTTAAATATCCCAAGCCACGACTCATTTCCTCTCAAATGATAAGACTGGAAAAGGTTAAATGCAATTACATTTGGGATTATTGTCATTTTCCTCCTCAAGCCTGAGCCTTTTACACACAAGGCTTGGAGCTGACTTTTCTAAATGAAATCTGCCATTTTCTGCAATCACAAGGTTTTAAGAGATTAAGCTCTAAGAATACTGAATATCATAAGTCCCATGAGAACCTGCAGGTCAGCAGCACGGCTGCTTCTCTGTACCACACCTCCCTTTTGAAGAAGCACAACCCCCCGATTTTAATTAATTTCTGCCTGTCAGAAGGGAACGCGGCAGGCGTATGGAGACAGAGGGACCCTCCGCGGTTGCTGAAAGAATTGGGTAGACACTGATAATGTTGGGCTTGCTCAACAGGGCTGGAATATAACGTTTTAAAACCCAGCACCTGCCCTCTGCTGGTGATGCCGGCATCCGCCTTCGGTGTCTGTTGGAAATGGGAAAAGCCCCCTCGGAGTCCGGCGGTCAGACAGGGGAAATTCATATATCTGTGCAAACTGATGGTAGTTTGATACGTGGGAACTGCTGCACCATTGCTGTGAGCTCACTGTTTCCTTGCTCCGGAAACCGAAAGCATTGTGTTTGAATATTGGGGTGTGAATGTTACAGCCTGGACTTTGGCGCATAGATGCGCTCTGGCTGAGATGCGCGGCGCGGTGCGGTGCAATGCGGTGCGCTGCGCGCAGGGACCTNNNNGGTGAACATTTTGCCGATTGGAGAGACACTGCGTTGGGGCAGGCAGGAAAACACGGGCCGATGTTGCTCTCTAGCGGCCCAGCCGTGTCTGCACGGCTAAACCGTATGCTGAGGGATGCGCGGAGCGAGCTGTGCCGGCCTCACCGGCTCCGGGCTTTGCTTAACAAAGTCACAGCTCGTGGCTGTTTGTAGGGGTCAATGCGATGTTTATCGGATCATTCAGAGCCCGTATGAGATACAGGAAAAATACGGAGTCTGAGAGGAATTGATGTTTTGTATCGCTTTGATACCAGTTTAAAAACAGTCAGCTATAAATAATGACAGAATTGTAGGGGCTGGAATGGACCTCCAGAGATCATCGAGCCCAGCCCACCTGCAAAGCAGGCTCTGTACAGCAGGCAATGCTGTGAGCTTGCAGTATGCTCTATGCAGGACACACATCCTTTAGGGTTGTTTCATCTCAGAACATTCAATGCTGGGATATTATACACCATAAGGAGTGGAGTGGCTGCTTCAACTGCAGGATGTTCCAGCGAGGAAGCATAAAGGCAACACATGGCCTGGTATGCAGAGCTACGGGGTCTATTTCCTGAGTGACATAGATGCTTTTTAAGCATGGAAAGGGAGACTTAAAGAAAAAATAAGTCTAATTTTCAAAAGGATGCAGAACAGGATCTACTGCTGTGCATGAGCTGCGAATAGTTAATGGAGACCTTCCCGTGCTTCTTTAACTGCTGTGCAACATTTTGCTCTTCGTTTTAGCAAATAACCCTGGGAATTCAGAGACATCCACAAGTGTGGGTAGGAATGAAGTTTCTGTGCTGGCAGAACAGCCTCCAGGGAGCATGGCCCCGCCAACAGATATCATCTCTCCCGCAAGTTGGCACTGCAGGGGCAGGGAGAAACAATCCCACCACTTGCTATGAGCAAAGGCACTGCTATTCAGAATAGTTTTCTTCCTTTTTCTTTAAGCAGACTGAAGGGAAGCAGGGTTCTGTGCCGGCCCCAGGCTGAAGCACAAAGGCAGAGCGGGGTGAAACAGGGGACCAGGAAATCTGATCACTTCTACCTCTGACCTGCTCCAGTTTCCAAAGGAACACAATGGATGTATTTCTTAGGTGGAAGCATCTGTACAGTGGTGACAAAGGAGACCCTGCACTGGTTTGGAGCCGGACCACTGCACTGAGCTGGTTATGGTGAAGCACATCCTTTTGCAGGGTAATCTGGTCTCAAAAAGAGCCACAGAGAGCAGCACCAGCACAGGAGCTTCAGCCCGAGGAGCCACAAGCACTGCTGGGCTGCGATTCCCCTCTCTCACATAAGTGCGTGTTACCAATAGCTTAAATATACATTTAGGAACCCTCAGAGTGATTGACTCAGTAAGATGTAATAGGGATCATGAAGTTCTTACAGTTCTTAAGTAACTCCCTCCATGCTTATTTCTGTGAAATGGGAGCTGTTGGACCTTTCCAGCCATTATGCCTTAAACTGCAATAAATCTCTACAGAGGTGTAGCTGTGCTGCCAAGCAGCAGGCTCGGGAAATTGCAAACAATACGTGGAGTGGAGCTTGTGGGGTACACTGTCATAGAGTGATGCAGGCTTTTTTTTTTTTTCCCAGCTTTATTTTCCCTTGATATCTGAATCTCAGCAACACTAAACACAATTATAGTTTTCTCACTTTGTAGTCAATGAAAACTCCTGCAGCAGTATTTCTATTTTGGGGTCAAGCATTTTAGAATCCTATGTGAGCAGTAGCTCAGTTTCTTCCATAAGTAACTTGGGCTGCAGAGAGGGGAGAGCCAAGGGTCTCTGGGCATGTCCTGCTTGACCATGGTCATAGTAGGGAGTTGGCACTGGTGTTGCAAGGGTTAGAGAGGGAATAGTTTGGCCTGTAATTAACGTTTCCCTGTCTGTGCTTTGCTTTGCAAACCATCTGTGCTTTGTTGTGTGTGTGCTGTTTGGCACCTGATGGCATAAACACCAGGAGGCTGTGCCTGGTGTTGCTTTGCTTTGGGTTTGCATTGCGCCAACCCAACAAGCAAGCCTGCCTTTCCATTGAGACAGGAGCTGAACCTCCAAGGTCTGATTTCTTACTGCTCTGCATTTCCAGGTTTCTTCTGCAAAGTTGTCTTTGCTGGTTTGTCTGTGGTTACCCATATGGGTTTTCAAAGTTAGCAGGCTCTATAGGTGCAGGGTGTCCATGAATTTCATCAGAGCCTTGTCCAAGCTCACCATAGTTTAGAAGCAACTCTCCTATGCAGAAATAAGTTGCTGGTGAGGATGATGCTTCTGTGAGGAGCTGCTTCATGGTAGTTGAAGCTTTCTACAGGATGAACCCCCGTGCTGGGCTTTGGCAAGCCCCAGGAGAGGCTCGTTGTGTCCCTGTAGTTATCAGCAGGTGCCAGCCCTTCTTACCAATGGCTGGAGGTCACATCTGGAGCTATCAGCAACACTGACACAGCCTTTTTCCATTGTCAGCTCTGCAAATTTCAGTCTGAAACAGTTATCTGCAAATATGCAAAGCTAGGAGTCTGCTTGAAATGTACTTTGAAGGAGTGTTAATGGACCACATGCATCATTTATATCACTGAAATGTAGATTCTAGAGCCCCAAATAAACAAAGTGATTAATCTAGTGTTAAATCTTAATTTACGCTCTCAACCTATGAGTTTTCCAAACTGCTGCAGTAACTAAATAAGCACTGTATAATTTTAAAACCTGCAGTTGTCACATAACCTACTAATACTATTCTAGGCTGCTACTATTCAAGCTGTTCAAGGAAATACTCTAACCCAAGATTAAAGCAGAATTTCTTGCTTAAGCTGTAGTGTGCAGCGAACATGGCATTAGATTGAAGTCCCTGAAAGAGCAGCCCTGGTGAATATGGAGGCAGCACTGCAAAATGCAGTAATCTTGGTTAAAAATGGTTAATTTTGCCTCAGTTGTTAATGACAGGACCCGTTTGGACAGGTTTTGTCTGGGGACTCAGATCTCTGCCGAAACAACTCGACCCTTCTGCAGAAGGCTCCAAATGTTGCTGGTACACCAATGGCCTTGAATTGAGAAGTGCTCTGTTTGAGATTTGGTAGGAAAGAGCTGTTCATGTAGAGACCTTTTCTTAATGAGAATGAGTCCAAGACTCAAACTCCTTGAATTCTACCACTGTTGGTGTCCCCCAGCAACCTGAATCAGAGCTCTTAAAGGGATTGACTGGTTCCTAAGCTGCTCGTAGTTTTATATCTCATGGCTGCAGGGTGCCAACCCAAATGGCTGCTGGCAATGTTATGGTTTGGGAGATTTCAGGCTGTTTGCTTCCTCCTCGGCTGTAGCACCAACACGGAGATGCTTTAGGCTTACACCAGCTGCCTGGGACTCGAGTGTTGCCCTTGATTTAGGTCTCACGCACAGGCTGGTGTTGATGCCTTTTGTCTGCGATTTATGTGTTCCAGGCTACAGCTTTGCCAGAAATTTAATTTCTGAAGACCCAACGATCTGAAATTCATTTTAACACACTGAATCCAATTACGACATCGAAAATGGTTATTAATTTGTTTTTAAATAACTGCTTCAATTCCAGACCTGAACTCTGTGGTCAGCAGATCCAATGAGCAGCAGCAGGCTGCGGGGACTGCGACAAACACGTGTCCAGTGCGGAGCAGCTCTGCAAAACTCCTCATTGATTTCTCTGGAACAGTCTGAAAAGATGGTGAATCAATCCAGCCCGCTATGCTCAGTAATAAACTATCCTTAATCAACTTTTTATTGCTGAAAGCTGTAGACCGTTGTGCAGGAAAAGGTAGTTTCGCGGTTCCAAATAAATCACAGAGGCTTACAATTCCCTCAGCTTCTATTAAAGGAGAATTGATTGTTTTCTGCAGCCTGCCCGAAACAAGCAGCCTTTCTTGTCCAACGCTGAGCTCTGAGTGTGCTGGTATGTAGTAAATTCAGCCCGATTGAATGAGGTGGTTTTCTTGCTCGTGTTTCACCAAGACAAGGCAAGGCAAGGCAGCCTCGCATTCCTGCGTCTCACTGCACCCTGCGTGGGGCTGGGAAAGCTCAGAACAAACGATGGTCCGTGTTGGTGTCGTGGGGAAAGGAGGGAGTGTTGTGTTATCTAGGGAACAGGAAGGATAATCAATTAATTGCAGAGGGCTGATCAGGGCTGATAAGGTTTAGAACAACATTGCAGCAATCCTCCTGCTTCGAGTATCTACAGAAGAGCTGAGGATTGAACGCTACTGTGGCCATGCAGCATTTTGGCAAGAGTAGAGTCTCTTAATGCTCCAAAAAACCTTTTTATTTTTTTTTTTTGTCTCAAGAACCAAAGAAGTCCCATGTGAAGAGCAGCGTCCCAGCCTGGGGAAAGTGCTTGAATTTCCTCGGATATCGATGTCACCCCGGTCCTTTCAGGGGACATCACCAACCACCCCCTCTCCCTGAACCATGCGAGCTCTCATTGGCCACAGCAGCACCACTCACTCAAATAAAACAGATTTTTCTCCAAAAATAAGGTAGTCTCTTTCATCAAAGGACACCATTTTCATCGAGGGCAGGTCACCCTGAGAGCGGGGCTGTGTGCAAGGTAGGGGATGATCCAGATGGTCAGTTGGTCTTCACTTGGGATATTTGCACTGAACTCATAGAATTTAGGACAGAGTGACTGTATGATTTGTCTTGAGGGAAAATACTGCCTGTGATGAATGCGGAGCTGCAGGAAGATCTGGGTTTTCAAGCTGCTGTTTAAAAAGCCGAATTCTTCATATTTTGTATGCACTGGGAATAATAGACTTTCCTGCTGGTAGGATTCGAATGGATGGCTTCAGAATCGCTGCTGGTGAGCTGATACAATGAAAACCTCCCAGACATCGGCTTTATTAAAAAAAAAAGAAAAGTATTTATATATATTTTTGGAATAGGCTTGACCTTTGTAATGAAAAGCTGTCTAACAATTCCTTGCTGTAAGCAATTTATTTTCTAAGCAGACAGTAAGGTATGGTTTTTTTTATTAATTATGTTTTTCCAGTACTTGCTGGCAGTCCGTCAATCCGGCTGTGTAACAGGACAGTATCTGGTTTTCAACTTGTTGCAGAAGTGGTTTCTAGCAGTAAAATGCAGATTGGCTCTGCCTTGAAATTGCTTTACCATTTCTCCTCCAAAGCTGTGGCCCTGCAGTGCTGTGCTTTGCCTCTCCTTAGAAGCAGAATGGCACTCCTGGTCCCCAGCACTGGCTGTTCCCATCCTGATAGTGAGGTTTGGGGTTGGGTTGCTCTATCCCTTCCCTCTGGCATCAACCAGGCTTCACGGGGAGGTTATCAGGAGCTGGTTGGGAACAAATGCAACAGAATTGTCCTGTCCTAGTGCACCTTGTGCAATGAGACATGCATGGAGATGGGATGCAGTAATAATCTGTGATAATTTATCCCTGCCTGGAGTTGGCGGAGTGAAGAGTGGGTCAAACAGCAGCAATAGGCAACAGTGCTCAATGGACATTTTTTCTGTGAATTGTTTAATAGCTTTGCCATTAAATAATTCAGTTTTTCATGGGGGCTACTTTTATGTGAAAAAAAAATCACAATCCTTTTCTCTATAGCAGAATTCTTTAAGATGGAAAGCTTTTAATCTGTCAAATATCTGAAGTTGGGTTGGACCTCCTATTGCCCCCTCGGGATGGCAGGGACAGCCCTCCTGGAGGCTCTTCCATGTAACCAAGCACCATCATTGCTAGAGGAAGGTTAGGTTACAGGTTGAGCAAGAAAGGGAGCCTGTCCTGTTTGTATTTACAGGTCGACACACAGGAATAAGAAAGAAACAAAGATGTTTTATATGACAAGTCATCCGAGAGGCATCACCTGTGCTATAGGAAAAAAAGT
This sequence comes from Tragopan temminckii, assembly GCA_028571105.1. NCBI lineage: Eukaryota > Metazoa > Chordata > Aves > Galliformes > Phasianidae > Tragopan > Tragopan temminckii. The sequence continues at coordinate 18,176,299 of JAOWBP010004023.1, read as the reverse complement.
GCAATCCTTGCTTGCTTCTTTTTTTCCGGTTCAGCTGAACCATCTCTTTAAAAAGAACGGACCTGAAAGTTTACAATTCAAGGATGTGCAAGTCTGGAAGCTCAGCTAGTAGCAAAGAGAAAAACTGATGTGATAACTTATGAATACTTAATGATTTTAGTTTTTTTTTTAATTTTTTTTTAATCTATTACAGTGTAGGTTTTACGATGGGCAATTGCTTAACTCTAACGTCATTATTGAATTATTCCTAATGGTCTATATGGAGCAGACGTGACCATCTGCACAGCTCCTGTTGGTCCCCTGATGCTTTGGAAGTGCTTCCAGCCAATGCAAGTGGGTGGCTGTGGCTCAGCTGGGTGGCATGGGGAGCAGGAAGGAGGTTTTATTAATTTTTGCCTTCTCATCTCCGTAAGAGAGACTTTGTAATGTCACCTGTCAGACAGATGTCCCCAGGGGATGGCACTGTTGTTGTTCTTATGTCACAGGAGTAGTTTGGCCGTGGTGGGAGACGCCGATGTTTCTCATGATGAAAGAGAAGTGGGTGGCGGTTTGGATCAAAAAAACAAGAAGGGGTGGAAAGTGCAAGAGAAGAGACAGTGAGTGTAGGATGCCCGGTGACTGTGTCCACCTCTCCCCACAGCTGCCATGCGGAGCCCACCGGTGGCCATCTCAGCATCTGTGTTGCTGCTGCTGCTGCTGGTGGCCGTGCAGGCGGCCCCAAAGGTGACCCCGGTGGTGATGCTCACCAAGCCAAAGCCACTCCAGCTGCCAGATGCCTCCATGCCCTCCTCCACCCCAAATGCGGTGAAAAGCCCTGGCCCTGCAGCCCCAGGCAGGGCCCAGCTGCCTTCCTCCAGCCCTGCATTCCAAGCTGCCACCACGCTCTTCCCATTTGAGAACGACACGCTGGATGCTGCTGACTTCTTCTTCAACTGCTGTGACTGCTGTCCTCCTGTTGCTGCACCCCAGGGGCTGCCAGGGGAGCCGGGCCCTCCAGGTGCAAACCAGAACAGAGTTATTTGCTCTTGCACCAGGTGGCTCTGCACAGCCTATCTCATCATTTCACAGGATTTTGTCTCTTTTATTCTGCTGCTGAAATGCCTAGCTACAGAGTGCTGAAGTCTAATGCTGTTATAATGAATAGTGCATTAGTCTGCAAGTGCTTGCTTTGATAGCGCCTATATTGGAGCCAGAAACTATTCAGCCGAGGGAGGGTGGTAAAAATGACAAAATAATTTTTGATACAACACACTCAAGGGATTTTCACCTCCCATAGCTCGGGAGGCTGTGGAAGGCTTTTGCTCGTGGTGTGAATGGAGAAGTTCTCATCCCGATCAGGTTGTGTTGTGACAGTTGGGGCTGCTGGAGGCTGCCCCCAGCCTTGCATCCCCAGGTGGATGAAATGCAACAAAAAAAGGAGCTGACTGGTGCCCGCCTTCCCACCTGCTGCTTGTGCAGCGCGCAGTACTACTTCTGTATTTGCAGATTTAATTCTTTTTAAAGAGAGGGGCAATTACGAAGCTAGGGGAGCTCCTTAGATGCGCTCAAATATTAAAGGCAGATTACTTCTGATGTTTTATGAATGCCTGAGCCCCTGCGGCTCTGAGGCAGCTGAAAGTTGGTTTTAAAAATGTCGAACGATAACCAAGAGCAAAATGCAAAGCGGTAAGATTTGGGGATTGCAGCAGTGAAAGCAAAGGCTGGGGAGCTGTGTGCTGGACCAGGGCATCCCCGTAGCCTCAGGTGGGGCCCCTCTGCCCCACCACCCTTCTCCCTTTTGTCCTTGCAAGATTTCAGCTGTGGTGCCTGCAGCACACAGGGAGCAGGGTCAGGCCATACCTGCTCGTGTCACGTTCAGTTTGCATGGCTGTATGACAGCAAATAAAACAGCCAGCTCTTATCAGGGGGATGGAAACGGAGCTTCCTCTGATCCATCTCTTGATGGCATGCTGCTTAGCTGTTATCTCAAATATTCTCTATATAGTTAAACCGTTGAGTTACTGAGATAGTTTTGTTGATGTGATTACATTACAGGTCCTAAGGGGGAGAAGGGAGATGCTGGTCTGCAAGGTCTGCCGGGAGCTCCGGGACCTCAGGGTCCAAAAGGCTTTAAAGGAGAAAGAGGTAAAGCAGGCTAACTTCCCATTGGGAAATGAATGCTGTTGTCCTCATTGGATACCACATCACTGTAGGAAAATCGTTTGGCAATCCTGACACGAGAAATGCAGAGGTGTCTTCTCCATCTTGCAGCACCCTGCAACAACAACTTCCCAGTGAGGTGCAGATTAGGGGCAGAAATCCAACTCTAGGGTGAGATAGAGCTGTCTGTGCACTGAGGTTTAGTGCTGTCAGATGCAGCTGAGGTCTGTGAAGGCAATTCTTGGAAACAAACATTGCTCACTTTGCTGAGGAATGTGCAAAATGGTACCAGTCCCTTTCTGTATGATGATTTCTGTGCTACAGATGGTATTGCTAATGACATATTCATGGTGGAATGTCCTAGGAGGCAAAGGGGAGCAAGGCGAGCGTGGAGCAAGTGGAAGCCCTGGTTATCCAGGCAAGCCTGGGCTGCAAGGTACGTAACATGGAATAGTGTGTTAGACTTTCCCTTTGCTGGTGATGCCTCTCCATCTCCAAAAACTCCAGTACTGATGCCTTTAACATTTTTCTTCCCCAACGTTGTTTTAGGTGAAGCTGGAGTAAAAGGCAATAAAGGCAACTACGGCTTCCCTGGGCTGAAGGGACAAAAGGGTTCCAAAGGGGACACTTGTGAGAACGGCACCAAAGGGGACAAGGGAGACAGGGGGGACGTTGGAGACCCGGGGGTGGATGGCGAACAGGGTGATAAAGGGGAGAAGGGGGACACTGGGGACAAAGGATATTGCGGGGAGCCAGGAGGGAGAGGTCCGAAGGGGGAAAGAGGGGAAGGTGGGACAAAGGGAGAAAAAGGCAGCAAAGGAGAGATGGGGGATGAGGGCATCCAGGGGGCTGAGGGAAAGCAGGGGGAAAAGGGTGAGCAAGGAAGTAAGGGTGACAAAGGGGACCTGGGCCCAGCTGGTGTGACGGGACCGTCTGGGCCCAAGGGGGTGGCAGGCAGCAAGGGGGGGCGAGGGGCTCCGGGGAGGAAAGGTGCCCGTGGGGCCAAGGGTGCCCGTGGGGATGCTGCGAAGCTCCTGAGATCGGCCTTCAGCGCGGGGCTGTCCAAGCCCTTCCCTCCACCCAACGTCCCCATCCGATTCGACAAGATTTTGTACAACGACCAGGACGATTACAACCCTGCCACTGGGAAATTCAACTGCAGCGTGCCCGGGGCGTACGTCTTCGCCTACCACCTGACGGTGAGAGGGCGTCCAGCCCGTGTCAGCCTGGTGGCCCGCGGCAGGAAGGTGGCCAAAACCCGTGAGACGCTTTATGGGCAGGAGATTGACCAGGCCTCCTTTCTGACCATCCTCAAGCTGAGTGCGGGCGACCAGGTGTGGCTGGAGGTGGCAAAGGACTGGAATGGGGTCTATGTCAGCGCTGAGGATGACAGCATCTTCACAGGGTTTCTTCTGTACCCAGACGTTTTTGAGGTCCTGCTGTAGATATAAAGGGTAAAGCCGTTACTGGGGAATGTCCCTTTCTCTCCACCCTTGAGATATGAGCATTGGTTTGGCAATGTGGTTGGTTTAATTCCTAGGTTTTGTGATCTTGTTACAAAAATATACTTGTCAAATAGCAATTAACTTTAACTAGAGGCCCCAGGAAGCAGCACATCCTTTGTGCAGGCGGTGACAGCTGAGAGAAAGCATTGCCCAAGCACCAGCAGGACTAACATGGGGATGGGGGAATCCAAGGGGCTTCACATCATGGACTTGAGGCTTGCGATCATCATCAAATTACCTGATGAAGCTCATTATCCAACTGAAATTTTAATTAAGCCAGCTCCAGCAATCCTTGCATGATCAAAAGTCCTCTGGACATCGGTACTGGTAACCACTGGAAGGTCGCGGGTGTGCTAAAGGCTGTAGAGTTTGATTCATAGAGCCGAATCCAAAGCAAACATAAGCACTGAGTTTCTTCAGATCACATGTAAAGATGTAAAGGTATTACATCATTGAATCAGTGTTATGCAGTACTTTAGACTTGGTCGTGAATGATATAAAAGTTTATCTAAGAGAGTGCTGAGTCTGTTTGATCAGTGTAAAATACCTCCTGAGGGAAAAACATGCTCTTAACTTTCAAAAGTAAGCAGAGGAGATGCTCAGTCCATTAGGCTGCTCTGAAGGCCACGCTGCTGAACCACTGGTGATTCCACTGGTGCTGCTGGAACGGCCCTGGGCTGCTGGGAGCAGCGAGAGGCGGCTTTGGCACTCACACAAGTCCTGCAGCATTACAAACACTTGGACAGAGCTTTACAGCACCTCTGGGGTGTTAAATACGGCACACAAAATTGTTCTGATCACTTTTAGTTCGGTTAGAAATAAAGCTGAAGTCCCATAATTAGCATTCAGCGGCAATGGGATTTTCTCATCCTCTCAGCAGTCACAAGCCCAGGGCATTTCCCCAGCGATGATGTGATGAATGCTGGGTCTGACCCCAGCGCAGGCATGGTGAATTGGGTTGCTATTCCCACTGCTCTCAGCTTCCTTCTTTAAATTGCCATCGTGCTTTCCATACGCTATTTGAATACCGTCGTAAATCATGTCCCTCGTGTCGTCTTTTCCCATGGCACCAACATGAAACGTCCCCAAGACTTTTTTATGTACTCTGAGAAAATTAACACGGGAGAACTGCTGTTAAATTTTAAGATAAAAAAAACAAGGCAATTTTATAAGGCTGATCCTATCTGCTTGGTAAACGTAAGGGGTCCTTCAATTCATCAGCTTCTCAGCCCTGCTTCAGTATCAGCAATTCAAATGTGAGACGTATTGCCTTTGTCGGAGCCGGTACTTAATTTGGTGCTTAATCTGAGTTAGTTCCTATGTGGATCAAACTCAGAGTGCTAAGTATATAAAAGATGCAGATTTCAGTTTATGAATTCCCTGGCAGCTGGTGAATATTGAGGAAAAACAACAAGTTATAATAATAATTTCAGATTCCTGCTGTCACAACACCCTTAATTCTTTTGTTGTGCCTTCACGCTGCTTCTCATACGGTCTCTGTAACAGATGGTGGTATATGGACATCTGACAAGCAATTTTCTCCTCTCCTACCGCAGTTTCTTACACTTTTTGTATAAATAACCTCTACAAATGCTCCTGAGAAAGCAATGCAATAATTTGGGGTCTCTCAAGAACCTAATCAGATCTCATCCTTTCCGTAAATTAATTGCTTGGCTGTCTGGGGAAGAGCTGGCAGCTGGGATTGCTCCTACTTCCTTACAAAAATCCATGCGTAAGATACACCCAGCCACATGAGGAGCCTTTGGGCCACTTGAATCCCATGGGTGTGCCCTGAGAGCAGGTTAAGAGCAACAGCTGGAGGCAATTCAAAGGTCTGGACTCACAGACCTCGAGGAAGGATATAGGATGCTCACAGCACAGCCCCATAACAAATATGGGAGGTCTCTGACAGCAGTCTGAGCTTGTTTTTGCCACTAGCTTAATGCCAGTGAGAGGCAGTGCTGCTGGAAACCCTGACTGGGAAGGCAGAGAAGCATGCAGGAAAAATGGCTGAAATAACACATAGCTCCTCCATATGCATAAGTATCTCAGGGTCTGCCTTGCCAGCACTACTTTGGATTCAAAGCATGTTCACATCTATCCCTTGTTTATTCTGAAATCAGCGTTGTGGGTTTTTTTTTTCTTTCCCACATTTAATTAGGGTACATGAAACAAGCATCATGCACAGTTGAACACGTGCTAAGCACAGTGAAGGGTGGTTTAGATAAACACAGATCCTTTTAGAGAAAGATTTATCCTGAATAGCAAATGGAATTAACTTTCACCCAAGCCATTTTCAATTGAAAAGGGTTATTTTATTTTATTTCCCTTTATTTTTTAGCAGGTATTTCTCTTCCCCCTGTTGCGACGTGCTCCAGCAAAGTGTTCTACTGCAACAGCTCCTGATGGAAGCAAACTGTTCCAGGGGAAGTTCTGAGGTGACAAAAATCCCCCAGTTTTCATAGGCCCTTCCTCAGTTTTCATGCCACATCAGAACAACAGAGAATGAATTGATTGAGGGTACGCTTTGTCACACTGGGTACAGTTGCTACAGATGCCAAAATATTCGTTCCATTCCACTTGAGCTGCCACTTAGTTCAGATTTATTTTGTAAAACTAAGTGTCCCCTGCCTGCATTGCAATGAAGCAGTTTGACCCTAGCACAAAATAAAATAAATGCTGTGTGCAAATCAGAAGAGCAGCTGTTTTCAGTAACTAAGAATGACCATTCCAAGCTGACATAAGGCCATAAAAAGCAGCTGTTTTGTCCATTAGGATGTTGAGGGCTAAATCTACAGAGGGATTTGGGTATCTTGATAGCAAAAACACCCCTAAACCCTGAACTTGACAGCCCAGATCTCTGCACGAAACTTGGGAATCACAGAATGGGCTGGGTTGAAAAGGACCACAATGATCATCCAGTTCCAACCCCCCTTCCTGTGTGCAGGGTCACCAACCACCAGACCAGGCTGCCCAGAGCCACGTCCAGCCTGGCTTTGAAGAGTTGGGACATCAGAAGGAGGATGGAGGATGCCACAAGTAGTCTTGAATCTTACTGTAAAATTGTCCTTATTCTCCAAACCAGGCTATGGCCTGGGGATCCTGGTCCTTCTTGCTACTGTTTTGGCCTTCCAGGTGCCCTGTGCTCGTGAATGCCTCCACCTGCAACTTATTTTTCTCACCTGGTGAGCTCAACTTGCCCTAGAATAAAAGCCACAGCAGCTAATGAGAGCTGTTCTGTTGGTTGATGAAGGTGATGTGGGTGGTTGTGAGTTGGAGCACAGAGTGTGTGGTGGGGCCTTTTTTCCTGTGATGTTACTGCACTGTGTCCCAGGCAGCATCCAGGTAAGAAAATGTGCGTTGTTACATGCTGGTTTAGGTGAAAATGGATGTGTTTTGGTGACTTTAAGACAGGGCTTCATAATAGGTTTGAAAACAATATAATACTTCAGCTGAAATATGTTCCACTTGTTTGGAGGCTTGTAACTTTGCTGGTAGCTACCTGGTTACAGAAAGGATCTCACTTAGAAGGTGAAAAACTGCCTTTCAGTGTGAATTAAAATGGATTACAGCATGATCACTGCCAGTTATCTGGTGTGCTCATGAAATGTGGAGCTTCTTAATAGGGGATATCTATCAAGTCGTGTGTAGGCTGGTATTGTTTTCTAGATATAGCCACCATTACTTATTCACAATAAGAGCTCTGTCATGGTTTTATGTGCCCTATCTGCAAAGCTGTACCTCTGAGACCAGAGTTTCAGAAATATTACCTGAAATTGTTTCAGAATGGTCCAATGCTGCACAATACAGTGATTTAATTTCAAGATGAAACGCGTGTACTGTTGCATGGTGTTACAGGGTCTGGTTTAACAAGAGCTATGGTCTTCCATGGAGGTGTTTAGACTTGGACACGTGTATTATGTGCTATTTTAGGGATAACCTTGAGTCACTGCGTGCATTTCAATGACTCTTTGGAGTTGTTCTTGCCTTCTGGAAGCTAATTCTTCTTGAGTGGGAATCTTCTACCTGAATGAAAAAGATCTTGGGGTAAAACTCCCTTTACTGCAGCTGGGCTTCTCATACTGTATTCCTTTTGTAGTTCACCATGTTTGGGGTGAAAGTGGAAACTTCTTATTTCCATAGACAAAATGAAGGATGGGTGGAAACAGAAACAGCTTTCTGTTGGCTAATTCTTTTCAGTTTAATCTGCTCCAAGTCTGAGACACTTGGGCTCTGACTGAAATGGGGGAAAAAAAAAGTCCTGGAACTATGGTCTTTGAACTGTTTTTGTGAAAAAGGTTTTCCCTTTAAATCAATGATTGGTTCTGTTACCAGCCATGGTATGTTGCAGTAGGGAGTGTGCTTAATTGCACTGGGTTTATTTACACCTTCAGTCTGTGGGTGCATCACGTAAAGTGAGAAAACTTCTTTGGAAAAAGAAGTTGAAGGGATGACCAGCAATAAGGAGTGCTGCTGGCTCCTCTTAGCAAAAGCTCATTGAGCACTGAGCTTCAGATCCCCATTGCACCCCTGGGGGTACTGCTACTGCTCTCCAATGGCAAAACCAGTTACTGGTAAGGCAGAGCAACTTCTGTGGAGTTCATTGCTGCCCAGAGAAGGAGCTGTGCTGAGTCCCCACGTGGGGAGAAGGGGCTGGAAAGGGTGTTTGCTGAAGGGCAAAGTCATACAGTGAGCTTGGAAGCTTATTGTAGTTGACTTGCAGCTCACTTGAGTGCTACTCTGTTTTACAGTGTCTGTGTATGCTATTCTGGCATTTCAAGGTGTGGGGCAATGGATGTTTACACAAATAACAATTTATAAAGCTACAGAGTCTTCAAATATGGGGCTGGCTTAATACACTTGTCTGCCACAATCATTCATTGGTTTGGTATTGGACGGGCACCAGCCTAGTCAATAAATATCTATTATCTTCATGATCTCAGTGCTTGTTCCCTTTGAAATGGAAAAATAAAATGTTAAAACAAAACAATCACTTTCATGAGCTTAATTGTTGTTTTTTCCATTTTAACTCTTGCCCTTTATCTCTTGGTATTCAGCTGCATAACACAGACCAGTAAATTGGCTTTAGAGGTGTAAGATTGGGAAGATTGGTGTAAGATACGGAGAATAATTTTGTAAAGGCAAAGTGGAAGGATTTGTATGGAGTATTCATCAGAGCATGGTTTGGTTTTGATGTCTTCTGCCTTGGAACCTGGAAAGGTCAATTTGGGAAGGCCCAGGGCAGCCTGTGCAGCTGTGCAAGGCTCTGACAGCACCTGAGGGCAGGCTATGCTCGGAGCTTTGGCACATTTCTGCAGGGCCCAGAGAGCTTTGCTATAGAGCCCTATGTGCTCCTCAGGGGAGAGAACAAACCCTACACTCCTCTGACTTTTCCTCTTGAAGTTAAGCAATTCTTTTGCCAGTGCTGCTGTTCCTTTTCCTAATTCTTAAGTATCAGTACAGCTTCAGCCTTGCTCCTCTGCCACAGGATGGGCTGAAGGCCTCTGATGTACTGCTTTCACACCTTCTCTAAGTGTCCCAAAGATGTCAGGGTCTGCCCATGGCCACCACAGTGCCCAGAGCTCAGCTGTCAGAGGACTTCGGATCTGTCCAGTGTGCAGTTATCTGCCTTAAACTGTTTCACAAATACAGCTGCAAGTGATTCTTTGTGGCACATCTCTCTGCTTTCCCGTAGAAAGTATAATTAACATGGCTGCAAATGAGCTCTTTCAGCACTTTTCCCCACAGTCCCATAAAATGTGAGAAATATGGGTCAGTGCATTTATGAGTCAGAGACCCTCTGGATGTGCACAGCTCTGTGGGCCCCCAACACTTTGTGGTGAGGCCTCACCTCTCCCATTAAAATGTTAATTGGAAGAGGAAACGTCTCCGGACTGGTGGGTTTCTAACTTTGCTCTTCTGGTACTGCATGGGAAGTTAATGGGAGGGGGTGATTTTTCACAATTTCCCCTCATACTGAAAGAATTGGCCGTTAGCTGCTGGTATGTAATTAGATTGACTTCACCTGGATAATCAGTGGGGAGAAGGAGGTTGATGTGTGTTACTTTTGCTGCAGTGGCGACAAAAGCAAAGTGAGCTCTTGCTCAGCTCTGGCCTCTGATTTTGGCAAAGGATGTTGAGGAATGCTGCACACTTCCTTATAGAAAGAAATGGACTTTTTTTTTCCACAGGTTCTTGGTGATGAGAGCTTCTGCTCCAACTAGTCGCATGTTCACCTTCAAGAAACAGATTTCAAATTGAATTAAGTGGGGTAGCATGTTTTCTTAGGCCCCGCGATGCTTGGCATACTGCTTGGGCTGAAAATGGTTTCAGAACAGAAATATTTCTAATGCTTTGGCACTCCCGTTCTCTGGTCATTTGTGGCACCAGTGCTCCTGTGACACCCCTTGGTGTGTCAGGAGGGAATAAAATGCCAGTGCAGCAGGCTAAGGGTTGGAGCCATTCTGCATGCATTTGGGGCAAGAGCATGGGGGTCCTTCCCTGTGCACTCTGCCCCTATGATTCCCAGTGCTCAGGCTCCTGAAATCAGCAGGCAGCCAACTGTGTGTGGTTTGAGAGAAAATGGCAAGAGAGGTTAGTTTGTGGTCAAACATGCAATGGGCCATATATTAAGGGTGGTGAGGCACTGCACGGGCTAACCAAGAGGTGGGTACACCATCCCTGCAGACACCCACTGCCTTGGGATGGGCTCTGGGTGCTGATGGGGCTGTGGGTGCCCCTGTGCATTGTGAGGAGTGGGACCGAGGGCTTTTAAGGGTCCTTCCAATGATTCCACAGTATTTAAAAAAAAAAAGTACACTCTGAGCAATCTTTTCTTTGAGTTACTAAATGTTGACACTGATTGAAATAATAAACTGGTTTTGGTAATCATCTCCTCTTCCGTCTGGCGATAACTGAAGATAAAAGCTTGATATTTCTATTCAAACCATGCCAGCATGGATGTTGCTTTGGCCTCTCCTTGGTGCTGTTGTCCAGGTAAACTCTCAGCTCTG
>JAOWBP010004023.1:18075858-18112772 GCA_028571105.1 Tragopan temminckii | reverse complement strand
GTTGTCTTTTCTTCCCCTTCCTCCCTTCCCATCTTGTGTGGGGGGAAGGCAGGGGCCTACAGCCCCCTGTCACGGGCGTAGATCGATCTAATTAACTCCGTGACATTAAGGGACATGAAAGAGAACTTACAAAGTCCTTGATGGCTGATATGCTGTAGGTTTAAATCTGTTCGTTATAGGAACTCGGATATGTTTCAGCATTTTGTGTCCTTTTGGAGGTTCCTGGCCTTTTCTCTGGGGTTATATGGGGGCCATGCCCCTCTACTTACAACCAGACTGGGTGTCAGAGTCAAAGGGCCCCTTCCAGCTATCTTGCCTTTCAAGCTGGGAAGACAGAGGACGTGGTAAAAGCTTTTTCTTGCGTGAATTGAGCGGTATGAATTGAGCTTCTTTACCCAGTGGTGAAAGCGAGAAATCAGCCTTAAGATGTTTTCTCTCTCTTTCTTCAAATTGCTGAATGTGGGAGCGTGCTGTTGGGGGCTGTTTGCACGGCACTGTGCAATGATGCAATGAGCGTTTGCTTGATGTTGGTGTTCAGAGCTACCCGTGCTCCCAGCTGGCTGGGGAGCCCCGCTGGTCACGGCTGATGCTATTACAGCTCCGCGAAATGTGAGAAGGATGAAAGGTGTTAGGTGCACAATGGGATGCGCGCTCTAAAAAGCTGGATGGGTAAGCTGAGACTTTGAAGTGCAAAGAGGGTGAAATCATCCTTGTGTAGGGAACTTGAGCGAGTGGAGCGTACCATGTAAATTCCTGTTAAACCATCAAAGTAAGGCTTAAGTTGAGCTTAAGTGAATGGCTCCCGTGTGAGCGTTCTGCTTGCGGGTAAACTTCGCCCTGGCTGCTTATTTTTGGAAAATAAGCTGTTTAGAGGAAATGGGAAAGCACGATGCTCAGTCAGGCTATGAACAGGTAGCTGTTACACAGCTGTACAAATCGGGATCCAAATCCATCCTTTAGCCCTTTGGCTGGGATATTATCACTTCAGAGAGGTCTGCAAGCAGTTTTCAGATGGAGAAGAATATGGGGAGGGCAGAGGATGACATGAGGAAAGAGGGGAAGCAGCAGGGGATGGAGGGGAGCTGACCTGGGAGGTGGTGATGCTTGGGAATATTAATTTCTATAGATATTAGTTTGTTGCATAGAGAAGTCAGGGCTGCAGCGGGAAGGGGATCATAGAATCATAGAATGGCCTGGGTTTAAAAGGACTGTAACAGTCATCTAGTTTCAAACCCCCTGCTGCTGGTTGGGTCACCAACCACTAGACCAGGCTGCCCAGAGCCACATCCAGCCTGACCTTGAATACCTCCAGGGATATCATGAAATAATCCTCATGAAAGCCCAACAACTCATGTCTTTAGAAGACAGTGGGGTGGAAAACCCCATGCAAGCCTCTGGAGTTAAGACAAGCACAAAACTGCAATGAGAATGAGTGTTGGCCAATATTGTTTCTAAATATCAAGTCACTTTTTAGCTGCAACATCCCAATAAAACCTCTGAAAATAGGATTTTCTGCCGCCTCTTTAGAGGGGAAAAAAAAAAAAGGTGGTTTTTTTTTTCTTCTTCTAAAAAATGCATCTGTTTCTTTATTGAAAGAACTGAAAACCTTAGTGTGGCCTCAGAACCGGACTGCAGTGTTTCTGGGGCTGCCTCAATGTATCAGCACAATGGAAGTCAGTGCTGTGGGTGCTGCAGTACGGGGTGCTGGCGGTTGGGGTCATCCCACTGCCGTGCTGCAGCGCTCTGTGTTCCCGCTGAAGCGCTTAATGCATTGTTCTGTAGTTTTTGTCTTGGAAGTAATGAAGCCTGACAGCGTTGGCTTGTGCATGATAACAATCCCACATTGGTATCTTTTGAATCCTTCATTGCCAGATTCATAAAGGAAGAATGACTTTTCCAAAACGACAGTAAACATGCTTCATTTTATAAGACATTGTGGTTAACAGTCTGAAACAACAAAGTGTTTTCTCTTTTTTTTTTCTTTTTTCTTCCAAGCTATAGCTAAACTAATTTGAGCTGTATTAAAAGTGCTGATCTGGAAGCTGAGCCACTTTTTGTAACACAGCAGCAAAATGTGTGGTTTAACTCGCATCACTTCCATTGGGAGGGGGGAAACAAATCTGAGAAATGTTTTCTGTGCTCCTGGATCCTGCATAGTGAATTGGTAAAAAGTCATTTGGACTTTTGCTTGCTGTAGGATAAGCGTGACTTAGTTGGGCTGAAGTCAAGTGAGTTATTCTGAGACTACCTTAATGTAAATGAGAGAGTAATTTGTCCCCCTAAGACTCTTAACTGTTGCTTTGCATTTATTTTATTGTGTGATGTATTATGCTTGTGATTTCAAGTGTAGATGAGAGGGTGAGAGACAGGGCAGCATTGGTCAGGCCCTGTGTTGGGCATATTTGGACTGGAGAGTTTGGATCCCTGTTTGCATTTCAGTGAATTGATTGCTTGTTAGCCTGACTTAACTAATGTGTCTGAGTGCTCCTCTACAAACACTTGTTCCAGGAGATGATGCTGAGCTGGGTTACAGAGAGGCAAAGCCAGTTTGCTTCCATTAGCAGCCCCTTGATTTCTGCTGAAGGGGAGCAAAGCTCTACTGACTGAGGGACTTTAGAACTGCTGCTGGTTTTGAGCTGTGCAATACTTAAAGGTTTCTTTTTTTGCTCTTTATTTTAGGAAGTGAATTAAGCAAGAACAAACTGTAACTCATCCAGAAACACATTAAAAGAAGTCTGTAGTGATTTATTGAAAATATCATAATCAGACTGGGCTTGATTGTGCCTGGTAGGCACACAGCTGCTTCGGGGGCATCCCAGCGAGCTGCATCCAGCTGTGCTTCCTGAGCTGTGCTTTGACTGAAAACGGTACCAATAAAACAACACGGAAGCGAGCAGGGGAAGAGCAGGACAGGGCTGGAGGGAAGGGAGGGAAAGGAGCGCTGCAAACTGAAAACATAACAGGCGAAGTCTTCTCTCTGGCACTTCTCATGAATTCATTTCACTTTGAAGAGCATGAGAAAACAACAAAAGGTCAGAGGAGATGATGACTTTTTTTTTTTAAACTGAAAATGTAATTGCAATTTCCCTCTGTGGCTTGTAAATACGCTCTCAGCTATAAATAGGCCATTTCCATCAGTTTTATAAGGCACTTAATTCATTTATCAGCGATCACAGTAAATGCAGCTCTGCACCTTTCCGACTCACTCAGTGCTGTCTCCTTGAGGTGCAGTGCAGGACTTGGCAGCAGCAAATCCTGACCTCAAAGGAAGAGGGAGAAGCAAGCTCATAATTCCAGCCACCTTTTTTTTCCCCTGCCCTACAGTTTAGCACCCACTAACAGGCTGTGTGATGTGAAAGGGTGTTATTCATATCCTTAGAAAAGCCTCCCCACAACAGCAGTCTGCTTTTTTTGCCTATTGACACAGCAGCTCTAGAGGTAATGGGTGCTTGTATTCCTACACTAGTACTCAAAAAAACTATTTATTTTGTTGGCAAAATCACTTGTTTTTGTTTGTTTTCAATACAAAACCAACTAGGAATGTGACAAGCTAGCTGTGAAGTATTTGTGGAAATATAAAATAGTATGCTATAAAGAGTGCAGCAAAACAATACTTGATTAATAACAGCCATAACCATAAAACCATCAATTGGTTAAGAGTCTCATACGCTTATGATTAATAGTTCACTCAAAATCTTAGCAGAAATACTGCAAAATTAATCTTGAGAAAAATTTAATGCTGTAGATGAGTTGTTGAAAAACTCTTGCTGGGATAGCTTTAGAGCTTTTACACTGTAAAAGCTAGGGTAGGTTGAAGACTCGGGGCAGAAATGTGTGGGTATTTTGGTATTTGGATATAGCCAGGCAGGACAACTTGTATTCTAAGGAGCAAAGCCAATATAAGGCAATTTGCAGACTAAGGGAGTATGGAGATTTTGTAACTCCTTAGAGGCAAGATGCTAAAAGCCCACCCCAGCTTGCACCCATACATGGTTGTCGTCACATGCTACTCCAAATGTGTGCTCTCCTTTTCCAAAGGGACTTCCCAAAGGTACAAACCCTGTGAAAGGAGAGCTGGATGAGTCCCAACACCTTTGATTCCTTAACGTGAGATTATCATTCTTGTTCCAAGCACTTCTAATCCTTTTTGCTGAGCACTGGTCTTTATAGTTGCCCCAGGAGCTGCAGATGGGTGCACTGACAGTGACTCTGGGTGCTTTTCTTGATGGCTGGATCTATAATGATCATAGAAGGGGCTGGCAAAATTCATAGAATGGCATGGGTTGGAAGGGACCTCAAATATCATCAAATTTCTCCACAAGAGTCTTTTGTAATCTTTGGTATTCACTTATGCTATCCTCACAAATACCAAAGTTTGCCTGCAGTTTATTTGGATTTACAGTCTTTTGCTGATTTTGATGATGGTTATTTGGAATTTTTAACAAGGTTTTTTAAACTTGTTTGTTCCTGTTTGTATTTGGGAGTAGAATGCAAGACATAACACCTTAGAAGCAAGTGCTACTCCAAAGTCATTTAAAAATCCTCCTGGGAAAAGCATCTCATCCTGGGTGTCCCAGCATTTATTGTTGTTGCAGCATCATTCTCTACCGAAGAATGTGATTCCCCCTTGGGAAACAAGGCCCTGCAGCCTGGCACTGTGCAAATGCCCATAGTTCTCCATCTAGCATGTCTGCTGTACATACATGTTGGAGCCCATAGACCAGGACTGGTGTCCTCGTGCTAAGATCGCATGGTGTTGGCATGTGAACACGTTTGTGTCATTCGGTGACCCTGAATTGTCTTCAAGTAGCTGATAGAGATTGAAGCTAAGAACCCAGATCTCAGCCATCAGAATCCACACGTGAAAATAAAAATAACAATATGCAGATTTCCCTGGAGAAAAGCCATAATCCAGTGTTCAGAATCTAATGTGTGCCTTAATTAGTGTTGTCTCTTGTAAGGAGAGGGGAAAATAAACTTTGTCCAACCTGACAAGGCACATGCCACCTCTGAGCCCGGTGCAATTTAAACTGTCAAGTTATGAAGCACAGGGAAGAAAATGGGATGTAATGAAACATAAGGAGATGGCGATGGCAACAGCAGTGCTGTGGTGTGGTTTGACATTTCCCGAGCTGTGCTTTGGGGGGGGGAGGAAAAACTGAGGTAGAACTAGGCTTTTCTAGGGATGTTATTCAGAACAAAGCTGCTTTTACCTTTCTAAAGTCAAATTCTGATCTTGAGGGAGAAAATGCATCCTTGCCTCCACCTCCTTTGTTTTGCTCTGAGCATCCTGTTTTGCTGCAGTTGTGCTGGGCAGGAGCACTTGGCTGACCAAGCCTTGTGCCCAGAGTGGACACAAAGCACAGCCATGGCTTCCCCTGAGGAAAGGAGCTGTCTTTTTGTCTTTTTTATCTCTTTTCTCTCTGCCACGTGCCCCACAGGTGTGAGCTAGGTGGTCATTTTAACTGTTGAACTTTTTAATATGTTCTTTCCACGTTTCTGAAGTCCTTTTATTTTATGGGTATGCCTCATTTTCTCACGTGCTGCTGCTTTTAGCAACTTGTGTATCTGTTACACTTTTCAAAGATTTTAATTTGTATTCAGTTTAGTGCTGTATGTTTGTTATGACAATTCATTTAATAACCTTGCAAGAAACCTCTCAAAGTTTGGATGTTTGTTCCAGTGGGCACAATCTATAAGTCTTAATCTAAAGCTATTTCAGACTATAAAGTGATGCTAGAGAATTCAGTGGTCACAAGTGTGTGATTTTTCTGGTCTGGTTTCTGTGCTGTGCGTGTAGAACATTGCAAAGGTGAGCATAGAGCATGACTTCAAAAATTGGGTATGGCAGTAAATGTGGCTTTCAAAGGGACCATAGAAACTTCTGAGTATCATGGGGGGCTAAGAGGACATCTTGGTGTTAAGAGTGAAGGTGATCTGGCTGATGGTCAAATGAGTCCTGAATTTTAGGTGAAATTGAAAACGTTGTGATGCTGAAGGGTGGGAGATAAACTCGCCTGAACAAAAGGTTTACATACATGCTATTGTTTTTATAAAAACTTGACTTCAAAATATGCAAATTACACTACATTCTTAGAAATTGTCATGCTTGTAAATGGGTTTGTACGCCTATGTCTGGCATGACAATTCAGCTTTTAGAGTGTGAGTGCTGTGGCTCTGCTGCCTACAGGATGAATTTCAAAACTTCAATGTGTTCCAAGGTGAGCTGGACAAGGATATGTCTCAGTTTGTGTGTTTATGGCAGTCAGCACTGAGCAATTTAGCTAATATTTCATCCAGATCATGGTGATAGCTCAGCTCAGCCCACGCCGTGCTGGGTGTCAGCATTAAGCAGTGTCCACTATAATCCTTTTAATAGCTTGAACTACATCAATTTTTACTCCTGAACTGTTGATAAACTCCTTTAACACAATCCACCAGATTTTATGAACCTATCCTTCATCTCTGGACTTCACACTGAAGTTCTTTTCTGATAAAGTCTCTTTTGGATATATATGGGATCCTCGGAGTGGCACAGCTTACACTGAGAAGGAAGTGATGCAAATATCTCACAACTCCCAACCCTTCACTGCTGTAATACAACATTTAAGTCAGCTTTTACTATTTAGTTAATATTATTTGTTTTAATGAGTTTTAACACAATGTCCTACATGCTAGACAAAATCTTCAAGCTGTAAATAATGCTAGCGTTTACCGATCTGTTCTGAAAATTTACAGCAATTTTGAGTAACCTCTTTTACCCATTTCTTCTTGGATGGTGATGCCACTACCATCCAGCCATATGAGCACAGGTAATCTGTTTAAAAACGTGTGTTGGAACATTGAAGAATGAAGGTCTCTTCCAGGATGCCATCTATATGTGCATCAGAGACTGGGCAAATAACTGCAAGCTGGTGGATGGGGCAGTTTAGATGGGCTTGTGCTTGAATCCATTGAATGACCTTCCTAAAACTGAGAGCTCGTGTGTGGGAAATAGATGCAGACAGAGCCAGGCTGAAGAACAGGGGTGAAATCCTACCCTTGATCAAGAAAATAGGGAATATCTCAGTAGTTATTTCTTAAGTGTATGCAACGCTGAGGAACTTCAGTCACAAGACATGGCAGTTACTCCATATATTGTGCCAGTGCAGGAAAACTGTCCCTTGTGTCAAAGATCTCATTCAGTAAGACAAAGAAGTGATCAAAAGCAAAAACTGACCCCAACAGAGAGAGAATGACTGGAAAATTGTGTTAATTAACCAAAAAAGAAACTGTTGACAACAGGTTTGTACTATGGCAAAAAAAGGTTTAGTAGGGGGATTAGTAAATGAATAGCAATATAAATTCCATCAAAGTGGAGAAAAAAGGAAAGTTGGTTTTAAGTTACTGTTCTAATTCCTGTGTGTCTCTGTTATCTATGATATCCCAACCTGTCAGGACACAACTTGGAGTCTACCTCCATTCTCTTTCAGAACACCTCAGTGCTCAGATGCTTCTGTGAAAATGATGTTGCACTGTTGTATTTTTTTTTTTAATGAGATACTATTATTAACAACTCTCTCAATCTCAAGAGAAATATTCTTTAGCTCTGCCCCATGCTTAACATCATCTTAAAAATTTCAGTGAGTCCTGCTTTACTGAAGTTCACTCGACTACTGAGTGTTCTTTACTGCTTTGGGTGGGGTATTTTTTTTTTATTTGGTCCATTAGCTAATTATCACTTAATACAAGCTTTGTGGACTTAAATATTTCATAGTTGGATTTTAATTAAGCAGAACAGTAAAAGAAGCCTTGCATTGCGGAGGCATTTTGATGAACCATTTGTCACGTTGCTCCTTTAATGTAGGAGGATTCATTTCTTCAATAGCTTTTCCTTGGGGAAAAAACTCTCAAACAAATACTGTAAACTTGCAGTTGGCAGAATACTGGCCAGACAGCATCTAGCATGCTTTACGTGCCTCCCAGTGCTAATTAGGAAACCCAATTTTTGTCTATATAAACACAATAATAGCTTTGTGTAAGCAGTTTCTCAATGTGTGAAATACCTTTCTAGCTGAAACAGCTGTTAATTTCCGGATCCCCCTTTTTTTTTGTGCTTTTTTTTTTTTCCTTAAAGAGGATCTGCAAAAACAAAGTTATAAACATATGGTCAAAGTTTTTAAGTGCTTTTGAAGCACAATTTTATAGCTAATGTCTTCTTGCCAGGGAGGATGTAGACTGTTATTCCAATGGATGCAACTCTAGAAAAGGTTATAGGCTGGTGGGAGGGCACGTTAGTGGTGAACTGCTCCACACGCTCCAGATGGGACACACTGGAGCTGTTTCCAAGGAGCCCAAGGGCTCTGAGCAAAGTAAAGATGGAATTAATGTTAATTAATCAACTTCTCTGATGTTGAGGCATTTTGATATCCCGAGCAACTGCCTGCATGTAAATCATGGCTGATATGGTGCAGCTGTGAACATGAAGGTGAAATTCACTCTTGTCAGTAGTTTCAGAAACGAGTTTCTGAACTTCTGCGATGATCATCAAAGCATACAACTTTTTTTTTTTTTTAAACCTCAGAATACAGGTTAGATTTTTGTAGAGTTTGGCAAAGCATGACTTAAGACCAGAAGTTCACCTAACCCTTAATTAGCTGAAGATTTGAATCTGTTGGATGTGGGTTGGGTTTGGAAATTTTTGGTGGCACGTTTTCTGAAAATGCTCACTTTTTGACCAAAAGGAACACAATGATTTGAGTAATCCTTCTATAGGCTACCTTAGGCTTACATCTGAAACCTGCTTGCCTTCACCCTAAGCCCGTGCACAAACAAAATCTCTAGCTCTCCATCTCCCTGCAGAGGTCTGAATGAGCATGTGAAGTTTCCATGCAAATCACTGGGAAAAACTGAGTTTCTGATCCCCACAGCTTTTGGACAGATGTGGCTCTCCGCGAGGATGGAAACACGTCTCCACAGCAGACCACAGACCTGGACGTCTGGGTGTCTTTATGGTGGTTTGCTATTAAATTCTGTATTAAGTAAACATGAGAAACTTTGTGCTGACCTGTTGGGTTATGCAAAGGTGATCTATGGAGGAAAGCTGCAGTTAAACACCACACAAAGTAGTGTTTGCACATGCAAAGTGTATCCCTGGATTTATTTGTTCAGGTACTGTATTCTGTTTGTGAGGCTTCACAATGCTACTGGTTTCAGTTGCATCATAATTGCATAATGACCAGAAAAACTGTATTGAACATATGCAAGCAAACAAGATTTTTTAAACATAATTTTTGAAAGACTTGACAACTTTGAAAACAACTGTTCTAAAACATTTTATTCAATTTTCTTTATTTAAACATTTACAAGGATATGTTTATCAAGTTGCTTTATTCTGAAAAACTACTTAAATTGAAAGGATTGCTGTTGTTTTTGAAAAACAGCAGAGTGTGAAAAGCATGAGAGTATTTCTAGTTTATAGTCTCGGAAAAGCAAATGAGATTATCTTGAAATAATTCTTATTATTGCTACTGCAATCAAATATAGGCATTGAGTGCTGCTTCTACCAGAAGATACCAACTTTCCTGGTTGGCTTCATGTTTGCTTTACTCGGTGTGATTAAACTCAGATGTGACTGTGGCTCTTACAGGAGTAAGTATTGTTAAATAGAAGAGCCAGAGATTCAGGTCCCTTTTTAAAAGACTGAAATAGACTGCCATGCAGGTCTCAGTACAGTTTCTGAGACAATAGAATAGGAGTTCAAATATTTTACTGTTCAATGTGAATTGAATCCAGTGTCCTTTGGCAGTGCTTTGTGCTCTGCAGCCTTGTGCATGCTTTGGGTAACTTGTCTGCAGTGATCTCCTGTGCAAAATGGTTGGTGGGTCTGACTGATTAGCAGTCTAAATTCTCTTTGCTTGTCATATTTATTGCTCTTTGCTAATGTGCCTTAAAGAAAATCAGTGCAGATGGTGTTTTTTAACTTGGAGGCTGCCCTTGCTTGGCACTTATGACAGGTTTTTGGAGGAGGGTGAGGTTCTTGCTTGATAGAGGTCTGCTTCAGAAGCGTTGCCTGAAGGCTGTTATCAGTTTAAGCATTTTTCTAGATCTCTCTTAACATCTTTATTTCCGTTAAGACAAGAATCAGTTTTTCCCAAGGAAGTCTGGCAGAAGGTATGACCTTGCTTTCTGCCCAATATATATGCATATTGACAATGCATTGAAGAATCTTTTCTTGAGGTGTCCCAGGGCAATTCTGTACTGTGGCTTCTCATTTTAATTCAGCTTTCTCAGTGACCTTTTCCAAGACAAAAATAGACCTTTATCAGTCTTTTACCCCTTGATTCTCTCTTCCTCTGACCCGTGTTTAATGCTCAGCTGCGTCCCTCTTTCTTCTAAATCTCAGAGGTATTCACCTCTGTAGCACTGCCTGCAGCAAATATTGCCAGGGAAGACTGGGATCAACGTACAGTGGTTGTAGATATTTCCTTGGAGGTATAAATATGTCCAGACTATCCAATTTGTTAGCTGCATCCATCCCCAGGGGAATTTCATGTAAGAAATAGAAGGAAAGTTTGTCTGGAAGATGCCTGGGCTCCCTGTATGGTTTATGCAACCTCATCTAAGTGAGTCATATCAGCAAAATTCATTAAAAAAAATTCATTAAGGTCCCTGAAGACTTGATTCTGCTTCCACTAGCATCTGTGATTAACAGGGAAAACAAATCAGATAAAGTCCATGGAATTACACTGGTCTATATCAATATGGGAATAACGTGGCCCTTCTTTACATTGCTTGAAGTTAATGTAACATTATGCCAGATATTATTTGTTATTTCTATGAGCTATGTTTAACTTCAGTAGAGAGATAAGGGAGGGAATAAGAGATTGTGAGGGACCCTTAAGGTATAATACTATGCTTTTCCCCAAGAGATGACCATTAACAAATAAGCAATTGTTTATAGGCAGCAGTCTTTGTCAGTTTTTGTGACTTAATTTTTAACCTTAGAGCAGCTATTTTTCCCAGCTGCCCAACCTACTTAGGAGTTGGGGAAAATCCATTTAATTATTTGATTTTACTTTTTTTTTTTTTTTTTCAAAGAACAGATTTTAAGCCCTGGAATTAGATGCGAATTTGACAAATGAGACCACCAGAAAACCAAGAATGTTGTAAGTCTGATGGGACTCTGCTGTCTCTGAGGTATCACCAGAGAGCATCTCATCTACTGGGGATGCCATGACAGAGATGAGGGCAGGATCTGGGCTGAACATTTATTTTGAAGTTAAAGCCTTTCTGGATGGTTACCCAGTATCGCTCGCCTTCTTTTAGACCCAAGGTGAGAGTCAATCCTTGACATCAGTCTCAAAAATCACATTGTTTCAGAAGAGATAACATGCTGACTCCCAGCAGTGATGTACTGACTGAAGTTTTGAAGCATGTTGCATCTTCCCACTGTCCCACTGGTTAATTTGTCAAAATTTCAATGGAATAAATTGTTAGCAGAATGGATTCCTGCCAAGCAAAACCATCTCATTTATTTTCTAAGCTAGGAGCTGAACTTCTTGGGAGAAAGCCTCTAAGATAAATTTATTTCTATTATGGCAAAAGGCTGTTGTAGATGCATTCAGTGAGTAGGTGTTCTTCATTGACGCTTCAGCCATTTTAAGAGTAGAGACTGCTGTGGACAGAAAGGTGATTTTACTTTCAGAAAAACTTCACAATTAAAGGTGTAGGAATTCTACAAGTGTGATGGACTCAAACTTTGTTGCGCTTAATGCTAATGTTTCTAACAACTTCAAATGAATTTGGATGCAGACTAGAGAAATTACTTTGAGGACTTCAGTCGGGTTATTTGAGCAGCATCAGTAGGTATGACAAAACATAACCTGATTACCTGGCAGCTTTTGATTTAGTTCACACATGTTTGGACGGAATTTAGCTCAAAGAAATGAACAGATTTCCATCAGCTTTTGAAGAAAGACCTTGCAAGCTTGCGAGGAGAATTAAGAAAAGATGAAAGAGGCAGCATAATGGGTGTTACATGGAGATGAACTGTGGGGCAGATTCTCCCTAATTAGTTTAAATATTGTTTACTACTCCGTATTCATTAACTTTCTATGCAAAATCTCTAACAACATCTTAGGGTTAAGGACTTTATGGACTCTGCCCCCTGGAGTTGAGGAACCTGAGAGAAAGACTCTCCAAAGTATTGAGGTAATATTTTGCATGCAGTAACCCCTAATTACTAATAACTCTCAGTTTTCTAAAACTTGCAGGTTGAAATTCTCTTATTGTACACTATTTTAGGGGGCATTTGTTGCATTGATTGAGGCAAACTGTGCATTTTGGTGCTTTAAATCGATCCTATTGTCTCTGATAAGATAATATCTGCTGAATAAGACCTTGTCACAGGATAATGGTGGTGCTGCCAGATACATACTGAAGCAAAGGTGGGACATTTCAGCTGTATGCATCAAAGTGAAGCAGACACATCTGACATATTTATTTCCAAAGCAGGAGGCTTTTATCCTGTCAAAACCTACCATACTCTTTCTTCTTTTTTTCCCCCCACCCTTTATGTGCATCTAAACCAAATGGAAATGACTTGGATTCTGGTGTTCTTTTTGTCTGACTGGTGCTAGTGGAGGGTCTTAGGTATGTGTTTGTAAGCTGTGCTCTGGATGGATCAAAAGGACAAAATTATTTTATAGGAATGGAGGACGTAATGAGTTTATGTTCCTTGGATCTTCAAGAGAGCAGTTTGAACCGATGTTTCTATCGTACCAAGGCATGGTAATTCTCATGATCTTCACCAACTCAATAAAAAAAAGTGAGGAGCCACACACCCATGCCTATGTTCAATGAAGTTCAACACAGCAGCAGCTGTGTCACGTACCACGTGTGTAGCCTTGCTAATTAGTTCAAAAAAAGTCATCAGGCCATTGTTAACTCCATGTTTGTGTTAATTGTATAAGCAGATGTCTCCTGTGAAAGACATGAGAAAAATCCAAGATTTATTAAACATTCTGAAGGGAAAATTCCGTGGTCTAGAAAATTATCTCACAGTTAGGTAAGTGTAATAGAAAGAGTACTTTTCAAGCTCTTATTGTGTCTAGCTGCTAGGGGTAAATTCAGCCTCCGATACAAGAAATCCAGTGTTCCCTACTGATTGGGCATACTAACAAAAGATGTAGAATCATGGAATTTTGGAACTTACTGCACCCAACCATTCAGTAGGTCATAAATGTTGGTCAACCTGACTCGTAAAGCTTTGCCAGAGGCCTGGAAGATAAAAAGCATTTACTTAAGAAGCAAGCAGCTCTGTAGGTGTCTTAAATTTCTCACCTGTCATGTCTGAAGTAGCAGCTTTTATTCATGTTCTTCATTGTTTGTGGATTTGGGTGTTTAATTCCCTGGTCTAGGAGTCAGGATTTCCCAAAGCTAAGCACCATTGCATTATTCATTATGCAGTGTCAATCCTTATGAACTTACTATTTATTTTAAGCGCTTTCATCTTCATTTTTAATATAAAGTGCAGTGAGAATGACTAATGCTTCCCCTCATCTCCATGAGGGGGTAGTAATCATTCATCTGCTTGGGGAGGTTTCAGCTTCCTTGAACCGGCTGTATACTGCACAGTGAGAACATAGGTTTGTCCTCTACTTTTCCTGAATTAGATTTTCTAATCTCATTGGTTCGAAGCTATGGACAATGCTACTTTAACCTAAACAGTTTTTTTTCCCCCTTTTCAGCAATAACAAGAGTTGGGCTTCCAAAATGAGGTGGGCAAATTGCCAGCTGCATTTACAAATGTGTACGACCATGTCTGGCAGCAAATGATTCGTTTCAAGTGCTGGCATGCATTTCAGGTTCAATCTTCTGTTGGATATATACCTGCTCATCATTCAGTCCACTTCAGAAATGATTTGGCTGATATTTTCTTTTCTATTAAGATTTCAGCTGTACTTCTGCTGAATGCTAACTGCTCTGCACTCAGCAGAAACAGACGGAGATTATCAGTCCCAACCAATGCATTCTGGGGAGACAAACTGAGTAATCTCCTTGTATGGGAGTTCTTTGTTCACTTGCTCCTAGAGTACTGTACCAGCCTGTCAATCAGTCTGACCCAAAGGTGCCTTGCATTGTCTAGAATTGCTAAGTTTTGGCAACACTTAACGTATGAAATCTTTACTTTTAGCAATAACAGTTAAAAATGAAGCATGCTACCTAATAGCTCTGAAAATAGAACTTCTTTAGAATTTATTCTATTCCCATTCATCTATACGTAATGAAACAATGATTTGTGACACTGATCTAGATTGCCTAGCCTTACAGATCCTGTCAGGAAGGTGAGCAGCTCTAAATCTTTCCTGTGTTGGTGCTACTTTAACAGTAGTTCAAAGGTGTGCTTGGCCTTCCAACCTCTGAGTACAGTGGACCAAATTAAATGGAGCTCATGATTGCAATGTGACGTGTTTAAGGTGCTGATGGGACAGAAGTTTATGGTACTTATCTGCATGTGTCCTCAAAGAATGGCCAATCTTGGCACCTCTCAGACTGGTTTTGTTCTAACTAAGGAGTGTATAGTTTGCCTAAGTCTTCACTGGTGCATTTCATCTGAAATACCTTCAGCCTGAGGGGCACACAAGGGCACAAAAAAATAGTGCTATGACTTTTGTAATGTTAGAGCTGTGCAAAGTTAGCAAAACGAGGTGAGTAGAGAATGGCCTCCTCATGTACAAAAGGACTGACATCCATTGTCAGGGAGGAGATGCCTCTGCTTCCTCCTGGCTTTATCACCAGCAAAAAATGAATTTTCTGAGGATTGTCCTTCCATCTTTTCACTTGCTATGGAGAGGGATGATCCTAACAGAATGGATCTGAAAACCCAGCTGCCAGACAAGAAGCACCTGGGGAGGCGAAGTTGAGAACGCTGTGCATTTGCTGTGCCACAAATACAGCAGGTTCCAGTGGGGACTGCAAAGGTTCCAGTACCATTTGCTGAGCAATTCCCACAGAGCCAGACTGCTGAGGAGAGCCTTTGGTGTGCAATTTATGTGCTAACCACTCTTGAGAGCTGAGGTGCAATGTTCAACATGAGCTTGTTGAAGTTGAGTATCACAGCTTGCTCCGGAGGGTGTTGGATTAGACTGGGATCCAAGAGGTCTTTATTGACTCTGTTTGAGATGTGTATCCTGAAACTGGAGAAATGAATGGGGAGAGGTGCAAGGGGTCTGTGTTCAGAGATTTCTTATTCTTGAATGTACTTTTCAGCAATTCTAGATAAACATGCAATGGTAAATGCTTATCTTGCGGGTGTATGTGGTTATTGGCTGTCAATAGCTGTTGAGAGGAAAAAGAAGCATAGGTAAAATGCAGAATTTTTGGATGTGTGAGCAATGCTGTTTTTAGAAACAAACTTTTGATCTCTGTTTCCACTTATGAAATACCATCTAATATCTGTTAAACACCACAGCTGGGATCTTTGCCACAAGCGCTCACACTTCCATCCACGTGGGAAAAACAAACCCCAAGTTTGGACTGGAAGAGAGACACGGGAAAGGGTGTGATGGTCTCTCAAAAGTGTGTCTGAGGTATTTCTCCTCTTATCTGGAAAGAACATAGTCCTGGATCCTGCCTGAAAGTGCAGCTGATGTGGTGGGGGGAGAGAAGCCATGGAGTGAACAAGGACACAGCTCTCAGTGTCACTGTGGAGGTGGTGGCACAGGGCTCAGTGCTCTCATGGCATCACTGCAGAGCATGGCACTACCCAGGGATGGCTTTCCAGGGCTGTAAGTTGCTTACGGAGCTGAAGCTGTTAACCTGGATGACTTGACACTTCCCCAGCTCCTTCCCTGTCCTGTGGTCCCTCTCCTAACTGCTTGCTACAGAGAGCCAGCGGTGTCCTGAGGCTGCATGCACTTAGCAGGCCCCTATGACCTGGCACTCTCATTTTCCTGCAAAAAGGAGCAGATTGCAGCTCCAGTGGCAATGGCAAAGCAGCTTTTCTCTGAGCAAGTCTGGGAAGGAAGAAGATTTTTAATAACTGAATATTGATTGCTCCCCTCTTGGAGCTGTGCTCTGAAGCCTTACCACTGCTTTGTCTTTTTGAAAGAAAGAAGCCTGTACCAGATTGAGAAATACATCTTGCTTTCTCATTAATGAAATATTAATTGCGTGTTTATATTTTGGTGTGGCCTAAAGTGAATATTAGAGTGCACATAAATAAAATATTGCCAACGTTAATACAAGATGGGGTTTTCTCACACTTGTCTTAAATGAGCTCATTACACTGGAGAAGGTAATAAATATTTGATATCGTGGCATGTTAATGAGGTGCTTGCTTGTGAATTCAAAGTGTTTAGCATAGTTTTCTCTCCCCTTCAAACATGTTATATAGTGCAAACATTTTGAATTATTTAATCAGGAAGATCTTTAAGCGCTGCGGTGCTGTGTTTAAAAACCTAAACCCACAAAACCACAAAAGTAATTAATGGTTGCATCTTGCAAAATTGACTGTAATTCCTAGAATAATATTGTTTATTTATAATTTGGAGTTACTGTGTAAGAGTAACTCCATGCTATAAAGGAGCAGCTTTCCCCCATTGCAGACAGCAAGATGCAGTAGCAATGTGTGCTCAGCACATGCATGAGATGCAACTTGGGAAGAGCATGCAAACTTACTGCCTTACTGGAGTTTTACCCACTGGGTTTGATAGTCAGAGTTGCTTTAACAGGCACAGACAGATGCATGGATATGATGCTCCATCGCTGTTTCTGTGTTTCTTACTGTTTACCTCCATGTCATCATGGAAATATTGCAGATCTTGGGTCTTTGGAGTAAAGGGAAGCAGAGATGGGCAAATCCATCTTGGTGGAGCTTTATTTCTTTCATTGCAAGTTATTCTCTCTGATATGAGAGCTATATGACATTATAAGCTGTGATGTTTTGGGTCTGTCTAGGTTATTATATAGAGGCAATAGCCAACTAAAAGCAGCGATCATAAATACTTAACTTTACATAAACTGGTTAGATTTTATAAAACCACTTCATTTCACTGAATAAGTGACACATTTTTTCCAGGTGTCTACTCTGACTGTGAACTGAAATGTGCTTCTGGCTTTTGCACTTTCATGAGAATGTTTTCCAATAACTACTGAGATGAGAGCAGCTACAGAAGGTGTTGATGGAGCAATGAGTTGCACCAGTGGGGAAGTGCTCAGTGAGAAGCAGCTTCCTTTATAAGAGGTCTGCAGCTTCTTGTTGGATGTTAAGAGCAGAAGAGTGATTGTAGGCTCTTAAGATGTGCATTAAACCTGCAGACATAATTTTATTGTGTACATCAAAAAAGCAACAACAAAAAAATCATCATCTTGACAAGGACATATTCAAAATCTCTGATGACCTGAGAAGATAGAGAGAAATGTGAATGCTAGTTTCAGTTTGTTGGCTTCAGTAGGAAGTTTAAAGACAACTCAAGTTGTCATCTAATTCCAATGTTTGTGCTCAATGGGCAGGCAAAGTTTGGAAGCAGTATATGGAATCTGTAGGGTTGTTTTTTGACTCCAAGTGGGATTGAAAGTCCTCCCAGGACAGGCTTGGTTAGAGAAGCTTCTGATTCAGATGCTCAGTCACAAGTTCTCTTTGCTGCACGTGTGATGCCTGTGGACATATTTTGAGGGTCTTCAGGATCATTGCTGCCTGACAGGATAGGGAAGAAAGGACATGCAGTGGCTGAGCTGGCATACACACTCTTCCCCTCTTGGCCAGATGTGCTGATTGCTTCTTGGTTGACCCATCCATATACTTGAGTTGATAATTTCCTTGTGTCATCTTGTGGCTAAAAGGCAGGTCTCTGCTCATCTATTTACTCAGATAATAAAACGCTACCAGGTAACTGAGGGATAGAAGCGTCAGTAGAATTCTTTCTCACATCTTTTCAGAGTATAATTTCATCAGTAAGCTGTGCGGTTTCAGGCTTTCAGGAAGGTGAAAGCTCACAATGTCTTTAGAAGACATTCTTTCCTTTGACTTTTCTCCCTTTAAATTCCTTTTCATAACTCAGCTATTAGCAGAGACATATATTGTTTCTAAGGCATTAAGTTCTACAGTTTCAAATGGAAAAGTCTTTTAAGAAAACAGCGTGGGCACTAATAGGGACATGTCTTTGAGTGCACAATTGTGCAATGTTTTTAAATATTTTTACTTTTTGCTGATGCAAAAGGGATTTCCAGATCAGGTCTGGCATGCAGACACTAAATCTTTGTTACCAAAAAGTACTCTATGTTATAAGCACATCAAGGTTAATTTCCTTTGATAATAAAAGGTATTTTCCTCAAATCTTGTTTCAAAACCACTTACAATATCTATTCTGGGTTTGCTGTTTTTCTCCTACATGTCTTTGTTTCCTTGATGGAGAGGATGCTCCATATTGTTCCAAGTATGTGCCTGTTTTGCACAATGTACCACACTGCCCCAGTGTTTCAGCAGCTTTTTTCACAGTTTCTAACTTCAGTTTTCCATCTTGGAAAATGAATGATGAGGTGTTTGGTGTCATTCGGAGTTAACCATCTAAATTCTGTGGTAGTTAAAATGGTAAATTACATTTTTAAATCGTTTAAATTAACCCCTCCCTCCATCATTTAATTACTAGTAAGAGCACAACTGACTTTGGAAATTGAGAAGCCTACTCTGCTTTTCAGTATTGCCACTTCTCTACAGCAGTGATGTGTACTGCTGAAAATCAGGGCATGAATCTGTCTGAGTAAAGTGCAGGGTAATGACAGAGTGATGTGTACACTCCTGACCTCTTCTTTGCAGTGTTTATGATATCGGTAGGTAGGAAAGGCAGGAAGGAGAAAGATCCCATTCATTATATTTTGATTTAAGGAGAATATAATATTCCTTTTTTTTTTTTCCTACCTGTAAACCAGCATAATAAAAATGGCATAACTCCATAAGGACAGGTGCTAGGCAATCAAAGCTTGTGGCCCATTGAGCTGAAGGGTTGTGCTGAGCATCAAGGTGCTGAGTGCTACTGCTCCAGGAGCCATTGGCTGTTCATCCCCGGAAAGCCAAGCATTTGCTTGCTAAAAGGTAAATACATTAGGTTTAGTCTGGAATGTTTATCAGAACAAACAAAACCAATAGAACCCAAATGATACTCCAGTGATAAATGGTTTTAATTAGAAGTAGATTGCAAAGACTCTTAAAAAGGCATAATTTCGAGCAGATTCTGTACTTTAGTGCTCCTGGAAGGGAAATAGTATTTATTCTTGATGTAAGGATTGGAGAAATAATTGGGGCTAGCTTTAATATAGTGATGATGCAATTAAGCTATAATTAAACTGGAGCAAAATATTCCAGATAAAAAAATGTAGTTAATGTAGGTACCAACTTGTTTTTGTTCCTCTATAATCAATTTGCTCTTCAAATGATAAAGTATCACCATCCACGGAAAAAAAACAAAAAATAAAAATGCAGTCAACAGTCCATAACTTTCACAGTGTAACTTAAATAGTTTGACAGAGGGAAAATGGCAGGGTAACCCTTAAACTGAGGCCATCTGACTCAAGTGCTACTTAATTGTGTCTTAGTTTCTACATCATTGACTTCATACTGGTTGAGTGGGCCTCATTGTGACAGAAATTGGCCCATTACAATTTTCATGTTTTGGATTCACTCCTTTACAAGACGGAGAGAATCCAGGTATTCCCTAATGCTGGATTTTTGGAAATCTAATTTTTAGTTTCCTAGCCCATGAAGATTGATGATGCGTTTGGAAACTGTAAAGTAACTTTCAAAATAATTTGAGAAATCAGTCATAATATCTTTGAAAATAAAAATTTAAAGCTCAGAGTCGCAGCATTTACATTCATTTCTTCACTGAAGCTAGAAGGATCCATCAATTGGTAATGAGGAAATACGTTTATTAAGTTCTAAAATTTATCTTCAGGAGCAGCAAGTGCTTCTCTGCATGCATCCGGATAATTTGGCCGTATCAATATTGATCCACTCTTTGCAGTTGTTGTTAATCCCTCTGGGAAATTGATTCTTTCAGTAATATTGGTTGAGCAGATGTTGGTTGTTGATTTTGCTGTTTTATTCTCAGTACTTTGGTTTTTCTCAGACGAGGGAGAAACTTCTTTCTTAATCCTACGCAGAGATAGAAATATGAATGACAGCTAAAAATACGCACAATTTTCTGTCCTTCTGCAGCTCTCGGGATACACACTGCGTTGAGCAGGGAGGATAAGCATGACTGCATGTATCTCTTTGAAGTGCTTTATCAGCATTCTTAAAAAATATCAAAGAGCAGACTTATGCCATGTAAAAATAGTTAGGATTACATCCTCTTTGGCTGGATCTGATACAGTTTTCAGGCAGTAGTTCTGTGCAATGACTACCTGAGTATTCAGGGGAGAAATCATGGGTTTTGGGACAAGACTGTCTCCTGCATGTTTGAGGCTGTTTTTCATTTCCAAGGCCATCTTGTATCTCTGTTATCATTTTGTTTCAAGGGTTATGGACTTATCCTCAGCGAGTTGGCTGTAGCACAAGTTTAAAACCTAGTTTTAAGCATGGAAGTTCTATGGGTTTTCATTTAACGAAGCTTCTGTAACTTATTTTGCTTTGGTTCCAAATGCCTAGAATTTCAGATTTTTGGAGCATTGAGGCACACATTGTTACCTTTCTCTCTAAAGGCCATTCAGTGCTGATGACATATGTGCTCCTTCACAGGGTTAATTTCAGCAAAGTCATGCAAGTCACCAATGTGGACTTTTTATTCTTGGTGAATATCTACAGCTAGGAAATGATAATGCCTGACAGGAAAACGGTACTAAGGATAGCAGTTGTTTTCTGCTTTACATAACATTATCTGTTGATAAAGAAACTCAATTTTTTTCATGGAAGTAACTTTTCAGCTGGACCAGGTGGAAGAAGGAGGGAGGAGATGCCATGAGCTGTCTGCCACGAATGGTCCCTCTGGGTACCACTCTACTCCATCCCTGGTGCTGCTTGCATTTGCAGGTGACCTCTTTTTTAGGACTCCAACAATGATCTGACATTTGTGTAATGTTTTGAAATGTCTCTAAGAACTGCTATGGCCTCGAATCAGTCAAGAAATTTGAGGTCAGTTCAATATTTGATGCTGTTATTTGGTTCTTTTTGATGATAAGCAGCACTGTTGTTGTGCAAGCTTTGGTTTAGTTTCCTCTGTTTCTCAATGTATGCTTTACTATAGTTTGTTTCCCCTTGGAGCAAAGACAATCACATACATAAGACCAATAGAGAGGCACGTATTTATGTGGTGGAACCTTGTGAAAGGGAAAATGCTCCAGCCTCGTATTTATGTGGTGGAACCTTGTGAAAGGGAAAATGCTCCAGCCTCTGTGCGGATAGGAGGTGTTTGCATCAATCCTGCATGCTGTCTGGGCAGTAGGGCGGCCCTGCGGGCAATGAAAACAGCTGTGCAACAAGTCCTGCCCTCAGTGGCTCTCAGTTTTTCCTACTAGCTGCATCCTTTGGCGTTATTCATGGCTTACACTGGGTTTAATTAGGGAAGAATACAATCCTACACCATCAGAACATGCTAATTATTGCTTAATGATTGACAGAAAAGAATTTGTGCAATTGTAATTTCAGATCTTTCTTGCCATCTTTAAATGATTTAATATTTAGCGTAGAAATACGATTTCAGGAATTTCAGTAAAGAAATCCTCTTTAGCATCTGTTTTTATTGCTGGGTTCTCATATTTTTTTTAATTTACTCTTTCTCTTTTTGTATTTCATTTCCAATTCTCCATCCTTCAAAAATCTTTATAAATTGCTACATAACAAGTGCAAATTTTCCTCCTCTTCAATGAAAAGTACCAGTCAGGCTGTGACGGCTGTGACATCTCTTAGGAGGGGAGAACAAAGAAACCGCTCAACTCTAAATAATCAAAGTCTGGCTTGTCAGAGTTGGGGTATGTGGCCTATTAAGCTTTATTGAGGGCACATTGTGAAAGCAGTGGTGCTTAAATAAGTGTACAAGCCCTTAAGTGATTAGTTATGCAAGTGGCACAGTGATCTTGTTAAAATGAAATTTTATTCAAAGAAAGCAGAACTATCTCCAATGAAAGTATAATACAGCATAAAATCACAGTGATTGTTTGCAAACTGAAAATGCCTTATTCCTGCTTCTGTGCTTTGTTTCTGGGATGTTTAGTGGAAGGAATGCCAGGGGGGTGTTAGCCATGTGCATAAATCCTCAGCGGGAAGGAGGGCAGAGGATGGAGCCCAGCCTTCTCATGGTGCCCAATGATGAGACCAGGCAGAAGAAACAACCTGAAACTGTATCCTTGAGCAACATGATCTTGTGGGCATGGGTGATGAGTTGATGACTGGACTAGGTGGTTCTAGTGGTCTTTTCCAACCTTAGTGATCTAAAGAAATACAGGAAATCCCATTTAAACATAAAAAAACACTCTTTATGGTGAGGGTGATGGAAGGCTGGGGCAGATTGCCCAGAGAGGCTGTGGTTCCATTTTTGGAGATGATGCAGCCACCTGGGCATTGAACCCTGAGGGACCTGCTCACCTGCTGGACTGAGTGGTCTCTAACCCCTGTCCCTCTGCAATACACTGCAGTATAATAACTACACTGAGACTGTGCAGCACATTTTGGTATGCACCTTTCCTCATGTGCTATTTTCAATCTACTATTTTTTTTATAGAGGTCTCTTGTTTAGCATTTCTTCTGTTACTCTGTTTCTGTTCGTTAGATGCAGTCAGGTTTCCTGTCAGAAATGCAAGACGACAGTTTATCCAGAACTAAATGCTGCTTTTGTTCTCTTTTGCTAAAGCTGGGGACTTTCCTTTCATCATTAGAGGTGTGGTGCTAGAAGGATTCCCTGGTCCTGTCAAAACCAGCAAGGCTTTTCTGTCATACAAGTCAGATAACAATGCAAGGTTGTTTTTTGTGGTTTTTGTTTGTTTGTTTTTGTTTTTAATAGAAACAGTGCGATACTTATATTTTCCTGTGAGACAGGTGGAAAACACAAGGATTCTGTTCACCATCTTTCTCCAGCATCACCCCTGCACTTCGTGTTTCTCCATCAGATCCTCTGTACAGCAGCGCTCCAAATGTGTTGTTTGCATGGCACCCAGCTCCCCGTCACCCCAGCTGGATGTTTCCAGGTTTTGTGCAACAGTACAAGTACAAATGTCAGCTTCACCCCCTTCCTTGAGTAAAGGAGCAGATGTGTACCATAGCTGACCCATGTTCCCCAGGGACAGTCCTCATCCCAAACAGGGATGGTGGCACACAGCCTTGCAACCCTCTGCAGGGCAGCCCCAGTGCCTTTGGAGGCAGCTGCTGCCTTTTATCAGTGAGTAAGTCATAATTCTCAGGCACTTTCCCTCCTGTGTATAGTCATGTTATTTATCTCCATCTGCTGTGCTGTTTTTTCCCCTTCTCATTTGGCGTCTCTGTTTGGTTCTTTATTTGACACCCTGGCTGCTGACATACCTTCTTTATCTGTCAGCCCAAATGGCAAATACCAACCTCTGACTTATGGCTCCTCCTGCTGATGCATGAAGTTAAGCTCAGGTTTCTTCCAACTTTCAGGGCTCTCCTGTATTACTCACAAGAAACCTGCACGCTGTGAATTCTGCCATTTGCAGCTCTGTCATCATTACCAATCCTTTAGTCCACAGATTTTAAACTAGGCATTTTGCATGCAAACTGAGCTGTGATGATTATTTTCCGTAATACCCATTGGGTGTGCACCTAAGCTTTCATTATGGATGAAATATTGTGCATTTCGTCTGGCCTCTTCTTGCAAAGGGCACTCCAGTGTTGTGCAGGTAAGACTTTATCCTCTGGATTTCTGCCTGATCAAAATCAAAGGAGTTATTAGCTTAATTTAAAGAAGTCTTTTTTGTCTTGTAGTTAATTATTGCTGAGTACTACTTCTTCCTTCCAAAATGTTATAATACAGAAGAAATTCAGCTGTGTCTCACAGCGGTTCCTGCAACCCAAGATAGCATCCTTGACAGGTCAATAGCAGGGGGGGAAAAAAGAATCAATTCCTTGGTATTATTAAAAAAAAAACAAAAAACAACAACAACAAAAAAAAAACACACACAAAACTTTCTCTGCCCCCATGGACAGTCTTCCTTATGTTATCCCAAAGGCCGTGGCAACTGGGTCTATGGAACTGTCAAGAGAGAAGCAGGGTTTCCAGGAGCGCTGGCCCACTGTGTCACTGGGGCAGGTAAAGCAGAAGGGGCATTGTGGTGATGGTTTAGTTGCCAAGACAAAAGGAAACAAAGCAGCTATATGTGAGATGTCAAAAACCTGCTGAAGTCAATGGGAGACAGACACATCACTAAAAATGGTATTCAGTCTTTCAATTTATCTTCAGTTTTTCTGGTATTATAGGACTAGTGTAAACATGCACTGATGGCATGTAGTTACTGAAGAAACTTGAGCAGGTCTAAAAATGGCTGAACTGGTCTGTTTATAGCTTTTACTGATCAGGAGAGAGGTTTTTTTTTTTTTCTTGCTTCTCAGAGTATTTCCAAAGGTAGCTTGGCTCACTTGTTGTGAGCCTACATAATTCTACAAAAGCCCTAAATTGGATTTAAAGAGCCAGAGTGAACTGAAAAGGATGCAAATGTGTTTTATTTTGTGTATCAAAACATGAATTTGCAAATTGCAATATAATTGCAGGCAATTAAGTCTGAAAGCATTGGCCGTTACCTGTAAGATATCCACAAAGGCTGTGGTTCTCCCATTTTATCACACTGTACTGTTATGTCTTCACTTGTTGATACACGTAGTTCGTGCTATTTCTGTAGTTTTATCATCTTATTTACCACCTTCTCTCACTCTTCCTTTAACAAGACACAGAGATAGAAGACCAGACAGACAGAAGCAGGTCCCTTCAGAGCAGGAGGTTGACTTGACCAAAGAGATCTCACAACCCTATGTAAACTTCTCCCTGCCATGAAGCTACAGGTCAGAAAAGCTCTCAGTGTTCTCTGTAGCTGACATCATATTTGTCCCTCAAATCAGAAAGTGTACTGTCAACTTAAAGAGGTGAAAAGGAAAATGCTTCCTTCTGGGAAGACCAATTAGGCAGATAAATGGCACAGATGACTTCACTAATTTATGTTCCCTGTGATTGTTGTGATGAAACACAACACACATGCTGTTCCCTCCGTTCCTTAGAGCTTTGGGTAGTTTACTGTTTGAGGCTGTAAAAACACAATAGGGAATACCTTAACATATGCTGGAGCTAAACTGAACGAGAAACAGCAGCAGCTGATCTGTGAAACATAAAATGCATCATCTTGAAGTATTTGTGTGGGAAAAAAAAATAGCCATTTTGTCTTCATGGTTTTCAAAACCTGTTGGAAAACTCTTCATCAGAGGTACTGCCTCTTAAATACGTTAATTACCACAGAAATGTCTTTGCTTCATTAAAGTAGCTTCCTACTCGATGGGTTCATCTGCAAGGGCAGAACTGGATAGCAGTCAGACTGCCACTCCACTGACCACAGGGTTTCTCATTTATTCAACGTTTCTCTCAGTATTAGAGTAGGAAAAAAAAAAAGGAAATAATTCTGTAGCACTTACAGCTCTTCTCTAATAAGATGCCATTTTGCAAAACGTTTATGTGTCCACTTCCTTTCTGTTACCACTCAGGATGTGCTCTTTAAGGATGAGCTGATCACCTGAAACAAAGGTGCCCTGAACCTGGGCAGATGCTGCTCAGGAAATTCAGCTTGATAACTCTGGTTAAAATGCTACTGGAATGATAAACTTACCATAAAGTGACTGCCTGTGTTAATATATTTTGGTAACAATAGGCAGATTCTGAAATTATGATAAAGGTTTGCTTAGCATGGGATTCTGATTAGGAAAGAGCTGGAAGCAAAGCTGAAATGTTTGAAATATTCTTTCTTTCTGCTAGAAGGAGTCTAACTATTGAAACTCTCAAATCAGTCTCTGATTCACAGAGAATTTCCAGGCTGAATTTTTGTTTTAGCATTTCAAGACATTGAGGTAATTTTTACACCCATTTTAAAATGGCTTTCTGAGTCAAGTTGTTTGAATTTTATCTATTTTTATGGCCATGCTGTTCCATTTGCATTTAAGCAAAGTGGAATTAATGATTAGGAATCTTTTTAAAAATGGTCCCAAGTGAGATTTTTCTTTTTAAAGATTCACTACCTTAATTTCTTTTGTTCTTGATAGATGGTAGACTTAGTTTGTGTTTTACTTGTGATGCTATACTAACAAGGTGAGAGCTAAATTATAAACTGCTTTGCTTATTTGATATTGACCCAGTTGCTTGCATTGGTCAGCAGATGACACTTGAAGATCAATTTTCCCTCATTGTGACTCTTCAGTTACAGTTTTTTGTTCTTTCAGAGTATATTCATTTTAATTATTTTTTTCCTGTACTACAACTCTATGATAGTAGTTTTTAGTAAAGGTCTAAAGTGAATCATCTGTTTCTAGCATTTGATTCTGTATTTTAAAATCTACTAAATCATCTGTTCCACTGAATTTTGGTGTACACAATGTTTCTCACATCAGTAGAATACTTCAGGTTTTGAAATAGAGATGAATTTTCAATGAAAATATGAATATATTTTAGCAGTCTTATGACAGTCATTATTTTGAAAAAGCGTCCTCAAAATTTAGGTTAAGTTACTATTTCTGAAAAAAGACATTATGATGAGAAATGATCCCTTACAGCTATATCTGTCTTAGAGCATTGTAGTTGCATGAATTGCACGGAGCTACGTGGAACATTGCTGGAGATGGATTTTTAGTAGAAGAAAATGATAAAAAAGCAATATCAGTAACACTGCAGAGTTGTTTATTTGGTAGAGTGATGCTGTCTGTTTTATGCTCTGTGTTTCTTTAGAAGAACATAGTGTATGTGTTTATGGCTGGTGGTTCTCAGACATAAATTTGGTCTGCCCTAAAAACTGGGCTGTGTTCCAAAACGTGCCCAGGAGTCTGAACCCCATGACATGGGATGGAAGGGAAGACACTGGGTTGTGTGATCTTCAGGAGCCCTCCCAGGGGGGGATTGGACAGGCTGGATAATCACATGGGGTTGTCATGGTTGTCATACTTGTCTTAAAAGCTGCCTTGCCCAGCACCACATTGCCTCGTTCCTCAATGCTGTAGTCACCCCCTGATAGCAGGTGGAATGCAAAGTTCCCTCTGACACTGCAGGGTCCTTCAGACTTCAAAAATATAATGCCAATCTGATGCACCATTAGGGAGAAAAGGGCATTTATCTGACAGCTGACAGTAGGAGCAGGGAGCGTTGTGTGCAGGGCTGGTGTGCGTCCCAGCATAGGAGCGATGGCAGACCGCATCAATAACAAACACATAGCAAGCAAACAGCTCCAGCAGGGAAGAGCAGAGAGAGCAAACCTCACCAGCACCAAGCAGCTCCTGTAC
Organism: Tragopan temminckii; assembly: GCA_028571105.1. Classification (NCBI taxonomy): domain Eukaryota; kingdom Metazoa; phylum Chordata; class Aves; order Galliformes; family Phasianidae; genus Tragopan; species Tragopan temminckii. The sequence goes on along the minus strand of JAOWBP010004023.1, from coordinate 18,085,318 downwards.
ATCGCAAAACCGCGGTGATAGCAAAGTTCTCTTCTGCTTCGAGGGCCGGGTGAGGATTCGCTTTTATTTCTTCCAGATGTTTACTTCAGAAAACCTTTCTAGCCTGAAAATGAGAACAGCCTCACTTATCAAACCGCTAGGTATGGGGCAGTCATTTAAATTTTACTAGAGGAAAAAAGCGGATGGATTTTGACTTTGAAGCTATAGGGGGAAATGCAAAAGAACACTTGTCAGACACCTGTAGTTTGAAACCACTTACATGTTCTCACTGTCTGAGCTGTTGCTGCATAAGTTATCCTCATTTGCAATTCATTAGCCCCCCTCAACTCATGCATAAGCAGTTACCTTCCATTTAGGCACCACAGGGGTGTTATCACCAAAAGGGTGAAGTCAGCTCAGAGAATCACTCGAGTTAATGCAGAAATGAGGGCAATATATTAATATAGCAACAGGACTCCTAGCCTTTTATACTTAAAGCCATGAGCCTAGAATTGTAGGTATAAAGGATGCTTACTGAGGATCTATGCGTCTTTGTTAAAGAATAAAATGAATCTCGAGAGAGTGAACCTGCATTTGAATTGGGTACAGCACCCAAAGTACAGAGGGTTTGGTGCTTTCGAAAGGAGCACTGAAGTCATGAAGACTACAGGGAGTTGGATTTGGGGGACGCTATTGCATATTTAAAGTAGATTCCTTTCCCCTCCCTTGTGACTGTGACTGTTATTTTTGAACAAAACAACATAAAATTACTTAAAACAGTGCAGCAACATGAGCAGCTATAGGGTGACCCTGGAAAGTGTCCTGCCCTGCCCCTTTCCTTCATCTCCAGGGCTTACCATTAGAATTTCCAACCTTTCTCTGGACAGGGGAAAAGAAGTTAAACAGATTTCAGCAGTACAGAATATCATGGTATGTTTATTTACTGTTTGATTTTTCTGACTGGGCCCTTTGTCTTTATGCTAGAGCTTGGCATTTAGTGCTCGTGGGAGTCTTTAGGGTATCAGGGCATTAAGAAACACTTCTGCTGAAACTCGTCAAGGGGAAATAATATCTGTAATTGCTCAGCTTCCTGATTAAAAAAACCCAAACTGTAACAGTATCTAAGCAAGAGCAATGCTTTCTCAAGCATGATTAGTAATAGTTTAATTCAACACAGCAACAAAAATGGATTTTATTGCTCTCTATTTTATGGATCATGAATTTAACTGAACTAAGTAGATAAAGGACAGCAAAATAATACAGATTTAGTGAGATGTTGTCCACATTTCCTTCTGTTTTTCAATAACTTTTTTTTTTTTGGTTGTGCTTATTCAGCTTTTCACATAACTCCAAAGCCCTAAGGATCACAAAAAAATAGCCAAACACTCAGCTGCTCTATTTACCTTGCTGCCCTGACCAGTATTTTACTCGCCTTCCCTCTTACGTTTTTGGTAGATTTTTCTCTTCTGGAGTTACTTCGGCTGTACTGAGAAGAATATCACTTCTTGGAACCTAACAAAACGTGACTGTTTGGTAGCCATGTTAAGCAGTGTTTTCTATCAACTGGAAACAATCATTACTGTTATGTATTTTGAACTGTGTCTAAAATACCCACTGGGATGTATATTGGATGGATTGTATTAGGGGCTCTCCCTGCTCCAGAAAAATTCTAATGTTGATAAAATGAGAGAAGTGGGAGCTGATGTGCATAGAGCTGCTCTAACTTCCACAAGCGATCAGGGCTGAACTAGAAATGCAAATGGTCTGTTGTAATAGTAAAAGGTCTTCAGTCATTCATTGTAAGTGAATCGATCAGTCCGAACAATTTGCATTGGGTTGGTTTCAATATCAGATAATGACTTGTTAGATTTAGAAACAAGTCTAGCATCTCATGTCAGTGCAAATACAGCTCTAAGACATTTGGGTACAAGTAAATTCTGTATTTTCTACAGCCTAAGGTTTTGTCTGATTTGTTACATTTTCACCCAAATCACCATGTTTCCAAAAAGGGAAAAACCTCTGTATTGAGCTGAGATGCGCAATAGAATGGGGCTGACACAGAGAACACTGGGGCTCTAGGTAAGTGTCTCGCTTCTAGATGGGAACCTGCTGTTGCAGTAAGAGAAGAAAACCACCACATTTTTCTGGCTGGTCACTTTCCTGCAGCCCTCCTCGATGGGGAAAAGGCTCTGCGCACTTGGGGAACTGTGTGTGAAACCATTGCCAGATTGCCAAATGGGGACTAGACTGGCCTTGCTATAAATATGAAGTAAGTTTGGTGGACAGAGCAGCAGTGATCGATGTGTAGAGAACAGGTCACTTGGCCACAAGTCAGGTTTTCAGTCTAACTAACTAGTTAAGGCAAACCCTTAATGTTTTGCTGAGACTAATGGAAAAAATCTTCCTTAGAAATGATAACCCTGGGATCTTTACATAGGCTGTTATCTGTTCAAGTTCTCCTGTGTTTTTCTCCAGTAATTACCTTTCTCTAGCTGTTACCTCAATAAAAGGCCTGTAGATCCCGTACGGGATAGGAAGGCACACAAATTACTCATGCTTTGAAAGGAAAGTAACTAATTCCAAAGCTAATGATACATGCTGAGTTTCTCCAATCCGTACAGTTAATTTGAACATGAGTAAAGCATACTCTGCCTGGATTTTTAAATGCCCCTGAGGTACCCACATGGAAAAAGTTTTCTCTGAAAAAGGTTTCTGCCTATCCCTAAGTAAAGGTGGACTAATTTAACCCACAGCACCGGTTTTAACAGTAGAGATCGAAGGAGCTGAAGGATAATTTTATAATGGGAAAAAAAAAACAAGCTTTAATTTTCTTCATGCTCCGAGACAGCTTTGCTTCAAGTGTTCCTATGAAGACAGCTCTAACCCAGCAATATTATTGCTAGAGCTGAAATTAACACCACACAATATTCCAGAGAAATGGGGAAATGGCACAGATTTATATCAGCCTGTGGGGTCTCTGCTGGCAGTAAAATGAGTTAATCTTGTTTTTCATAATGCATATTGCAGTGTGTTTTACATATGTTTCCATAAGAGAGAAATGCTGTTGCAAAAATTAACAGCCTACAGTGAAAAAATCTATTTAAACAAGGAAGATTTAATTTTGCTATGTTTATTGCCTGCCTCTATTTTGCAACAGAAAGTTGAGATGTTAACGCTGCTGTTGCAAATTAGTTCAGATGATCAGCAGATCTTTTCAGGACCAGTTCTCTGGCAGGTGAAAGAAAAGCAAATTTTGTAGGGCAAGCAACCATTCTTGCCCTTTAAATGCTGAGCATCCTGTACAGGACCACAGGCACAAAAGGCACATAATGAAGTCCTGCAGCCGTGAAAACAACAGCACAAAAAGGAGCTTTCTCTCCCAGTTTAATTTTCCATAGTTACAGAAATGAGGCTACCAGCTGCTTGAATTACAACGTGCAGTGACACAGTAATGAGAAAGTTAATCTCTTTAAGTAGCTATCATATTCTGATTTTCCATTGGTAACTCCTTGCCTGGTTTTCCCATTTACCTGTAAATCTGCATCTAAATGCAAGCAGCAATGTTCTCAGTACAGGTGGGGAGAGCAGAACACCTGCTGGCAGCTGCAAAGAAGATATCTATGCAGAAAAGGCTTTTGTGCAATGCATATATATGTGTGTTTTATAAAATTATAATAGGACCACCAAGTGCGACCTGAAAGAAATACGCTGTTTTTGTCGTGTTCCATCTACTTTTCAGCTTGAGTTTAAAAAATAAAAAAAATAAAAAAAAATAATGCTGTTAGGTGTATCAGTTAACAAGCATGGTATGGTCTGAGCTTGGGAGGTGCATGGACTCAATAGCACATGGTCCATGGCCATTGTGTGCTAGAGAGGTGCTGCAGACCCAGGGGCATTTTGGGGACTGTCGAGTGGAAGATCAGTGGTGTGCAACCTCTCAGGTTTTCAACCAAGTCAGCTCCCTGAGTTGCCTTTTCTATGAATATTTTCTGGAAAAGTGATGGATTTGCAAACCTCTGAAGGGCATCTCAGAGTTCTGAAGCTTTCTGTTATGGAAATAGGTGAGAGCCCAGGGGGAACGAGGGCTTTTTCCTGTAGCGTTTAAATATGGAAAGGACCAGGATGACTCGAGAGAAGGAAAAGACATCTTGTGTCATCTGCCTCTCAATGCCTAGAGTTAAAAATGGCCTTTCTTTCTCAGCTTGGCTTAAATAACTGGGTATTACTTCACTTGGGCCTTCTGTGAACAAAGCAATATGCAAAATGAAACTTTGTAAAGACATGATTCCCACGATTCCCACCTCTCTCCATTCTTTCCCTTCTTCCCTCACTCTCTCTTTCCCAGCAGCTCTGGTACTTGGGTCATGGGACTGTTTCCTGGGCACACTGAGCACTGCAACATCCAACAACATGTTGAAGGGCTTATTGGACAAAATGCTGCCTCTGTCTCCCACAGCTGGCCTTGATATAAAACCAGCATGAAATAGGACTTCATAATTGACTGCACTCAGATCCCTTCTGTAGTCTGAACTGAGGTGTTCGGTGGATGATTCACATTTGTCAAAGAGCATCTAAAGAGACGGAGTTCAATCGTTACAGAAACAAGAAGCAAGTATTTTTGCATAGTTTCAAGTCTTATATTTATTTCCATTTTAATTGAAATGCTTCTTGCTTGTGTAATGCTTTTTTTTTTAATTTTTTTTTAGCTTAAAGGAGTTACTTTGTAAAAGTCAACTTTTGTTTCAGTCCTCAAAAATTCATCAAGTGAATCTGAAACTGGGTCAAACTTCAGCATTAGTGTAGTGTTTTTTTTTTTTTTTTTTATTTTTCTGAGGCAATGATGTCGTCTTGAGATGAGATTATTCAGTTCATATGAGTTCCAGTGGCACATTGGGCTTGGTGCTTCTGCCATAAATGTTAGTACATTCCCGTTGTACAAAATGCTGCCCTGCTCCTGCTTTTCCCAAGCAATTTCCCAGTGTGGGAAATGGCCCCTGGCCATGGTAGAGGTTACTGAGGAAAATACTGTAGTACGTTGTGATGTCAGTGCTTAAGACATCTCAGTCTGGGGACATCAGCTCCTTTAAAAGGCTTTGGGGCAACTGCCCCCAAAAGCCTGGGCTTCTGTTCCTTTCCCTCATCCTGCAACAGGAGCTCTGTTGCCTGTGTGGATTCCCGTACAGGGAAATACAGCCATTGCAGATGCTCAGATGAGGATGGCTGGTGTGCATGCAGGTCACTGCTCATTTAGACTACATTTTCTGAAATGTTGTTTTGGGAGTATTTGACCTTTGGGTGAAAGACAATTGGATTAACTGCTTTCAGATGTATTGCGTGCCCAACTCCTCTAGCACAAAAAATGTTAACTTCCCCCTCCCCAAGCTTTGGCAAAATGATCAATTATTGCTAAGAGTTTTCAAAGGACATACAGTGCCATGTAAGGTCGTTCTCAATAAAAGTGTTTTAAAAAGAAAAACCATCCTTGTATAAATATCAAAAATCAGACCAAATTTTGAGGCACAATTCAAAGGAGAAAAGCGAGGAATCAAAGCTTCTCTTATGGATAATGGAAGAGGGGAGAGCATATCTGGGAGGCAATTAATAGCAATTCTTTGTGCTCAGTGGCTTAAATTAAATGGTTTGGTTATTGCTTCATCCTTCATTTCTATCTTCAAAGCTGCTTTTGGTTACCGTACATCAGGCCTGTGGATGCTACTTCATAGTTTTGAAGGTAGAACAGTAGTGGTTTGTCCATTTATATCCAAAATTCAAATTCAAGATTTTGCCTATATCTGAAGTGTCATGGGCTGAAGAGAAGGTGTAAAATATTGTGAAAAATTGCTACTTTTCTGCTAGAAAACCTTTGGGGCACTGTATTTATAGTTCTAGGTGCTATTTCTACGTAGCAGGAATGGGTACACCTGACAGGAGTGAAGTGAACTGTATGATGATCCTGCATTTTCTGGGTTATTGTGTGAAATCTGGGGTGCTCTGCCCAGTGGTTTTAATCCTACAGTGTTTATGAATGCAGCCATGAGCTGTTTTGCTCTCTGTGGCTCACAAGTATCATTCTAAATATCCATTCATAAAATAGGACCATGTTTTAACTGGCTTTAGTATGACACTTTTTCCAGTCCTTAGCAAACAGCTTTAGACTGTAAATGCCCAGAAGCAAGGATAATGAAAAATACTACAGTGGAAAGCCTGCAGCTGTATCTATTGTTTTGGCCATGGATGTCAAGCATGGAGGTGTTGGGTCTGATAAAACCACTCCTTTGTCATTTCTCTGTTTTAGTGTTATAACACCCTTGAGAACTAAGTACTTGCTGGATGCATTATGGATTTATGTAAATGCCATACCTCTAACTTCTTTCTGCTCTCTGGAAGAGTGGAAAATGATTTCTAAGCTGTTGGTGCAATGCACTGCCAAGGAAAGTGATGGGAAGCACAGCTTTTGCTGAATTAATTTGGAGTAGTCCTCAATGAGATTTGAAGCTGGCTTTTAAGAAATTGTTCTCAAAAGTGTTTCTTTGAAATTCTAGGCATGGAGTTTTAATGATGATATCTAATGATATTATTTCCCATGTTCTGCAGTCTCAGAACGTTCCAACACAGCTACCTGTTGGGCTGTCCGTGGCAGTGAGCAGTGTGAGCCTGCCCTTGTGCCAGCACAGCTGAGTCAGCACGGGGAGGGCTGTGAGGTCATCTCTTGACTGATTGCAATTCACTCAAGTACTTGATTATTTGTTATTAAAAAGTAATTGATTTAAACATCCCACAGTACTCTAGGGTAGTATATGCACTCTCTAGTTCACTAGGAACTCCTCATTCCTATGCTTGATAGTATTCTGCATGCATATTATTTTATCTTACACATCAGGTGAGCTTTGCCAACCATTAGGGATTACCCAGTGCTTCCCAGCTGCCCTGTCCTGATTTGAGGCACTCTGCAAGGTAAACCCCCCAATTTCCAACCCAAGAGTAAAATACCCATGTTTACCTCTCTCCCCATCTCTTCACCCTTCCCGGCTTCCAGAATTAATACAAAGCCCCAGCACAGACAGTTGCTGTGCTCACTGGCTTTATTCTTTGTCTGTGCTCAGAGTTTTTTGCAGCAGGCTCTAAACTGTAGGAGCTGGAGTGGCTGCTGTTAGGATCCCCACGCAGCCTTCCTTCATGGAGCCTTTGCTGGTGTCTGCTGCCCTCTGGCCTTGGTTCCTGCTGCTTCTCCCTGTCCTGTCTGCAAAGTTCTGTGTCTGCTTAAGAAGTAGTGAAGTTTTCTTTTTCCATGTTATTTCTTTCTTTAGCAGCAGGATACGAACCACAAACACACAGTGGTTTCTGCTCTAGATTTTTAGTGAAGGGGGGAACTTCATCTGAGTGGATTTGGAATAGACTTGTGGATGATCCACATAAAACCACTAATATTTGTGCTTTTTTTTATGTTAGCTTTTGTGTGGGGAGCAGGGAGTGCGATGCTACAGGTGACTGATGAAGCACAGCATCTCTCCAGCTCACCTTTGTGTAGTCCTGTTGAGCAAGCCAAGCCTGTGGGATGCCAGTCTGCGAGAGTAGTTGGCTAATTGCTGCGAGTTCATCTTCTATTCTGCATGTTGCTTCTTGCTCTGTATCAGTAACACCCAGGATTGCTTTGGGCCAGTGGAGGAGACTTCAGCTGCAAAGTACACACACACATGGACATAAATGCATGAAGAATTGCAATGACAAGGTTTTGTTCCTTGCTGGCTGGTGATAAAGAGGCACGAAGACACTGACTAGGCAGCCCCTCAGGGCATTTAGGAGCATCTTTCTGCATGTCTTGTAATATATTTGGTTTGTCATTAGTTTATTTTTCATTATGGTCTACAGTGATTCTTAAATATCTTAAGAAGTAAGAAGTAATCATTGGTGGATGAAAGAGATGGTGAGATGGGTTGTTAAAACATAAAAACTAAAAGAGTGGGGATCTGTCTGCTGTCATTGCTCATTTTAGTACTTACTACGTTACTAGATGCTGTGACTGAAGTAACTAGGAGTAGTTAGAACTAAATTGGCATAAACACATTCGCTCTAAAGGATGGATTTTAATTGTGTTCATCTATTTAAATTTTACTGTCTAATCTAAAAGCAGTCTGTCCCCTTGTGGTCCCTAATTTGTTTCTCATTGTCACTCTTTGGATGCGCCCATTGCAGACAGGGTGGTGGTACTGAACTGAGCACTCACCATAGTCAGAGACAAATTAAAGCTTAGCAGGTTGAATCAGATGTGAGCTTTCCAAAACCAGGAGGGCTCACAGCGCAAAGCAGCGCTTTGGTCTGTGGGTACCTGAAGGTAAGCTGAGATCTGGTATTGGTGCAGTGTTCTACTAAGCATGGGCCTCTGGCTCCAGCCCTGGAAGCATTTCAAAGGCAAGTTAGCATTTGCTGTCTCTTCAGAGGATGGCAAGAAAGAGAAGACTATTGCTTCTTTCATGGGAGGAAAGGAATAAATGTGGCTTTACAGACAGTTTGAAGTGATTTCACTAAAGTGTAGCCAACAACTGAAATGACCAGAGTTGTGTTCTCTGATTTCCCCAACCTGTCTGGCATTTGTTGCACAGCTTTCTGATGTGAAGCTGATAGAAAAGCTGCTCTGCTCCCCGGCAGTTGGGTCCACTTGTGCAGATCTGATAAATGCACATTGGTAGGCAGCATTCAGCTAACGCAGGAATCCATTTATAGAGTGAGATCAGCATTCCTTGTGCTGCAATCCTCTTCTCACAGAGCAGGACTGCAGAGCACGCTTCTCTTTTGCCTGTTTTCCGGATCATTGGGGTGGTCAGTTTCTATAAATGAAAACCTTCTCCTTTTATTGTGCCACTGGGTTAAATGATTCTGATATCTGAGAGAGAAAACATAGTTCTCAGGTTCCTGGAGCCACGTTATCTCCATGAGCATAGCTACCATTAACCCTGTAGTCCATTTGGTAATGCCCTCCAAACAAGGTCAGTGCACACCCAGCAAATTCTGGATAACTCTTACCTGCTCAGAAACCAGAACTTCAGTATCTGCTCTTGTCATTTGCCTTCGTTTTGTTCCCATTTACCCTCTGGGTGTTCCCCAGCAGGCCTGGAGGAGTCTGCTTCCAGCTGCTCTGGGGGTTGCAGCACTGCCATGAAGGATGGAAGGGTCTCACCCAGTGCCTCTTTTCCTGTTGTCTCCCTTGACAGCTGTTTCACGAAGCCCCTGTAAGAAGCTTGGCTTGTTCTTAAAGAGATTCATTTTTAAATTTGCAGCCCTTGAAGCAGTACTTGCTCCGCCAGGTAAAATAACAGGAGTTTAACACAGAACATGGTTACTTTACGACTTCTGCAATACAAAGTGAGATAATGTATTCTAGTACATTCCCTCAGTCTTTTTTTTTTTTTTTTTAGCGTAATTATTTTCTGTGGGCACCATCACACAATTTTTTTTTGGAAGAAACCGTTTTTAGAATAAGCAA
>JAOWBP010004023.1:18050735-18069408 GCA_028571105.1 Tragopan temminckii | reverse complement strand
CCTCTGCTGTCAGGGTACCTCTGCAAAGTAGATAGCAGTAGTTTTCCTTAATCCCATGTTGAAGGTGCTACCTGCATATGGGATTTTTTTCTATGGGACTATGCTCTTAGTCTTGCAAAACTGACAACTCATTCTGTTTAATTTTTCCATAGTCCGATCAAAGGAACTTTTAAAATGTTTTCCTGGTACATTAGCACTATGAAATTGCTTCTAACTGTACTGGCCAATTAGCAACTCTTTAATCTGCTATATTGTTTGTCAAGGCAGTGTGACAGAATGACAGGCTACCATGCTAATTAGTTAGCTCCTGCATAAGTTGAAAATTGCTCTTGTTGGACAAATACTTTAAGTTAAAGAAGTAGGGACCTGGAAGTCTGGAAATAAACTTAGTCATGCAAGGATGCATCAAAGAGGACTGAATGGCTCAGGTAATTGGTAATGGGAGGAAGGACCTTTCACCTTCCTGTAATAAATCAGAAAACTTATTGAGTGGAATGGATAAGATAAATTTTAAAAGCTTTAAATGAACATAGGGTTCAAAGTATTGGTTCATGAACCTCATTTTGTGCTAGCACAAGTTGGGCTTACATAGGATGACAATGTTCATTTAACTTGAAGGGCAGCTAACCCGTGTGCATGCACCTACCACCTCCCTTGCCCTCCATTTAGGAATGACCTTTTTTTTTTCAAAACTCTTTGTCTCCATGTAGAATGCAATTTCTGGCAAGAGTAAGCATTCAGAAGCATCAAGAGAGGGAGATGAGCTACAGAGTTTCCCTCTGAATGTGTTCTTCACAGCTTCAGATAAACCCAAGTCAACTTGTGGTCAGTGTTGCACGAGAGATCTGCTTTGTTCAGATGGTTAGAAATGAACTGAGATCAAAATGTCAGAAAAGAGTCACTAAAAATCTTCCAAAGGAATTGAATTTCAAACTTCTTTCTTCATTATCGATACAGATTGAATATTTGGATTAAAAAAATTGCTTTATTAATTTCTGATTTAAAAAAAAAAAAAAAAAAAAAAAGAATTCATTTTAAACTGTGATACTCTTCTGAGAGCGGAGCTGAAATGTTGCATTCTCAGCTCAGCACTCCCAGTGCTGGAAGGATATGGGAAAGACAGAAGGTATTCACAGAAGAGCAACACAAATGATTAAGGGAGTAGAGAGATTGATAACTTGATGTGTGAAGAAATATTAAGGGAGCTAAATATGTATTGCTTGCCCGTCTAAATGATGGATACAAAAAATGCAAAGAGCTTTCTTGAATTGATGATTGATTAGGTGAAATGAATGAAGGGGATGAAAAGAATTATTGCCTGCTGTGCTGCAGGAACAGTGATTCTGGATTAGATCAGCAGTATGTGACCAGTATCTCATCTTTAGCAGTGGGGGGTAGCTGATTCTCATAAAAGCAAAAAAAAATCTCAGTTGGGTAATTACAGATTTTTCTGTCTAAGGAGAAAGGTTTCTGCAGTTGTCTTAAGTGTATGAAGAAAATGGATGGGAAAGTGAAAAGTACGTAGAACAAAAGTAACTCTTACTGAGAGTGTAAAGAGTTAATGAACAGAGGTGCTCTGAAAATGCTGTTCTTGAAGCCTATGTATTTTTTTCTATTATACTGTCTAATGAAACCACAAAAGACCTGATGGTCTGTCTGGCTGCTAAATCCTGAGTTAATTCACCAGGATTGTGGAGCACATATCTATCTTACAGGGATTTTTCAATTTTCTCCTTCATGATTCTGTGTATACAGTTAGAACACATTTGGGATGGCAACTGCTAAAAATTTGCTGTAAAATAGTTCAATAGACAATATGGTCAAACCATAACCTTAGCCCAGCATTGTTTGAAATTGTCTGTGAATGGATTTGATGCTAAGCCTTCAGTTTTTTTTTTTTTTTTTTTTGGTGGGCTATCATTAAATTATTACACTTGAATTTTTTGAAGCCAATGTCAACATTCCCTGTATTGCATTTCACTTAACTTGAAGGAGAAGCCACCCAGATGAAAAATGAAATAGAAATCCAAGAAGGAGCTCAAAGATTTTTGCTCTGAGTAGCAAGAATTCTATTGAAGGTGTTGTGCACCAGTGTCCTTGAGCAGAGCAGGGATAAGCATCCGACACACGAATGCTGCCATCAGGCTGGGAGGTGTCCTGACAACTCCTGTCCAGGTGCTGAGCCACAAGCAAGGTCAGCTCTGGTTTTATCAGTGGCAATATACAACTGCTAGGAGTCTTGATACATGTGGTGTTTTTCTTTTATTGTACTTTTTTTACATTTTTTTTTAATTTAAATTTATTTTTGTGTTGTACAAGCAAAGACATTGGAGTCAAGTTTTGCTTAAAGTTCGCTGCTGTCATTCTGTGTCTCTTCATTTCAGTTCTGTGCTGGACTTCTAAAACCAATGTCATTGATAACCTTGTTATTTCCCACTCTCACATCGGCTTATCTATGTGGGTTTTCTGAATGCTCACTACCTCAACAAAGTAAGTGTCCTTGTGTGGTTGAAAAAAAAGGCACAATACTTTTATCCAAATGAGGAGAAAGTTGGATTTAGCCTTGTGCAACTCCAACAAGCAAAATTCTCAAATAATAGGATATAACTGTGTATATTCTGGGTGTGATGAGCTGGTGAATTAAAAAAATAACACCACACACTTATTCACCAATCCTTCCTTGTTTCACAGCCTCTTTTTTCACTGTACCTCCTCTTGTTGTTCCTGTGGAAGACACAGTAGGGCTGTACAAAGGGCGCAGGACCTCAGGATGTGGTTGTTTTCTTCTCTTCCCCTGCCTTCAGGTATCTCGTGCCAACACGGGCCAGGTCTCTGTCCCATCATTTTTTGCCTTCAGTACTGAAAAAATCCATAATTTACTCTGGTTCTTAGCTGGGGCCACATTCAATCCATGTTATTTTCTTTCCCTGCTTTCTTTCTCCTGTGGGTAATCTGAAAGTGCATAAAACCAGAGAAATAATATAAAATATGACAAGTAAATGATCATTGGGTTATTCAGTATTCTTTTTCAGTTTCTACTTTCTATTTTCTGTCAATCACATCCCATAATAGACTATTTGTCACCACTGATATCTGTATACATAAAAAATAAGTAGGCACTGAATGTATGCTTTTAACAATGTTCTAAGCATTGCCAGTGATATATGATTTTCTTTTATCTCTTCTGTATGTCTCTGTATCAGGGGAGTGTCATTGGGTGTATCTCAGTGGAACAGAATGGATTTTAATCAACTGCTGAGAAAATGAGATATTACGCCGGGACAAGAATAGCTGCTTGATAGAAACTTCTCTTTAAAAGTATAATTCTTCAGCATTCTGTTTTGTTTCTGTTGTCAAGTACTGCATAAAAATGACATTAAAAACATATCCAACTTTGAGTATTTTTCTCAGAACATAAAAGGCAAGGCTCATGCCAGCAAACGAGAGGCTTCTTGATATGTTCTCTGAGTTGCGAATAGAAATGAGTACGCTGAAAGCATTGTAAACTGAGTGTGAGCAAGACCCACTGTGCAGACAATGGTGGTTTATGTTGTTTGTATTTACTGTGTTAGGGCTTAACAAGTAACTGGAAGAACTCAAGTGCTAGTTTTCCAGCAGCAGAATTACTGTTACTGCTCAGGCTATGGTGGGCTCTGAGAGTCCAGATGTCCTAAAGAGCTTCTGGTGGACAAACAGAAATGTGCATCAACATTGCAGCAATTAGGATTATTCACTCCCAAGCATTTGGGGAAAATTCCATCCAGAATACTCAGAGAATTGGAGGGACCATGTTGGCCTAGGAATTGCTCAGTGTGACACGTATGAAAGTATGTCAGGACTGTGCTCAGCACAGCAACTTTCTGAACACATTTAGGATCTTTAAGATGTAAGCAAGGTGTAAGTATCAGAATTATCCTGTTTGCAAGGACCATACTGTTTGCTTTTTGTAGCTATATTCACATAGAGTGTAAGTTTGTAGATGTAAAAATCCTGTAAGATACCTACTGAAATACATCAATAGCTTTCTGATGATGCTATAAGTCAAATCTGGGTACCCTTGGGGTCAGTGGAGGTCAGCCTGGAACTGGATGGTCTCTGAGCTGCTGTGCACTGGGTGAAGGTGAGCCTTCTTCAGCCCATATTGTCAGGAAGAGTTCATGTTTTGACTTGTCACATACTCAAACCTCTTGCATGGCTTTAAGTCTTACCCACAGCTTTCTTTACATCCTATGCTTTTTTTCTGTTTTGTGTGCTGAGCTGCCAAAGTGATGTGAAGCTGTGTTTCCTTGGGATGGTGGCCAAGATTTGTGGCAAATGTGCAAAGACCCCTCTGTTACCCTGTCCCATGCTATCCTCTTGAGGATTGCTCTTGAGCTTCCCACCAGGCAAAAAATAATCGCTTTCAGGTATCTCTGTGGAAATTGGTCCTTGGAAGTCCTGATGTATAGCAGAAACACGTTTTGGTGTACAGCTTTATACCAGGTGACCAAGACTAATCTGACCTCTGAAGATGACGCTTGCAGGTATAGGTGCCTAGAAACCACACAAAACATGGTCAAATTACAATAGCTGTGTTGGAGGGGAAAAAAACCATAAATTCTACCAAAAAGTGCCATATCTTCAATGTTTCTGGAGATGATCCCACACTTTTTGTCCTGAATTTATGGCATCTGTATATAATTATTCCAGTTCTCAGTGTCTGGCTCCCACAGCCTGCTTTTGGTGTGTGTTTGTGCTGCTGGATGGCTCTGAATGCTGAAAATAGCAGGAAATGTTTTTCAAAATTAAGACCATTTATCACAAGGTTGACTACAGTGGCTCAGAGGAGACTGAGAGTGAGATATTGAAAGAAACCGTGCAAGTAAACTCTTACCAAGTGGAAATAGGATGTGGTGCCCTAGTGTGATAGGCAGAAGCAAAGCCACAGAGGTCTAGAAATGGTTTAGAAGAACAGAAATTTGGGATGTTGCTAGGTTTTTGGTACAAATTTTTAATGAGAGTAATTATGTGCATCAAAGGGAGGCTGATGTACTTGGCTCATATATTTTCTGACTTTAATAAGAATGATGAGTGAAGTTTTCAAGCTGGTTGAGATTGAGAGGGCTGTGGGAGAGGTGGAAGATTGTAAGGCAAGATGGTTCATCAATCAGCCAGCCTGGAAGTTACGACCTCAGGTACAAAGGGAGCTGACTCAGGGTGTTGCGGAGATGCTGACAGTTATTTCTGACAATTGCTGGTAATCAGATGAGATCCTCCTGCTTTAAATCAAGATAAAAATTATGATCTCTTTTAAAAAGGAAAAAAAAAAAGACCTAAATAATAATAAGAACGAATGAAAACGCAGGTTCTGTGCCAGCTTAGTTAATTATTCTGAGCCACAAAGGATGACTAAATGTCTCTGGTTAATTATGTCCGTGTATGGGTTGAGCAATGGAGATTTTCTCCCACTCAAGCCCTGGGAACCTGAGGATACTAAACACACAGCCTGTACCTCTGGAAAAGTAAGGTGCTTTTTAATTTATTTTTAAAGAGGCTGAACAACTAACTGCTAAGTTTGGACTGTTATAACTGATTTACAAAATCTTCTCAGCCCTTCAGGCTTCTTGGAAAATAATTTGGTGGAATCGCAGCATTAGGCTGCTGGCACAGTTTTTGAGTTAAAGGGTTAAAGGCAGATTTTCTTCTATGCTTTCCAGTATTCAGGAAGAGTAATGAGCATGCTGAACTCATAATAGATATTGTGGGTTTGGGTGTACAGACACAGCCAACATCATTGAACTCAAGAGAAAATGGTGTCTGTTCCTTCAGCTTAGCAAAAGCTAAGCTATGCCCTTGATTTTTTTTTTTTTTCCTCTGTTTGTATGAGGAGGAGAGGTCTCTGCTTGGTGCACAAGTGGCTCATTGAGGTGCTGCAGTGGCTGTTCTTGGCCAGGACATCTCTCTCTCACTGTCGTTGTGGCATTCTTTGTGAGAGCTCTGAAGTCATTTTTTCTCCCTTGAGTAATACGTGGGCCAAGAGCAGGAGGTGAACTCTGGGATATAATCACTGAATTTTGTTTAACTTTGTGCGCGAGGCAGACAAGCTTCAGGTGCCTCTGCTTGCTCCTGATAAATGTGTGAAGTTGTGGATACATGAGCACGAAAACCTGCATTTGGATCCCAGAAGAATGGTCTCTTTTTTCCTGAGAATAATGCACCTTTTGTAGATGAGGATGTTGAAAACTGTAATTTGGAATTGGTGCTTCCAACTGCAGCGCGGTCAGTGAGACACGAAGAGCCCCCACAGCACAGATAAAACTTAAGGCAAGTAATTCGGGTTTAGACTTAGATGAAGTTTCATTATTTGGCCTGCTCTCCTCTTCGCACAACTTTAAATTATTTGCATTTTTCTCTCACCCAGATGTTTTTAACAATATCCTTGAGCTGTTTTCCTCTTCTTGCTAACTGTCCAATATTTCTGGCTGCCTCCTGGCTGCAGAAGGAAACTTTTCCCTTTTAATTAAATCACTGAGCTCCTCACCGAGGGCAATGAGCTCAGAAGGAATTTATTGTGCTGTGAGTCAAGATGGTGGCAAGCATGACAAAGGTTTAAGTGGGTTATTAGGGACCCAGGCCTCCTACTTTTTTCCTTCCTGGGAGGAAGTTATTCTTTGGGAGGGCGACATCTGCACTGTGCTGTGATGCAACGCAAAGCCGTGGCCAGCTCTGTTGTTTGGGGGAATGGGAGCAGAGTGGGTCTGCAGCTGAGGTTTGCTGCTGCCCACCCCCTCTGCCTGCAGCCAGCACAGCATGGAGCTGCAGCAAACCCCGGGCTCGAGAACGGCAGCACAGCAAATCCCGAGGCTGACTGCAGCTCTCAAGGATAATAAGAAAACAAAGATCTTTCAAAGCATAACAACATTATGCCTTTCATTTCAATGGCTTTGGGGAACTGTCTATCTCTTTTTCAAGTTAGTTTAACTTTATCTTCATTAACCGCCATGACTTCTATCTCAGGGAAAGGAATATAGGCAAAAAATTAAATTGAATAATCACTCAGATGGCAGATTGTCCTGGCTGTATCTCAGATAGACTTGAAGCGTTTCATTCAGTGATTCTGTTTCTTGTAAAGCAACACTTTTCATTTCCTAATGTGATGAATGGCATGAAATACCGTAATGTAATCTGAACGCTTAATTCAAAACAGATTACTCTTCTATCTAATCGGCACCCAAGAGCACATAAATCTGTGCGTACCTGATCGGAATTAATTGCGTTTGAATGAAAATGTATATGCCCTGGAGAAGCTGCTCTATCTGTCAGGAAAGCATGATAAGCAGTAAGAGAAAGACAAAGACAAACAGGTCTCCAACTAAGTTTTACCATTCTGTCTAAAGTTATTTTCATGAAGCTAATTAATACATATATATGAATTTATCATTCAGTAAGGTTTATGGCAAGCTGATAATGCAGCAATCCAGAACAAAGAGCAAAAATTCCTACAGATATTGGAATCATACCTCAGTTCTCGGTAGTTCTAAAGCAGATTAGAAGACACTGCAGTGGGTGCATTCTTTTGAGCATAAGGACACATACTTTTGAAGGCAGTATGACATATGGTATAAGGTACATGTCAACTGCAGAAGATACTGGCACTGTCTATCTCTTCATGGAGAGACCATGGCCATGCCAAGGCCATGCTACCTGATATGAGAAACCTGGTTTGACTGCAGCAGGGCTGCTCTGAGCAGAGTTTGAACTAGATGATCTACAGAGGTCCCTGAGATAATTGAGTGATTTGAGTGAAGAAGTTGTGTGCTTACACTGACTAAGTGACCAGCCTTGTGTTAGTCAAATATATTGAAGGGAACTTTTCTGATGGAATGCATTCATTAGAAGAGAAATGCCAAGTTTATCCATGCAGATTTCCAAATAATCTGATCACCTCTAAGCTAAGCAGGAAACTGTTGGTGTCTGATATTTATTTTACATTTTTGGAAGCTTCTTTAAAACTAGGTGGTAAACAGTATATAATCCTATCCTTCTTTCCTAGGCTAGCTTCATGAAAAGCAGGTGAAGAGGGATGAACTACTATGTGGAGCTTTTTAATGGAATTCAATACACCTGTAAAAGAGAAGGATGTGAACAGTATTGATACACATAGGTGTCAGTTGCAAACTAAAAGCCAGCAAAAAGGTGGGAAATGGTAGAATGTCAGTGTTTGCACGGCTAAAGAAGTGATGTGGTATAACTACACACAAACAGAAATTGTGGATTTTGATGTGTCATTTGAATATAAGTTTAAGGACTGTCTTGATGAAGATAGGGAAATCATTGTGTACAGGGATAAATGAAGTTTGAATAGGTGATGGCAAATATTCAGAAATTCTAGAAAGGGTAGAGCTGCAGTTTTAATTGTGTTTTAAAACAATACGCACCTGATGACTAGGCAGACAGATAACCTTTGTGGTATGTGATGAGATGCATGGATAAATTATCTAACATAGACGTCCTCGCTTTAAGGAACAGCATTGAAAGGAAAAAAATGGTGGTGCTGAAGTGAGCTGTAAAGGCTCGCTGTGCAGAAGGAGGTATGCACTGAACTCAGCTGTGTGCTGGCTGTATTCAGACAACTTTTCCTTGCTTTATGCCTTCCTATAAACATGTGAAAAAAACTTGAGATCCAAACGACAGACTCAATTGCCTATCAGAGGATGGCTGAAGTGTTTGAAGTGCTGGCTGATTTTCCTCAAACCCTGTGGACTTACGTGCACCAGGAATACTAACAAAGTCTAGAAAATAAATGGTGAGTGTGGCCCGAGGTGGTGTGAGGCAAGGTGCTGGGCATGCCCTGCTGAGAAGGGTTTTGCTACTGCGTGGCCACTTGCCCCCATTGATCCCAGCCAGGAAACAGTGAAAAGCATTGCATTTAAGCAAACTTAACAGTGTGTGGTTGCAGCTAGCAAAGTCCTGCCAGGACCAGGGGAGCCAGAACTTCTGCACTGAAGATACTGAAACAGCAGCAACATTCATTTCACCCTTCACAGAGTTCATCATTACTGTACATGTATTCCCTCAGCAGGAGAAAATAGCAGCCAAAAGTAAAATAATTGTTTCTCCTTGTGGAGGAATGCTCCTAGAAATGGCCCTAGAGACTATTCTAAGCAAGCCCAATTTTTTCAGCCTTATCTAAGAAGAGTGGTACCATCTGCTTTTATCACATAATTTACACAACGCTTAACAAGAGACAAAGCATAATGAAACCTTCTAACCCCCTCCTGGGGATCAGTGCCTTTGAAAGAGGACTGGGGACCCAACTTGTCCAATTTGGTTTGGAATTATTACTCAAATATTGGAAATCCTCTGTACAAGGAAGTAGTGTACAATGGTTTAAATAGCAGAAGTTACTTGTGTTGGTTTTTTTGTTCTCGTTGTCCCCTTACCTAGAAGCATTTCTTCATTTAAGAGCAGAAACATGTATAAGTAAAAAAAAAAAAAAAAGATGTAAAGTTGGGTCATAGCATTTTTTTTTTATTTGGGATATCAATATATTATTATTTGTTGCATACTTTTGAAGCAATAATTGACTTCAATGTGAAGCGTACAAATCCTTGAACATAGCAAAATTCAGACTTCTGCGCAGGAGATCAAGTATCACATTGAAATTGATTATACCTACCTACAGGACACAGAGATGGAAAGGAAAATGAGCAGAAAGGTCATGGAAGATAGCAAAAGAGATTTGGACTCTACACAGATTGATGGCAAAGGTTTTGTAAGAACATAAATACAAAATGTATGAATAATGTCCTGACCTCTTATCTCAGGCAAAACACTGAAAGATTTGCTTACAAATGTACAACTGTAGCCAGTTATTTTGGTGATGAATGTTTTGTATTTGAGCTGGCTCACAGAAACCGTGCCCTCCTGTATCACAAATGGCTTTGCTGGGCTATGATGAGGAAAGTGAAGCCATCTGAGAGGACAGTGGAAAGGACACTTAGGTTCCAAAGCCATATAAAAACTGGTGCAAAATGGAAATCTGAAATGTTGGCACCGTGCACAAAATCACAGCATCTCAAAGGCATCAGCAAGGTAAGCTGAAATGCTTGGGAGTCCTCTGTGGGTACTTGCTCTAAGAAATAAATTCAGAAGTTAGGGATCTGTGCTGGTTTTCTGGGCAGTGTGGATGTGTTAGCCTGCATATAACATATATATCTGTTAGACTGGAGACCTGGCTGCGTGGTCCTTGCTTTGTGCAGTTGCTGGGTCTCATGAAACCAATAAATGCCTACAAACCCCCTGTATCAGTTCAAGCACAGGATCACTATTTTTGGGTTGTAATTGCTTTGGTGAATGTAGTAACATTTAGTCAGTATTATTATACAGTGGCCTTAATCAGTCAAATATGCAGCTGGTAAAACTTGTTGCAATGCACTTTCTCATAATGTCATCACGATGTTATGAGTACAGCCTTGCACATGAGGAATTGAGGTGGCTGGTGTTGTTGTTGCTAATGTTTTGAGAGGAGGAGGGATGGTTATGGGCCAGCTACCAGCTCAGCTATGCTCATTGCTTTCATACCTATGTCACTGGCACTCGAACACGTACGCACCAACTGAAATAATGTAGCTTGGGAACATATTTTCCTGGGTTTTTGGCTTCCTCATGCTTCTGAAGTGACGGCTGAAGCCCCAGGCTGGCAAAGTCAGCAGAGCGCATTAGACAGAACTATTTACCAGGATGCGGAGGCATTGTGAGAAACTCTCTACCTGGACTGCAGTCAATACTGCCTGATCCTCGCTGGCATGTCCTAAGGTATTACTCTGCAGAGCTCTATTCAAGGTGTCTATTTCCAATCTCTTAACCTTTCACAGTGCACACTTTTTTTTTAATAACAAAGCTGGAAAGAAAGGGGGATCTTTTTAGTATAAAGGTCACAAATCAATGTTTTATTTTAACAGGTTTTTCATTCCTTTGTTGAGATTTTATTTAGCAAAAGTCATCGCCAGCCTAGCAGCATATAAGAAAGAAAGAACCAAGGCAGCGAAATTACAGCACATATTGCCAAATGACTCCTTAATTAGGAAGTAAGTGCTTTTTCCATTCCTGTAACCTCTGGCATTCAGGGGCTGGTGAAAAGCCAAGGGAAAGTGGCATATGGAGAAGAAGAATGTGGCATTCACGAGAGGCAAGATGGAGCATCCAGTCGAGGCAAGCTGCACTGATTAGGTCAGTGTGTGCCGGACCTCATCCTCAGCCCCACCATCCCCATACACATGGGGAAACGGCAGGATCCGGAGAGGCACAGCCATAAGAAGTTCATAAACAACATGGGCCTGATTTCAGCATATTAAAAAGTGTTCAGTCAGATAATTACCCTTAATTATTAATTCTTTTTTCACGATCAGCTTAGATGGCAATGGTGCAGAAAAAGCAAATCGCTGGGTATTTGCAATCTGCTGCTAGCTCGCAGTCCGCTCCGCACCTGGTGATTCAGCGCATCTGTGTCTACCAAGGGCTGATGGAAATGACAAAACAGCTGTTTCTGGAAAAATTGTTTACCTTCTTCTACCTTTTCTAGTCACTTCTCCTAATGTACAATCAGCCTTGCTGCACCCCAGAGACTAAAGCTTCCTAACAGCCCCTATGGCCTGATATGCTCTCTGAATTTTACTGCAACTTTACCGATAAATTGCAATCTGCCTTTTTTCATTTGTCTTTTAAGATTTACCAGTCAAATGACTTAGCAAATTTCTGTAACTCTGAGACATAAACTGCAGATTAGTATTAAACAAATGCTTCCTCAATGCCTATTGTACAATAGTGTAGCAGCAGGTGATGGTTATCCTTGAAGTAACCCAGAGGCTTGTAAGCAGGCCTGGCACTGGCATGGGCTGCCCAGGGAAGCTGTGGATACCTCGTTCCAGCATTCCAGGAGGCGTTCGAAGCTGGATTCAGTGGAGCCAACCATGGTTGGCAAACCAGCCTGGGACGAGAGGTTGGAGGTTTGATGATCTTTAAGATCCCTTTCAGTCCTAAGCTGTTTCATGATTCTCAGAGCTAGGTGGAATTTCCTGTCATCAAAGTTCATCATACCTTGAGTTTTTATCCCTCAGGAACTTTCACCTCTGCTTTATCTTTGACGCCTGGGTTTGGAGCCCCAACCCGCACTCAGGCACTACCTCCAGGCTTCATCTTAGAATTGACCTTCCTAAAAGTGTCAGTGACTGATTCATACCAATGCTTTGCTGGCAGAAGTTGGTGGTCTTTAAGCAGTAACAGCATTGTCACTCTGTTTCTGAAGCGTCAAACTGAGTTCAGTTTGTATGTATGATGAAATTCTGACCCCTGGGATTCTCCTTTGGCTTTGAATTTTATATGAAGACTTAAAGGCTATGTACAGATTTTGTTATTCTGTCATTTGTTATTCTGTGACGGCCTCACAAAGCCAGTTATGCATGTTAACTGTAACTGTGTGAGTCATGATGAGAAGTTATTCCATATGAAAACAAGTACATGTGTTTGCAGAGTTGTGGTGTTTAGATGCTTTTACTTGCTAAGAGTTTTATTTTAAGCTCGAAATATTTTAAAGCTGAATTAACGCAGTCTAAAAATTGTTGTCTGTCAAGTACAGTGTGCTAAACTGGTATCTTCAACAAGTCTTCAGAAAGTTTTTTCTTTCTGCATTGGGGCCTGATGCCAAGTAGGCCTGGGGAATGAAGCTAGGTCTTCACTTGTGTTATATCTCTTTAAAAACTGATGAAGAAGAAGCAAAAAAATAAGGAAATCAATTCTTACAGTCCTCTGCTGTCCTCAGGTGTGTATATTGTGTGTACTCATAAAGAGGCATTATGGAAAAGGAACTTTTATG
The DNA here is from genome assembly GCA_028571105.1 of Tragopan temminckii. NCBI lineage: Eukaryota > Metazoa > Chordata > Aves > Galliformes > Phasianidae > Tragopan > Tragopan temminckii. The sequence continues at coordinate 18,056,555 of JAOWBP010004023.1, read as the reverse complement.
TTGACTGTGATGGCAAAGCCATAATGGCAATGTGATGTGGTCCTTAGAGGATGGTTCCTGGTTACTTTTCTTAGTGGCTTAAATTTTATCTTGCGTGCTTTGCAATTTATTTTACTTCTATTTTCCCTTTTTCTTTTGATTTTCCCCCCTCTTTTCTCAGAAAAATCTTTCCCATTTTACAGCAGCAGCCATCTGACAAACCAAAGTGCATGGTGCATCAAAGATGTAGGTTATCCCTTCAGTTTTAAAAATCAAGGGGAAAGCAGAGTTCTTTCATACCTTGCCTCTCTTCCTGGTCTGCTTAGCTGAGCTGAGATCAAACAATCCTATTTTATGAGTGTTAGAACAAGCTCTGCGCCCATCTCGCAGCATCCCAGCTGTAGAGACTGAATCAACTGTTTTGGAGGCTATTTAATTATGTCGGCACTCAGCACATTCAAAATGCTCCAGATGTGCTCTTGCAATGGGATTGCTTGCAGAATCAGCTTTAAATTACGGTTCTTTCTGGAAGGCAAATGCTTCCAGCGGTATAACTCCCCTTAATGAAAATGGAAATTATTTTCATAAGTGTAGGAGAAAATAGTGGATTCCAAACATCAATTGAACAACTGTATTTTCAAATTTTTCAATCAATAGGATGTTCACGCGTAGCACGCATGCACATCTGCCATCCCTACTGATATATTATCCAAAAAATATATAAAGAAAATAGCACCTCACATCTTTCTGGAGATTCTGTGTGAAGCATGTTTACCTAAGAACAGAATTATTCTTGTGAGTGCTTGAGCATCTCATAAGGATGAGGTATGTATGATTTTTTTTTTCTATTAATCTAAGCTATTATCTGAGTAATAAATTCCAGAAAATATGCTTTCTGGGGTAGTCTGGAATTTAACCTCTGAACCATTTGGCTTTTTAGTGCTTTTCACAGACTTTGTACTTTGAACCAGGCCCTCTAGTCCTCGTCTTCCAGTTTTGTTGGAAGAAAATTGCTGCCTCGTGTCTTGGTGCAGCCGAGGATGTTCCCTGCTCTGACTTTTGTGTCTGCTAATGGGGGAGATGATCTCTTCATTTGCTGCAGCCACTTCCAAGCAAAGTGACAATCAAATCCTGTATTGGGGCTAGAAATTAAAGGTCATCACGGTCATCTCTATCATCTTCGTTCACAGTGAGCAGTGAAAGCTGGATCTTGAACTTTATGTGCTGCCAGGTATCAGGCTGCCCATTGCTTGACGCCTGTGGGTGCACAATCCTGACTTTGTACAGGAGATTAAAGATTGGGGAACTCAGAGTATATGGTTGCTAAGTAAAATTGTTATTAAAAGGAAAAAACAAGGTAATCATCTGTTTGAGGTATGGTATTTAATACTAAGGATCTTTCCTAGCCTCTGTGCTAGCAAAGGATTTCTAGAGACCTCTGAATGGCCACCCCACATCTTTGTCTAATTGGCTTCTGGTCCACAAAACTTGTTGGAGGATTTGTTGCAGAGAGAGGTGATGCTTATCTGCTGGGGGCAGGGGAGGGCCTGACTGAGTACTAAGCAGGGCCCTTTGTGTCTGTGTTGAGACAAACATGACTTCTGCGACCATCCCCCTGGCTTGCTCTTGGAAGCTGAACCCGTGCTTGCTTTGGCAGTGTTTGGGAAGTCAGGCTGCTGGGAGGTGATGCCTGACATCTTCTGGGAATGAAAAATCAAAACATTTGGGGGGAGAATATCAAGATGAAATACCTCAGCCATTTTCCACTTTCTTCAGCGCAGCATATCGTATTTCCAATTCTAGCTAAGCCTTTCAAGAACTTCATTCACTCCCAAAGAGCTTTTTTTCTTATGAAATGATATTTGAAGAATGCTGTAGCCCAGCTTGGTGATTCAGTAACACTTTCCTGACCATCTTATTCTCCCAGTGCAAGGCAGAGCTCTTGGCAGAAGTAAGCACAGCAGCAGCCATGGCTGTTGAGCATAAAAACTCCCTCATGGCCTCTTCAACTCTGCGTTCCCCTCCTGCAGGATTGCAGCCTTTCTGAGAAAATATCCTTCTACAGATGTGCTGAAGCTGTCTAGATTTTCTATCAAAATAGCAAAGTTAAGGGCTTATGAAAATGTGTATCTGTATTTAGCTACTGTAACATTGAAGACTATCACAGAAGAAAAAAAACAGTAACTGAACAGTATTTCCATCCTTGGAGTAGAGTTAGACACGTGGAACATGCCTTGATCTGCTTCCCTGTGCTTAGTTCACGCAGGTGAAAGCAAGTGTTGCTCAGATACTTTCAGACTCTTTTACTTATTGATGGGGAAAAAAGTATGTTTGTGGTATGTTGCAGCGATGATGACAGCTGAATAGATTCAGCTATCTGTATTTATTACTATACCTGAATCACAGAATCATTAACGTTGGAAAAGGCCACTAAGATCACCAAGTCAACCCCAATCCATCCCCACCATACCCACTGACCATGTCCCCGAGTGCCACAACTACCCTTTTCTTGGAAGCCTCCAATCCTGAGGTAGGATGCAGAATTATTTGAGAAGACAAAGGGATGACAGCTTTTCCCCACTTGCACAGTCACTACCTATAGGCTAACGTTGTCTCCAGGCTTCTCGTTTGCACTGGCAGCTGTATTTGTGGTCTCAGTTTTTGAAGATAATTGTTGATCTTTTGTGTAATGTGAATTTAGGTGAAGCTCTCCAAGTCCCCACAGGCTCAGATAGGAATAAGGCCACATGAAATAGAAACAGCTGAGAATTTACTCCCTGTGACTGCAGATTCAAGCCTGTCATTTTTGTGAAGGCTTCTAATTTCTGTGTGTGATTAAAGATGCTCAGCCAGCTTTTCTGAAGTCATTTAAACAAATAAACTCTGTTTCTTACTCAAAGCACAAAACTGACAACATCAATTCTGAAGAGCATGGGAAGGAGTAGCTTAGAGTTTTGCTAGAAATGTGTCCTCTGATGATGAAATCTTATATGCCAAGTTTTAGCTTAAAGCAAATGCTAAGGCCATTGATGACCCTGTGGAAAATGTTCCCTAAAATGCCAGCGTTGACAAACTGACTTTCAAAAGTACTTAGGATCGGCCCTGGGAGTTTAGCCATCATCTTCAGTGGGAATAGATTTAGGTCAGTGCGGAGAGCCCGCAGTGGGGCCCATCTGAGTTCAGTGGTTTCAGCATGGAGAATTGCAGTTTAGACAGATGATAATGTGGTTGCAATGGGAGCTGTTACAGTAATGTGTTGCCTGTGGATGTTTCTCAGATCTTTTTGGCACAAAACACAAGAATTTCCTATACAGCCTAAAAAAAAGAGGTCTCATTGAGAGAGTTCTCCAAAAATGTGATATGTATAATAAATGATTACTGGAAGAAATAAGATGCTCAAAATTAGTCAAAGCAACTTTACTTGAGAGAGATTTCTGTATGAATTGATGTTATAAAGTAAGGGATGTAAAATCTATTGCAGATAGGTTATAGTAAGTTACAACAGAGTGTTTTTTGATTCTTTAAGTACTATACAAGTGTCACAAGTATAAACAGGCTTACAATGTCCATGGATCATTCTTGGTGTTTCAATAACCTGTTAAAACAGGGCCTTTTCTGAGACATGCCAAACATGCACAGCCTGCATGATGCAGTGGGCATAGATATTTCAGATTGTTTTGCTGCCTGAAATATTAAATGTAATGATGTAAATACAGGTTGTACTTGCATGTCATGGTTGGAGAAGTATTCACTGATTGCAGAGACTCCTTGTGTACAAATTATATAAAGAAGTAAAAAATGTATATAAAGAAGTATAAAAAGAAATGAAATATTCCTAATGGCAAGGGAAGGAAAATTTTTTCTTGTTGCATTTTTACAAATATCTCATGAAGGCAGCTCAGACATGTACTGAGGGGACCTCCAAGTCTGTGGCCAAATAAGGAAATTAAAATTAGTCTGCCACATTGAAGTCTTGTACAAACATGGGCTTTAATTTCCTCCAAACAATGTGTTAAAAACAGAAAAATGATAATGTTAACATTAAAGGCAGAAATGCCACATGCCATTTGAAGTGCTAATTACCACAAAAAGCATTCATATTCACATTTATCTACCAGACTTGGTGCCTGACTCAGGAAAACTGACTGGCACCTCCCACAGGTTGCTGCTCAGACACGTTGCAGTTGCTTGGTTAGCGAGGCAGCAGCTTTCCCATCAGTATGGCCTATATGTACTAAGTCAGTTTCCTCAGACAAAGCAACTTCTCATGGAAATTTTCTGGAGTCAGGCATCTTGCTTAAGCTTTCATGCTTAATTCTCTCTGTCCCAACAGAGACTGAAGCGCTGGTGAGTTTTGCTTAATAACATAGAAATTAGGATTTATCAATAAGATAAAGAGAAATTGATGCTGATTATTGTGTTACTTTAGCACTATAGGGTACGTGTTTCCAACTCTGGTTCCTACATAGGGAGATCATGGGATAGACGTGTCTCAACCCCAATGATCAAACAGAATGAAACTGTGGATCTTGTGCCATGGGATCTTTATGACCAAAATGCTTCTTTCTGAGAGTTGTGTAATATCTAGAGTTTGTTTTACACATACGTGTATGTTTTTCTTGGTATTGAGACTTCTTCCAAAGGCTCTAACAAATTTGGCATGAGCTGTTTCCAAAGCGTGGCCTTGTGTCTATAATGGGCACCAGATTATTTTCTTAACTTCCTATCCATGTCCTAGAATCCAGAAGAGGCTGAATCTGCTTATGAGGTGTTGTGCACATCCGTGGGGAGGTGCGAATAAGGAATGCCATCAGTCTGGTGCCAAGCAATCCAACAGAGCAAACTATAACTGGTCTGAGACCCCTGCTCAATATCTCTGTAGAAGACGTGAAAGAAGGGGATGTGTCAGGGAAGGTAAGAAAGCAAGTACTGTGCTCCAGCTTCATAGACAGAGTAAGTAATGTTGCAAGGACAGTGATTACATGGAAAAAAAATCAAACACTAAAATTGCACTTGACAGAATCCCTTTAAACTAACATAGTGTTAGAGTCTACTAATGGTTTCTGGCTTCAATAAGTTTCCATGATATTCTCTTTATTTAAGCCTTAAACTCTTCAAATTAAATGCAATTGGAAAATCAGTTTACTTGTTTTACTTTATGTTCTTGCTAACTCAGCATCATTATATGGTCTTGTTTTCCATTTTCAGAGTTTTCTCTTTTTGTCATAGCTACCAAGTTTTCTTAGTGCTGAAAAAATTCTCACTTTATTTCACGGAATCACCAAGATTGGAAAAGACCTACAAGATCATTCAGTCCAACCATCCATCCATCACCAATAGTTCTCACAATTTAAGTGATTTTTAGTTTCACTTGTGTCCTTTTCATACGTTCCATCTCCTTTGCCTTTCTATTATGGACTATAACAAAATTTATGTCTGGGGTGAGTCCTCAGATGTGTGATGTTTCTGGGCCTTGTTGCTTCCATTTGTTGAGCATCAACCGCTCATAGCAGTGCTGTTGATGGATGGCCTCGAGCTTCATTGCTTGAGCAGCCTTTCCTGCAGCTAAACTGGAGTCAGGGCTGAAACTGGGCAGTAGTAGGGATGTGGCTGGGGAGCCATGGTACATTAGGCATTCTGGTTTGGGGCAGGATCATAAGACCACTGGAAATAAATGGGAAATGCTCTTCCAATGCTTCAGAAATCATCAACACAAATCTATACAAAGAGAACAAAAGTGACAGAAGAAAGGCACCCATTAATTAGGGCCACCAAGATGATCAGGGGACTGGAGCATCTCCCCTACGAAGACAGGCTGAGGGAGCTGGGCTTGTTCAGCCT
>JAOWBP010004023.1:17993966-18009872 GCA_028571105.1 Tragopan temminckii | reverse complement strand
GTCACCACCCTCTGGGGGAAAAACTTCCTCCTAATATCTAACCTAAACCTCCCCTGTCTCTGTGTTGGCAGTAAAGAAGATAGAAACTTAAGGAGCCTCAGCTTGAACTCCGTGAGGATTATATCCCAGTTCACACTGCTCTTAACACTGTCATTACTCTCTACCAAACTCCCAAACTTTACAAAGCATCACTTGAACACTAATGTTGAGGAAAATTGCCTGAATGATAGTAATGACGCACAATTACAATAGGTATGTGGATGTAGCTGGAAGTTTGATTTTCTTTTTCTATTTCTTAGAGTTTTATTATTCATTAAACTTGCTGAGCTCAACTTCCTTCACTTACATCAGTTTTACTGTAGTCTTTACTGATGTTACCTGCACTTTATTGATATCAGTGGAGTTCAACAGGCATAACAAAAGTAACTAAAAAGAGAATAAATTCCACGTTAATTAGCCAGCATGCATGATTTTATGCTGCTTAATGACTCTTGTAATCATCTGCAACTGTACAAAGTGAATGGCAATCATATCCAGGCAGAGCTATACAAAAACTCATAGTGAATTCACCTGTTTTATGCTCCTTAATAGAAAAGGCTGCACTGTTCTCTAAAATCGTATCTAGAGTATGAAGGGTGACAGGGAAAGTAATGATTACAAACAGCTCTCTATGAGCTCAGTTTCTACCCAGTGCAGAACACCATGAGCCCCAGCCTGTCCTCGTGCCTTAATGAGCACCCTGGGCTGGGCAGGGTTGGCAGGGAATAGGTCTTAAGTTCTCATCTAAAGATCACTCAAGCAAGTGGCAAGGCTTATTTGCTTACAGCCTTTTATACTTCTGTTCTGTGTGCTGATTCCCAGGCTTGCTGGTTTGTTTTTGTTAACAAGATGGTGTTATGGAAGATTTTGCTTTGCTTTGACTACAGGGTTCCTCACACATAGGTAGGGTGGAAGTTGGTATCTGAAGATCTTTGGGTGATGGTTGACAAGCCAGGATGTACATCAGAAATGTGTCAGTCAGTGGGCTTCTACCTTTAGCTCTTTCTTGTATTCTTTAATTTGAGGGCTGGCTTTATGTTTGCATACTTAATTCTAAAGCTACTCGTTACAACAGCTGCTTGTTCCCTTAGTGCTGTAGGATTCTGTTAACCCTAGGGCTGCATTCTGGCTCTTAAGCTCTCTGAAGAAGATTTCTTTTCAAGCCCTCTTTACTACTGCTTTGCTCCGAAGCCACCTGGAGTTCATGCCTGATACTCACTTCCCAATGATGATGGCTCACTGCTGTATTCTAAATTGTTCAAACTCCCATCCAAAGGTTCCTGGCTGAGGATTTGTTTTATTTGGTGTCAGGTGTGTGTGAAATCATCTATTATTCCCTACAAGGATGCTTAATTTCTCTGTGTAGTAGGTGTGATTCAGCACTAAGAAGCAAGTTGCCCTTTGCAATCTGTTCATGTGATCTGTATAATACGGACCAATATATATGCACTGACAGAAATATAGCTGCTGAATATACTTTGTAATAAACCCTCACTTCTGAATGACTGTAAAACTGCAATCCTTCCTAAGTTTAATATTTACTCTTCCTTTTGTTACCAGGACACAATGAAGCTGATTGCTGAGATACAGATGACATTATAGCCTATCTTTACTGTGTCATGCTTTTTCTTTAACTCTGTGCATTTACACATGAATGGGCCATTGGTTCTAAATGGCAAGAAGATCACAGTGAATTATATTCACTTTAGTGGTATAGTGTCAAATTCAATCTAGTATAAAATTCCCCATCCTTTCAGAGGGAGGGAACTGTTTTAATTTGTATCATCAGCAGCTGAAATTTCCTTTTCATCCTTTCATGGGCAGTGGAGATAAATGGGGCTGGGAGCTTCTTGCACAGTGTTAGACATCTCTGAAATCTAGGGGAATTTGGGGATTCAATTCTGTCAGAATTCAAATCTAGCACAACTTTAATCTTCTTTTCAACATCAGAAACAAAAATGGAGAACTGATATGCTTGATTGTGGATAAAATCAGAAGTTGTTGTTGCTGGCAGTTGCAGTAATTATCAGTAATGGTGTTGCTTCAGTAGGTCTAAGCTGGGTGCAATTCAGCACTGAGTTAGTGCTATTGATTACGTGTAATTGAGCATCTCTAAACATCAGGTATGAGACTGATATCCTGTAAACGCTCCATTCATTGAGAGCCTTGGTGGTTGCTTCTGAGGCCAGTGGAAGGGCAAAAACGCAGACTAAACATTGATATGACATAATGGGAAGCAGCAGGCTGTGTCTGTACTTAGTGAAACATCATTATGGGCTTTCCTGAGGAAGATAATTAGGTGTGATTCCTCCCTGCCCCGTGTGAATAAAGACCTGGGAGAAAGCACTGGGGTACACAACTGTGCTCCTGCAAAAATGATGGGTTCACATGGGTTCAGGAAGGAAGACAAGACAAAGAACTCACAGCTTCTGCATGTCTCGGTAAGCCTTTTCCCGGGATCACTCTTAAATGGAAACTTTGTCTACAGCTGTCAATTCACATATAGCACATGAGATGGATAGGAGGAAATTCTTGGAGCCCATGGAAGCTGCAAGAGACAGGGCATTGGGCTGGGAGCAGGGACAGGCTCTAAAGCCAAGCTGTGACTGTGGCCTCTCAGCAGGCTCAGTAAGCAGCATCTTCTTGTTATGTTTTGTCTTCATAGCGGCTGAAACAAATACATATACCAATGGGCACATAATCAGGTTTCCCATGTTACTTAAATTGGCATGCCAACTCCGCTCTCCTGCCAAAGCAAAGAGAAGGAGGAGTGCTGGCTGCCCCCAGAGCTCACTGCATCCCCTGATCCCATTGATTTCAGACACTGATCAAGGCAATTTGGAGCTCTGCTTCTTGCAGGCTTGCTAAATGCAGCTGCATTGTGCTTGGTTTCATTTTCAGACCCTTTTTGTGAATTGATTCAACGCTTACAGTGTAATACCAACACCTCCGTTATCCCAGTGGTTGAGGTTTCTGATGGACGTGCTGCAGCTCTCCTTAGCAGGATCGGCAAAGCCAAAAGCCATCAGTTGTAATACCATGATTCTAGTGTCTTTTCAAGTTGTTACTACATATTTTCAGTAGTAATCTACAGAGCACCTAGATGAAGGTTAAAGGAGAAAAGTAAACTGACTTTTACATTTTAATGGAATTATTGATTTTAGTTGTTTTGATATATGCCCATTAATCTACTACAAGAAAATATCCATGAAGACTTCTTAATTTTAAGTTTCTTTTTATTTTTTTAAATCTTCAATTAAATCCCAGGACAAGGTGATTTATCTTGGGGGTGGTGGGGAAATAAAACCCAAGACATTAGCAGTAAATTTACATGGAGAAGCCACCTCAAGAAGCAATACATCAAACACAAACAGCATGCAAATTTTTCTTCAGTCTGGAACTTCATTTTCTGTGGAAATTCATGAAAGGCTTTTGTCTTTATAGCAATCAGAAAGGACTGGGAGTTTAAGCTTTAACACCCGGAGAACATCTATTCATCACCTTCTTTGCAACATCCTGGGCAAGACGTGCAGCAATGATTCTCACAACATTTGTCTTAGCCTGTTGCTGAGAAATATCACTGTTTCAGATATACTTTAAATATTAGTAATATTTTATTAGTGTGCTATTATAAGGCCATTACATTTATTTCATATCCATAGGTATTTTAAAAATTGTGAAAGTTTCTTCTGTGTCGAGATCTTCAGGATCATGTGTATCAAGTGCACTAAATATGCACTGTTTGCTTTGCCTGAGGTGACTCAGTGAGTGCGTGTGCTTTGAGAACCTCCTGTTTTGGGTAACAGGAAAATAACAGTGGCAAATATGGGCGAATAAGAACAAGAAGTGCTCTGGGTATGTGTGAAATATGTTGTAGTTAAGTATTCATGTTTGTGAGTTTTCAAGATTATTTCTCCCAACACCAGTTATTTTTCCAGCTGTTTTGTGATCTTTCAATATACTCGCTGTTCTCAATACCGTAATTATCTGAATTTCTGCTGAGAACTTTGAATCTGCAGTCTAGAGGAATAGTGAAGGAATACAGCCACAACTTTTTCCACAGCTTTGACTTATCCCTGTAAGCTGCTCATTTTCCTTTATTCACTTATGGAATGATGACTGTGGTAGCATCACCAGAATTTTAGAAAGGACTTCTATTACTGCATTTAAGCAGAAAAAAATATATATATATTTTAAAATGTGTATTGAAGACCAGAAAGATTAAAGGATGGTAGGTAGCATTAACTTAGCAGTGGCAATGCTATGCAATATGCAGCTGGTGCTGTTTAGCATCTTTAAAGTATTACAGATTCAGTTACTGTTTTTTTAAGACTACTGGAATTCTCAACAGCAGTAACTTCTGTTTTCGCTGAGTTTTCCACATAAACTTGTCTCTACGTCAAGGGAAAAGAGGTGGGATAGGGACAGAGAAATGAGTTTGGGGTCATGTCAGCTCCTAGGTCAGAGAGAGATGAAGGTGAGTGGGAAAAATGTAGGGAAACTTCAATTTGTGGGCTCTTACAAGAGAAGCTGCCCTTGCAGAATATACTATTTGACATCAGTGCAGGCAGACTGTGTTTAACAGTGACAGGGAGTAAGGGAAGGTTATGATCGTGTATAGAATGTTAGAAATATATTAAACACCAAATTATATTGAGCACAGTAGAGCTAAAAAAAACCTTTTTTTAGGATTCAACTAACGAGCAGTATGGAAATAAATTTATAAGGAAAGCCCTAGGTGAAAATAGAAGATGCATTATATATAAATTACAAGCCATCTAATAATGCCAGCTTTTTAATTGCTTCCGAATGTGGACGCATTTATATCATGAGGTTGGAGCCATATGTTTCTTCACGGGACCTGACAGCCAATGGATTCATTTATGTGCCTTATAACAGGGCATGAAGCAAACACTGCTGCTTTATCACTTATTCATCAGTGTTTATTGCAAGAGTTTTGATCAGCTGTCTCTCTGTTTTTCCCTGAATCTTGATTTAGACTTTTTTTTTCTTTTGAAGAACACTGCTTGTTATTTCCACTGAGCAGTTTGAGACACAGCATGTGTGGTGCTGTGCGTCACGCTTCCCCAAGCGGGTCGTCTTCAATCTCAGCAAGTTTTTCATTTACCTGCAAGTTGCTTGAAATCTTACGGACACGACAGAAATTTGAGATAGCACAGGCAGAGATCGAAATGTCTTGTTATGGAAAAGGAAGGAGTTTAATAGTTGTTTGATCAAGGACAAGGCAAATTTTTCTCGAGGAGAGCGCATTGGTATTCTTGATTATTGGTATTCTTGAAAGAGATGAGAAAGAAAGATGTTTTATGCATTTATTGTATTTTCTTTTGAAATTCAGAATATTGATCCATATTCTCAATGTGACAGTTCACTCCTCAGGTTTGTGAAGAGCTAACATCCTTCACAGAAAGTGAATCTCTACTTGCGAGATATCCGCTGTAAGAAAATATGTTTTATGAGGGGAAAACATAACTCTCCAGAAATGGTCTCATGAAGAATGAGTGTTAAAGAGCGCAGTGTGTGTTATAAACTATTCAGTGCCTGACAGGTTTAGTAAATTCGTGGCCTCGTTCTGCATGTAGGCAATTGCTGTGGTGCATGGGCTGATGCTTTTAGTGCTCAGAGGCACTGGCTGCAATGGTGGTGATATTTGCAGTGAACAGACGTGTTTACAAAGCAGGCGCACATCCTAATGAAGAGGGTTTCAGATGGATCTTGAACTCCTCTGATCTTGCCTGTTCAAATTAGCCTGTTGGTTAATAGGTTATTTTATAAATACGGTTGTACAAATGTGTATTTAATCAAAATATAGGGAGCCATACCTATAAGGCTCAAACGAAGGAGCTGTCCTGGTTTGGGCTCTGGTGCAGGGTGATGTATTCTGCAGCTCACGTGATGAAGTAGCTCTTTGACATGCTGACATCCATGGCTTTTTGCTGAAGTCGGAATCCTGGCCATGACTTTCTACATGTCATGACTTTTCATGCCTAAATTTTCTACCCGTTCTGCATAGCTGAACTAAAACCATTAAACTCCTTAAAAAAAAAAAAAGAGCAATTATGCAAGAAATATCAATAAATTATGCATGAGAATAAATTTATTAAATTAAAGCACTTTAGATGAGATGCAGGCCAATTAACGATGTGTGTGCTGTACAGCAGTGTGGTTGTATGAACACAGACTGAGATCGAGATCCACATCCATAACAAACAATGCAGTCTGTTACATTTTAAGTCAGTGGATTTGCATTCATTTGTATATCATTTTCTGTTGAAGAGTCAATCTCATTTTCTGATGTTTGAGCAAGTTTGTAGTATGATATGTAAACATTACAAAATTTAATCAGATGGCATTAGATTTGTTGAAGTAAACAAACCTCAGTGATAATCACAGGATATTATGGATTTCCGATCACTTCTATCATTTAAATTTAGTTCAGCTCATTACTGAAAAGAAGATGGTGATGTATTCTGTGAGTGGTTTTCCTAGCTTAGGACAAATCCCTGGCTGCTCAGTGTAGCTCGTATCTGGTGAGAAAATGGTAAAGTGGAAGTAGCACTGGTGTGCACAATGCCATAGACTAAGGTACCCCAGGAAGTCCTGCCAGCTACTCAGCTACAGTCTGTACAGATTTGAAATGACATATACACGCATTGCAACGTTCTTCAGATACTCAAAGGAAATACGGCTATAAGAGATCCTTAATCTTTCCTGAGTTTGTAATGGAGATGTAGATCTGCATGTTCTTAACTCTCCTCATGTTTTGAGATTTTCTTCCAACTCTGGACACGTAATTTGTCTGTGGATTTCATTGCTGTCTTTTCAATTGATAAGGAGAGCAGTTCAGCACCGTACCTTCTCCATCTTCACTCATCCACTTATTGGTTGTGGTATTGAGCTAAGCTACAAAGCAAAGAGGTCTAACAAGAGAAGTGGTTTAAATGCAAAGGTATGTACACACAAAAATGCTATTCGGGCAGTGTCATGAGCATATTTTCAGGATGGGTATTAGGAAAAGCTTATTCTCAGAAGGGGTGTTGAGGACTGGCACAGGTTATCCAGGAAGTGGTGGAGTCACCGTCGCTGGAGGTGCTCAAGAAAAGGGTATATGTCACATCATTAGGACATGGCTCAATGGGCACTGTGGGGGTGGATTGGGATTGGATTAGATGACCTTAATGGTCTTTTTCCAGCCTTAAATATTCTGTTATTCTGTGATATGGTGATGCCTGCCCAGGACACTGCAGGCAACAAATCCAGCAGCAGCCCTCCTGTGTGCCCAGCCTGGGGACTCTCCCGCTGCTGGCATCTCAGGGGACTCCTGCAGAAGAGGTTTTTGAGAAAAGCACCCTTTGAGCAAAGCTGGGATAAGAGTAGATGGGGACACAATATTCGCAATTCCCAAGTTGAATAATTTCTAAGTCAAATTCAAGGAAATTCAAAGTTTTTATCCTAAGTGGAGTGAAGGGTTAAAAAGAAAAAAACAAATCTCCCACAAACCTCAATGTCTATTATATATGCTGAAATGTGCGTGATGTTTTGAGGAAAAGAGAGTAGCTTTAAAAGGAATATTTCATTTGACTCCATCTGCAGTGAAGAATGGGGAATGAAGGTAAAACAAATAGGACTAAGACAGGACTGAAAAGATCTGACTTATATTGTGGAATAGAGAAGCATAAATTATTTCTGAGATCCTGAAAAAGCTTTGCAGATCAAGACACTGACAGAGAACTGTTCTTCCTCTGGTTTGGCTGCTCTGTATAAGTTTTAGTCTGAAGTTGCCCGTGGTGCATTCAAGAAAGGAGCAAGGCTTGTGCCTCTGTAATGCAAAATAGAAGTGGGCTGTTCATCATTATCTTCAGAAGTATATTTTAATGGTAAGCTGATCTTTTTCTGCATGTAATATTAAGTCCCATTTTTCAAAGTTTAGAAATGTGAAAATGTTTCATTAAATAAGACACTGAAATATTTAACCCATTTTCAGAGAAGAACAAACACTTCAAGAAAAAAAAAAGATAAGAAAATAGTTAATGAGAATTGAGGAATATTCAGTGGTTACCATGCCTCAGATTTCCAGTTTTGGGTTCTCTACAGGAGCCCAGCAGGCTGCTGGGGAGCCACGGGAGCTGGGTTTCTCTGGGGTGCATACCAGGGTTGCAGGGGTCATGGTGCTGCCCGAAGCCCAGCAGCTGTGGTGCTTCCCATGCAGTGACTTTTCATCAGAAGATGGCAGCAAAATCTTATGAACCACAACATTTGCTATCCTATCTTTTTGTTGTCAGAGTGCCAGGGACAGTGTGAGGCATCTGTTGGAGTGTGGTTTGACCCATCTTTCTTCTTTAGCTACCCCAGGTGAGGTCACATTAGACCCTTATTCCATAGATACTGAATGCAAAGGGCTGTATCCTCTCTGGTCCTTCATTTTTACCAAGAAGATAAAGGCTTGATCCAGGCTTCTGTGCTTTGGCTGGACCGTCCATGTGTTGGGTGATCCATCTTGTGTGGCACCACCCAGGGCTGGATTTGTAGATGGCCGTCCTTGGGTGCTTGACTCCTTCTGCTCTTAGTTCAGTGAGCCCAAGTGAGCATGGGGCTCCCTGTTAGGATTTGAGAGCCAAAATGCAGATTTCTAAGTGCCACAGTGGCTCTGTTCTCTGGCTTCCTGCCATTGCACTTTATTTTAGTTAAATACATTGTGGTTTCAAGCCTTTGTACGTATTTGCTGAAGGCACAGTTCTTGAATTCTGCTAGGCTGCTACTGTTGTGATGTGGGTTCAGCTGGAGCAAGCCATAAGTCATTGCTCGTTGCTCTAATCTCCTTAATCTCTTGTTGGCTTGTAGTTTCTCTTTGGGAACTGAGTGCTTATGCTGGAGCTGAGGCTTTCCTGGAGGGGTCTGGCTGAATACTGATGTCCAACTTTCTATAGAAAAAAACCTAACTGAAGACATCATTCATTTCTCCTCCTACAAGAAACACCAGTGACACAGACCTTACATCCGCTGGCGTTCTGCAGGAGTGATATACTTTGACTTCATGTGTCTTAATGGGAAATGGCACTTGTGTGTACTGATGTCTAACAGTACCTTAAAAATAATTGGATGCATGAATACAGAATTCATGATGGTCCCAAAATTATGTAGACTTTTCTTTTAAAACTCATACTGATTTTTGAGTAACTTCAAAAATAGGCACTGTGTTTCCATATAGCATTCTGGGTATCTTCTCTCTAAAGATGTTTCTGTAGTTTATGATCTGTAATTAGAATTCAATTTAATAATTACATGTCCTGAAAGAAATGTTTCTTGAGCAAGGCTTTGTTCTTATGCAGCTGCTGGAAACAGATGAAGATGTGGATTATAAGAAAATCAGATGCAAATGAATTTATGAGGGCAAAGTATCTTTGGAAGTGTTCACAATTCCTGAAAGATGAATATAATTTATCATATGGGCTGTGCTGCAGCATAAACGGTGTCTAAAATATGTACATGTAAGCCTGCATAGCAGAAATCACTCTGGTTGCAAAACAAATGATTTTTGTGGCTGCTTAATGGCATGATTCTATATGAAACGTAGCAAATCAAATACAGTGCTTGTACTGTTTGTCTTTCCTATAGGAAATGCCAACACAAAAAACTCAGAACTAAGATTTCTACAGTGATTTCTTTTAATAAGCTCAGAAGGATACGGGAAAGCCTTTACCAACAGTGTTATTAACTCAAGGCTAATTCAGACTCATTTTTGCCTTAAACATGAATCACTTGAAACTGTGACCCGACGATGGTTAAAATTCTCAAAGTCTAGCTGAAGGAGCATGCATTCATGTCTTTAACTTCTTCCAAGTGATATTGAAAATAACTTAATTTGACTTGGAAAATGACTGAATTTGTTGAAATTCATAGCTAAGGTGCTTGTCTTTTTTCTTTTTTTTTTCTTGGGGGAGCCTGGTGTAGTGGTTGGTGACACTGCACATAGCAGGGGGGTTGGAACTAGACAGTCATTGTGCTCCTTTTCAACCCAGGTCATTCTGTGATTCTATGATATGAAAACTGCCGACGTTATGAGGTGTGTGTAATAGAGATGCCTATTTTTAACTTGCAGAATATGGCAGTGTACGAATTGACCATATAGAAAAGGTCTGTTTGTTGGAATGGTCTTCAGAGAATGCTGCGAAGTTATAAATTCATGGAAATGGACAAAAAGTGTGCTGCAGCCAGGATTCAGTGACTTCATACGTAATGTGTTCTATCACTTGACATAAGTATTGAAAGAAGGATGGCCCAGGTGATTAATAAAGGGCTAACAGTTGACTTTAGACAATTTAACTGTTCTGTTTTTTTATTTTTTTTGAGAACGATAATTGATTTTTTTCTCTATGAGAAATTTCTGAGTGCTGTTTGTCATTTCCAGCGAGATGCATCAACACAGCAGGTCACGGCACAGGGGCTGTGGGTTGTAGCATGGTAAGAAGATGGATGGGGTCGGAGCTGGCGGGGATGGATGCGGATGGCTGTGATGCCCACTGGGATGCATCTGTGTGTGCCAGCGTCGGCAAGCAGCCTAACCACGGCTCTTGGAACTGCTGTGTGCAGAGACAAGTGCGCAGGAAACTCACTCGAAGGACTGGTGCTTAAATGTGAACTGAAATATTAATGCAACCTCATTTTCAGATGGCAGGGCTTTCTTGAACAAAGCCATATGTTGTATTCACAGGGGATGAGAGGCTGCTCGGGCTAGGTTTGCAGCAATATGACAACGTTGAGAAGATCGACCTGAGTCGAGTTCACGGTCTCAGCAGTTTTCTCCTCTACCCTGTCCTTTCTCCTTGAGATTTTACAAGAAAAGACATGGTGCAAGGGCAGATGAGTTTTCCTTTGCATAATACCATGCACTAGGCTGTTAAATCCCACGGATTTTTAGGTAGCTGCTGTACTTCTTTCTGACTTCAAAGGATTTGCATTGAATTTGCTCCAAATGAAAAGTAACAGCCCAAATTGATAAATTTAAAGTAGGTGTTAGTATTCGTTTCATTATTTAAGCTTGATGTGTTCAGCTTTCATTTCCCTGGCACAGGGAGGATTTCTCTGCCTGTCCTTGGACATCTGTCTGTAGATACAACTGTGGGCAAGATTCATTCAATGACTGATTCAATTGGAGGGGTAGACCTACCTGAAGCCTTGTTTGGGATGTTCTTGCTCTTTCCCATGATGAGGTAGTGGGTAGCATTGTTACATCCATTGAAGAGAGATCGTTACCTGTAGGAGAAGGCTGCTGTGTGTCTTGTCTTTATGAAGGCATCTGTGGTGGCCTGGTTTAATGGAGCCATTTTTTGAAAACTGCAGGCTCTTATAATCCACAAATGGAGTTATAGGCAAGTTGCAGAGATGAATCTTTGTAGAGACAAGTATCTCTCTGTGACTTGTACACTGGGATTTTCATACAGCATCATGGGGAAATCCTGTGAGCCCTGGTGTTCAGAGGTTCTCCTTCCCCCTGCTGATGGCCAAGTGCCATTACCCACAGTGCCGTGGGTAATTTCATATTCAGTGTTTCTTGATTGTTGCATTTATATGTAAAAAAAAAAAATGCTCTTTGCCCTAGAAGTATAGCAAAGAAACCTAACATTGGTGTTTAGTATTCAAAGTATTTCATACCTCTTGTGAAACAAGAAGAGTGACTTGCTTGTCCTCCATGGGTGATGTATAGGAAACACTACAACGGTGTTTTGGTCCTGCGTGAGGACTGATGGATTTGGGCAATGTGGTCCTTTCTTAGTCCCTTCCTCTGGAGCCAAGAAAAGTCCTTCTTTTCAGCAATTCACCTGCAAAAATGAATGTTGCTTCTTTATGTACATTGGACACATTTTCATATTTTTCACTAATCTTTTTAAATCAAGTTACAGTCTTAGTTAAGAAATCTGCAATGTGAGGAAAGTAGGAACTACCAGTGTTATCATTTCTGTTGAAATATTTAATATTACTGTAAGTGACCAAGAATTAGGATAATTTTTAATAGTAGGATAATGGCAGTTATGAGTGGAAATGGTTCTGAGATACTTCTTATTTGCTTATATCATTGCTGCAAGTGTTAGAAAAACAACGTGAAATTCCTCTGGAATCAAACTATTTGTTTATTTCCACCGGATAATTTCCTGCAGCCTAAGTGAACTATTAAATTAATCACACAATATTTAAAGGGCAGCATTATGCTTTGGTAGGACCAATGAATCATAACCAACAATTTACTTTTTATAGCTAAGAGGATAAGAGAACATACGGTATCAGTAAATGATCCATAAACATCTCTTCTACGAATGACAACTGTACATTCGAAATTTTTGTTGAGGACAATGAGAAGTTCCATGTTGCTGAAGCCCTCTGGAAAAGTCATGCCAATTTGCTCATGCTGGTGAGTAATTGCAGCTTTTGACTGATGAGAAGCTGTTGTGGAGCCTCCGAACAATGTGCGGCATCACAGCCCTCCGAGGCTTGCTCATTGGGTTCATAGCGTTTTGTTTGGTTTGAACTTATTTGGGATTGGTATCTATAAGGTTAATCTGGAGCTATTTTAGCATTGGAAAAAATGCATTTCAGAGAAGTCCTTGGAGAATTTACACAGAGAAAATAGTTGCATGAGAACAGGTAGTTAACATAGCCATGTGAATTACGGCTACGGATACCTTATCTAATATAATGGGCTCAAACCATGAACTCCTTAAATTCTAATATAAATTCAGAGGCTTTCATTAATTATTCCTTTTATTTTTGTGAGCTGATAATGGCAGCAGCATGAGGGATGTACTGTGCATGGCTCTTCCAATGACTCACTTCTGGCCTTAAGCAAAGTACTTAATGCGACTGTAGCTTACCTGGAAAAGGGGACAGCACAGCTTTTCTCCATGATAGAGCTGGTGCCAGAGTTACTGAATTAATGTCTGAAAGATGCTTTGAGTTCATAAAATAAAAGCCTCAGATAATTTGGTATCTGCTGGATAAAATCATTATTTGCTAGCAGATAATGCAAAGGTGTTTGAGACATTGCAGTCACCTTCCCCTAAAAGTAGGGATGTCCTGAGTTTCTCATAAAATTGAAGATATAACTGATCACGTTCATTGAGCTAATGTTAGCATCAATGAAGGATGGCAGCGTGTGTTTGTTTCATTAGAGGCAGATCATCTAACTGAAATTAACTCCAGCATTCTCTCTGGGTGGTTGTGATAAATGATGACCTTTGTTGTATGTTCCTGCTTGCAGAAGTGCTGCTCTTGCACCATTTCCACAGTCATGTGGCTGTGAGGCAGCAGGGAGGGAGCTCTGGGGTGGAGGTGGCAATGGTGGGAGGTGAAGGAAGGCTGATGACTGCCAACAAGAGGTTTAGCTGTTCAGAGCCATTAATCCTCCCAGTCCTGCTTGATTGCCCTTGGCAGAAAATAAGGCTGGGTGAACTTCAAATAAATCAAGCAGTTGGCTGTCACCTGTCTGACTACTTCTGCAGGTACGTGGCACCAGAGGAGCTCTATCTTCCTCTGCCTCCTGAGGAGTCCAAGCAGTGGCCTCCCATGGCCTCTCCAACCAGCCAAAGCAGCATTTGGGTTTGCACTGTTTCTATTTTTTAGTTCCATACAGCTTGTGGAGAAGGTGAAGAGTGCCTATTGTATGGTCAGTACGGGGATGGGAGCTTGGTGCAGTTCTCAGTTTTATTTCCTCTGCTAGTTACTAATGGCAATAAAGCAGCTCTCCTCCCAGGTTTCCTTCCTACAAAAAAAAACAAAAAAACAAAACAAAACAAACAAAAAAAAAACCAAAAAACCTAGGACTGGCATGTCTGAGTTCAGCTTTCACCTTCCAGTAAGAGCTAAATAACTGAACTTCTACATGGGATAGCAAGGAGGAAAAAAATAAATCCTTACCTTAGGTAAGTGAGGGAAAATACATGTAGTGTCTCATTGATGGGAGTTCTGGGCGCACTCATTCTACACTCAGAGCTGCATCAGATTTAGGCACAGCTACCAAGTGGCATGCAGCCTTGCTCTTCATGCCTTAAACTGAGTGCATGTATATATTCACCTCCACACCTACAAAAAGGCAGCTTTTCTACTGTTTCTTTCAGTGGTCACTTAATATTCTTGCAGATCTCCTTTTTTTCAGTAGCACATGCTGGCAATTATTATTTCAAGGCTCCTCCCACATTTCTAGGATTGTAAGTCTCTCTTTACAATACAGTGAAAATGCTGAGTTTCGTGAACGTAGAATTACAGATCTGCAATTAAGTTCCTAGCACCAAGTACTCGGCAGATTTTATAAAAAGCAAGCACCTGATTTTTTTTCAAGGAGGTGGAACAATAAAATTAAGTTAACGTGGCATTCAGATTTCTTTCAGCAACCTTGTTCAAACTTGTATGCATGTTCAGAATATAGATGGGTTATTATGGGGGTCGCAATATGAATGGCCTCTCGTAATATCTCACCATTTGCTTGATCACAAGAGCTCTTTGTAGAAATGGAGCCAGTATACAGCAGTGATATTGGAGAACAGAGACTGGTAGCATAAGTGCAGCTTCTACAGCTGGAGATGCCGAAAGCTGAGGAGTGGGTGATCGTTCCCATAGCTTGAAGCGACTTCGTTACAGTTGCTATTGAACAGGAACTGCTGGACTGAGAATTGACTTCTCCCGTTTCCGGTTGATCTGTAGAGTCCATCCTTGGTCTTCCCCAGTGTGTACAATGAGGGCAGTTCCCTCTATAGACGCACCATTAAATTTGATTGTCAGATGTTTATCTCAATGTTCCTGTTGATCTGCATGCTTTTTTACAGTATCTCAAAGAGATAACATTCTCATTGCCAGAGCCTCATCGAGCTGGAGAAGAGGAATACTGCACATTTTTGCAAAAAGCAGAGGAAGTCTGAGAGATATGGCCTAAAAGGCACTTAGAAGGACTCTCAGATGTGCTGGAGAGTCTGGTTTCATTTGCAGTTTCTTGGTTTGCTTTTCATGGATTCAGAGCAACCTATGCTCCCGCATGCAGGAACTAAATGGCTTATAAAACTGTGACTCCTCACTGGATATCTCTGAGATGTGTTAAACTCTCCTTGTTTGTGTCAGTAATATACATAAATCAGATTAGAATAAATCCCTGCTGTGAAATAATAGCAACTACCTCACTTCAAACAACCTATGTTTGTGCTCATTTGTCCTAAAGCAATGCAACATCTGAAGAGCAAATATCCTACCTTTGATATACTAAAATTAATAAGTACATATATGTATGAAGAAGAATTGCATTTATTTGCAGAGGCTATTTTATTTTTATATTGTTTGGCTTGCATTCTTCCCACCCCAATGCTTTGGGGTGATCTGGTAGGGCTCCTTTAAAGTTTCTGAACTCTTTTTGGCCCCGTGGGCTCTAAACTGTGCTCAACACACTTTAAAGCTGTGTCAGCAAAAAAGCATTCTTTAACGTTTGCCTCTTTTGCAGACCTGGGAAAAAGCCAAATGCTGTCACTTCCAGTCTGTAAGTAATGCTCTTGGCAGCAATTAATAATTGGCATTCTTAGGCACAGCTATGAGGCAGGTGCTCCTGTGGTGTCTGGAGGGGGGAAATGGCAAAGGTTCTGTTTGGGGAGCTGGAGCAAATGGAGTGGGATGCACACCTAGAAGGCAATGTTGTTATTTAACAAAGGGAAGAGGAATCCCCAGATGTGTAAAGCTGACTGAGATTGAAGGTTATTGCATCGTTTGTGTAGCCTCATCTTGGTTGGTGGATAGAGATGTGGGAAGCAATGGCATAAAGAGCTAAAAGATGAGTAGGAGAATAACAAGTGACTGTAGGAGGGTTTGAAAGGAAAAAAA
>JAOWBP010004023.1:17968009-17980197 GCA_028571105.1 Tragopan temminckii | reverse complement strand
ATGGCCTGGGTTGAAAAGGACCACAACAATCATCCAGTTCCAACCCCCTGCTGTGTGCAGGGTGGCCAACCAGCAGACCAGGCTGCCCAGAACCACATCCAGCCTGGCCTTGGGTGCCTCCAGGGATGGGGCATCCACAGCCTCCTTGGGCAACCTGTTCCAGTGCCTCACCACCCTTTGTGTGGAAAACTTCCTCCTGCTGCAAGAACTCTTTTTCTCTTTGTGGTCACAGTTTGTAGTGCCTAGTCTGTGCCATCCACCCTTTGCCGAGCTCCTAAATATAGTGAGGGGATGAGGAACTTCTCTTTGAGTCATTACAAGATGAGTATTAAAAAGTTGTAAACAATTTTAGGGTTTCTTAATTAGAGCTGGCTAACAATGTGTGTATTCTCACGGTGTCACTCTTCAAAATAGGCTTTGAGAAATGTGACCCTAGGGTGAAGGGCAGATTTCCCTATATCCTTAGGTACAGAAAAACCTAAAGAAATCTAGTAGTCTGAAGCAAGGCTTAAACCCTAGGTGGAGAAACTCAAAGCATAAAAAAAGGAGAAAATCATAGCATTTCATTAATCAAAACCCTTGGACGTGATTTCCAAATCCTGTGCCTCCAGAATGCCCATTTGCCTGTATGTGCAATGCATCCAGCACGCTCATCAATCAGCACAGCACAGGTGCAAATCCTTTTGGTTCGTGTTTTGTAAACTCATGTTTTCAGGTTGCTCCCTGAGCGAGAGCAGCAGCAGAGCCAGCCCACAGTTCTCTGCAGATGGGTCGCACCGTAGCTTTTAGCTGCAGCTGGTGCCTGTGGGTTGGATTTTCCTTTTGTCAGCCAGCCAAGAGCTGCAATCGTGTTCTGTGGGCTGATCCAAAAACCTCACGGTTAAACACACGCGGGCAGAGCAGGAGTTTCACTGGCCCAGGTTTGCTGCAGCAGGATCACTGCTGGAGCCAGCACATCTGTTACCCTCTCTGACTTTGAGGTGCTGTTGGATTTATTCTTCTCTTCGCCAGTGAAGCTGTTTCCTGAAGCTCTGTGGTACGCATTAGTAGGCAGCTACATGTCAGTGCTGCAAACCTTATATATGAGCGTTGAAACAGATTTGGGAACACAAACTCTGCTTTCAGTGCTAGAAAGGCAGAAGTTTGCCAGGCGCAAATGCCTCAAATTCTCATTAAATCAGTTATATAAGAAACAGATGAAGGTTTCAGGAAGAAAAATATTTCAGTTTGATTACATTGCCCAAATGCTAGCCAAATATTTATCCTCTATTAGAGTAAGGTCACCTATAACTCCAGATTGGTTTTACTTCTGTGAAAATCTCCAAATGAGAATGAAAGCATACACTGCTGCAGCTATATATATATACATTATTTGAAAATTACTGTGGAATTCCTTTCTATAGAAGTTGAATAACAGACTTTCTGCAGGCTTTGTGAGCCACTCTCTAGAATTCCAGAACTAGTTATTATAGTGTACAAAAGTATACCTACAGAATACTTAATATTTTCTACTGAGTTTCTCAAAGCTTTCTTCTGTGGGATCTAGTGTGAAAACTTAGGAGGAAACTTCTTCACATATCTTTCAGAATTTCAGGAAGCAGAAGGATGGAGTGGGTGGATCTAAGAGCTCTGGTGTGTTGGTTCTGTCTTTTCTTCTAAAAGGGAAGCAGATTTGCCTTGTTCTGGTTCAAGTGGAGTGGCTTCATTTAACCTTTAGTAAACCAAGAGTGGTTAAGACGCTTTTCATGGTGAGGTATTACAACTTTTTAATGATCCAGAGATGAAAACAGACCTGTGTAGGGTCATGTTGAGATGCTGTTTTTCATCTAGAAAATTTGATGCCTGTGTGATTTTCCTTTCTGCCACTTTTATATCCCAGTTTTGTATCTTTGCCCAAGAACTTGAAATCACTGAGATTTACCAGTGTACTAGTCATTATTGATTAGGATGAGAGAACTGCATTGCAAAATTCCAAATTCCAAATTATTCTAATTAAAATTAATTGCTTCTGCTTCTTTGGAAAGTCTAGACCAGAAGGAGTGTTTTCATCCTCCAGATCTAGCCCTTCATCTCTCCTCATTGGCTTTGAAGTCAGTCTTTACAACACTGACATAAGTTAAGAGAGCTATATTAAGAAAGTGGAGGGGCTCTGCTTATCTATCACATACCAGCGTGGCTGGATGAATTTTATAAACATAGATTTGACAGAATAATATTCATTAATGGGAGATGCAGTAAAAGAATGGTGTAGTTTGTGTGGAACACCTCAGAGGCTGTTTAGAGCAGTCTTCCTTTCTTTTAGTGACATGACTTTCTATAAATTTCCATTAATTTTTTTTTTATAATTAATTTTGGGTTTATGCCAACCCTGTTGTTATCTGGTGGGGAATTTCTAGGCTTGGAGATGATCACCAGAAACAAACCTCCCAGCCCCAATAATTGGAGGGCAGGCTGGGGGTTGTAGGCTTGTGGGGCCAGGTACTAGATCCAGACCAGGGGTCCACAGCCTGCAGTGCCATCTCCTGGAGTGAGTCAAGTTTTCTCTTCCCAGCAAGAGGGTGGGAACACTGTCTGATCCAAAATAAGCCACTGGGGAGATGGCATGGCATGAGTGAGGCAAGTTCTGGGCTGGAGTGTTTGGAGAGGTCAGCCGAGTGCTTCACTCTTTATACCCCTTAACAAATTTCATTTCATATATATATATAAAAGTGTTTAGTCTTAAGTAAAATTATGACTTAATTTAAAAACAGTACAGTTCGAAATGATTGACACCTGCTCCAATTTGGATTAAAAGTTTTGGAAGGCCTCAGTACTGGCAGAGTGTGAGCCATTGCTAGTCACAGAGAATGTTACTGTCTGCACTCGTGTCCATCACAAATCAGTGTTTGCCGAGAACTGCCTTCAAATAGATGATTCCTGTCACACCAATGCACTTTAAGACACAATTTGACCTTTAATGGTGATTATTGTGTGTTGTCTGCTTGGAAGTACCTGTCACATGAAGGAACTATATAGACAGCAATACACCATCTATGTGTATTAATTGTCATTGGACAAATTTTTTCACAGTTTTGATACTGAGAGTTTTGATAACTGGGTATTTTGTTTAGCATTTTTTTTTCAGCCTACAAGCAGAAGGTAGACATCCGTTGGCATAATTCTTGAAAACCATACAGGAAGCATGTTAACATAAAACACATTTTCATTTGCCTTTCACTTGTTCTTCATTGTTTTCTTTCTTTATTTGGATTATTTTTTTGAAAAAAAAAATCAGTTTTTAAAGGCATTTTCTTCTTTCCACAGTCAATTTTTCATCCTCCCTGATCCTGCAATGAATGAATTATTGTGGATTTATGAACATATTAATCATCTCCATGGAAACAGTTTGCAATTTCACAGCGCAAGAGTTTGAATTCCCTGCATGAGAATGAGAAAGGAAAGATCTGAAAAAGGGCAGCTGAAGGGAGATACAACACTCCTTCCAACCTCAGTCAAAGTTAACAACACATGCTGTGGATTCCAGGATCTGGGATTGAAATCAGCCCTTCCAGTTTGTGGCTGAACAAGAGCAACCACAAAAGCTTTGCAATCTGCAGATAAGAGCGTAGGAAGAAAAGGTCGTGTGTGGTACAATACACTCAAGAAATCCTGCATGAGAGGTATTTGTGTATATGTGAATTTTTCCAATGATGTTACTTAAGGTAACAACCTTCTGGTTATGTGTCTGACAACGAATTTAAATGGGACTTTGGTAAATTAGACATATTAACCACAGGGAAAAAAAAAAGTCAGGTGTGGGGCCAACAAGAAGTTTTGGTCAGTAAGATAAATGTCAGGTGTTCAGTGTAAGGGAAGAAAAATAATTCATGAAACTTTAAAAACAAGTTGTAATGGTGCAAAAGTGAAAGAAGGAGAGGGATATAGTAAAAAATTGACAATTTTTTAAACTAAGCTCTACTATCTGATAAAATTAGGGGACTAAAAGGATTTGGTTTTTCACACAGTATTTTGTTGCCTCATTCTGAGATATACAAATCCTGCATTAATTTGTCAGGAGGACGTACAAGTGTCCTTCTTTACCTAAAAACAGAACTGTGGGTTTTTTAGGCTGCAGTTGTTGGAGCTTAAAATAGCTGTTAATAGCAAATCAACAAGCTGCCAAATGAACAGTCCAAGAAGAAATGACATTACACTGATGTAATGAACTCAATTCATAATAGAAGCCTGCAGTGAGATGTTCTAAAGAGATTATGGACAAGTATAAAATGAATGGCAATCACCTTTCCAAAAAGCAAAAGCAAAAATTTATAGATTGTAAAGTGAAAAGATAAGAAACAGAAGATGTTTATGATCCATGTTCTTCATTAGTTTATCTACTATTTTACTCTGTGAGCAGCTTAACATGTTTAGTGCCAAATATGTTTTCAGAAATTAGCTGTACTGGTGTGGCCGTTGGTTATTCCTTTGGAGGCAGGTAAGAAGCTTTCAGCTTTCTTAAATTCAGATTGGTATCTTATGTGGGTATTGTAACAAGGGAATATTAGGAGTCATATAATGATTAAAATGAATAACTGTACAAGCTGCTGGCAGGCACACACCTGGGAACTCAAGCTGCTGGAGGAAGCCCATCTCCATTATCACCTCCAGCTGCAACCACACTGCAGCCCAGAGCCAGCTGATGCTAGCAGAGAACCTTGGGAAGGGAGAGTGCTCTGAAAAGGAAGGGAAGGGAGAAGGTAATTAAAAATGAAGAAAAACTCTGAAATTGTTGTTGCCTAAGGGTTGAATTTTATATAAAGTATGGATGTTTCTTCTTATTTGAGTCTGAAGATGAGGATGGCGGCTGTTTTAAGGTAATGAGGCTGAATTGTAATGAACCTGTTATTGAATAGGGGATTGATGTTGGGTTTGTGCTGTGGGTTGATCTATCCAGTGTTGCTGAGCTCAATTTGCTTGTAGTGGCTGTTTGTACCAAGAAGCCTTGTTTGTAGTATGGGATCCAATAGTGTTCTACTGCTTATCACAGGGCATGATGGACTGTTCAGCACAATTGTTGACGTGAGATTTGTGTTAACATGAAGACTGTAACTTTTGTTAGCAATGCAACCATGCTTCTAAAAGTGTCTAAACAAGATGGATAAAGAGATTAAAGAACTGCAGCGTTAACTATTTTTTAATGACTGGTTTCTCATTCTAGTGAAGGAGGAATAGTTGTGTATATTACTTCCAGTTTTTCAAGGAATATATAAGTATTCATTTATGGGTGTTGGTTTAATGATTGTGCCTTGGCCCTGTGTCAGGCTGTGAGCTGGATGTTTTCTTTCTCTTGTGCTTTGGAAAGAGATCCTGTAGGAAGGAACCTTGCTAGCTGCCCCTTCAGCCAAGGGGTAGCTTTCCATCGACCATCCCCTTTCGTTGTGTGTTTTCTTCCTGAGAGCTGAAGAGTAAACAAGGCTGTAAACAGGACATGAAGTGTGGAAGGCAACCTGTGTAGATACAGATAGACTGAGAGCAGACCCTTGCCAAAACTGTTCAAATAAGACAACCTAAGAACAACTGTAAGTTGTGGTGGACCAGTGTTGAAGCTTTGTAGGCTTCAGAACAGAAGTTCAGCTTGGTCCACTGCTGTTGAGCCCAGAGGAGTTTTTCTAGTTGAACATTAAATGCTGACCTTCCCTGTTCAGAATCTGGTGACATAGCTGTGATTATCTGCTTACATTGGCATAGACCATCTGGTGGTACAGCAAACTTACATGTGTTCTAACAGCGCTTCTAAAAAATTAAGATTTTGGGGAGGGAGCGACTGGGCAGGCATGCAGTATCATTGTTAGGTTTTTCCAGTGGAGAACTGACTCTGTTTGATCTGTCAGCTGATGTTTACAGCCTGGAGGATCAGGCCCTTATTCTGATGCATGAAAAATTGGACAACTGTAAGCAACATAGCAGCTAGGGAAAAAGAGCAGCAGTATGTCTCTCTGTGTCAGGCTTAGCTGATGGACGTGAAGCTTCTCCAGAATCAATCCTCTAGGACTGGGACTCTCAGAACTGCCTGTGGCCATCATTTTCTCCTCCCTTGTTCTTCCTCCATTCCTTGCTCTCCCTGTCTGACAGGAGGTGCTTTGTAACAACCCATTAGTTTTTTGGCTCTGGACTGCTGAGATGGAGCTCACCAGAATGTAGAACAAAACACAAAAACAAAACCCCTAAGTGTGAAGAGGGAAAAAAGAAAACTGGATATGATGGGATTCTTGGGTTAGTACTTACCTCTGTTGAACTTGGAGTTATCAGATCCTTATTTGGACTGATTTGAACAGATTTCCTTGGGGGGGGGGAGGGGGGAACAATGCATCAGTGTTACTTCAATAATAATAATACTGTTCCTCTCTATGTTGTTCAAAGCAATAGAAAAATGGCCCACTAATTAATACTAATTTTAGCTGTTAAAATGCCTGGTAATTTTGCAGAATCTATACAGTAAGAAGAAAAGCATGAAGCATGTAAATCATACAAATTATTTTTATTTTATATATAAATATATATACAGATATGCACTTTTTCCATTTGCACTTCCAAACTAACGGTATACGTTGTTTCAGGCAACAGGTGCCCACACAGAAGCAACAACAAACACCGAACTCTAGCGACACAGACATTAATCGTGGCTCTTTTAGATGCTGTAATTTAGCACTGCGAAACATTACTGTTCTACCCATCTGACCACGTATCTGGGGGAGAATGAGTGACACTACCATTGTTTGTGTTGTCATGAAAATTGTTCAGCTACCTCAGTAGCTCAGCTGAATAATCAATCATTTCCAACAATTAAAACAATGCGGTTAGCTGGCAGCTGACAACCCAAAGTGCCAGCTGCCAATTTCTCTAGCTTGTGAATCTCTTGGTTTAAAAATTGCATGTGGATGGGAGTTACCCGGTGTTTTCTTTCTTTGCATAATAACTTTTCTTGCTGCATCTCAACAGTGCTTATCACAGGGCATGACGGACCGTTCAGCACAATTGTTGACGTGAGATTTGTGTTAACATGAAGACCGTAACTTTTGTTAGCAATGCAACCATGCTTCTAAAAGTGTCTAAACAAGATGGATAAAGAGGTTAAAGAACTGCAGAGTTAACTGTTTTTTAATGATTGGTTTCTCATTCTAGTGAAGGAGGATTAGTTGTGTATATTACTTCCAGTTTTTTAAGGAATATATAAGTATTCATTTATGGGTGTTGGTTTAATGATTCAAGAATCACCTGGGGTTGAAACATCTTGCTCCCATTGACCTTTGGGAATCTGTTTTCCTGGAGTAGAGCTGTTAAATTTTCTTGCCCTCTGAAACAGTTCTGATACAGCAGCTATCTCTCTATCATCTTCAACATACTAATATCCTTTAGCAGGTAGTCCAGTAACTATCTGTATTATGATGCTTTTTGGGGAATAGTGGTTGGTGAGTATTTGGCTGGAGGACTTCTTGCTTTGTCCTGGTGCACATACTATTTTCTCCACTATTTTACAAACATGTCATGTTGGAAGGTAGCAGATGTGCGTGGTGAGGAAGTGAAAATCATCTGTAATAGACTTTTACAGTTTACGTACCAGCTTTGTATAGTGACATAGAGATTTCCAAAGGCTCTGTGTCATGCATATAGCACTTCGGCAAGTATAATTTCAACATGAAACTAGCTAAAGGAGGAATTTGGTATCCTATGTTGGACATGGCAGCTGACTTAATGAAAGGTAAACAGATGTGATTTCAAAATACTGAGTGGGGGATGAGTCAGTGGTTGATGTGCTTTTGCAATGGTAAGTAGCACTTTTACACTACTTACTAGAGATTAGATGTTGTGAGTTTGTTTGCACCATTGTAACACACATTGCCAGGTTTATTCTGCAGGACTTTTCAGATTTTAATCAGATCTTCCCTATGCTGATGGTTTTCACTTCAAAACTCCTTAACCAGTTAGGTGTTGTGAAGCACCTGTAATCAATTGGTTACTGCAGATCCTCACAGGATGGAATCAATCCCGCAGAAACATTTAGTGACAGAAATCCATCTGTGTTATTACCTGGTCATGTTTCAAGGTCTGCTTTTCTCAGTCTTTCCCTGTGTTGATGGGAAGTGGTGGTAAATTACTGCCTTGAACTATATTTAGTAAATCTACAATCAATACAGACTGTATCTCTTCCCAAGAGTTTCCTTTTCCCTTGCCTTAACTGTGTTAGAATTTGGACATTTACTTTAGTACATATCGAACCTCAGTTTTACTTACTTTGCCACATGTTTTTTATATTCAAGGGTACATCTCAAATATTTGTCCTTTAGAAGTTAGGTGGGCTCTATTTTAACCCGCCATTTAGTTTATAACACAAAGCAGTATATTTTCCCCCCCACACAAAAAAAGCAGTGTACTTCAAAGAATAGTAATGAAGTTGTGTATTTAGCTCTGCCACTTTGCTGCAGCACTTACGTGTCCTTTGAGGTATGGGTGATTTTTTTCTATCGAGGAAACAATAGCGGAGTTTGGAATTAAAAAGAAATGCCATAAGGATTTGAGAAAGCTGGGAAATGCAACATGGATGCTGCTTTTGCAGTAAGGGAGTTGGCAGTAGCTCTAACTAGAACAAGTGTGACGAGGGCATACTGCTTTCTCTTCAGTGTCTCACAAATCTGCAAGCAGTTTGAGACTCATTTCAGTGATACGGTAAAGAGGGGCCTGAATCATAGATGCTCAAGTTTATTATCATCATTATAATTGAACTTTACGGTCTCTTCCAACTCAAAAGATACTGTGACTCTAAACAAAGTTTATTCAGAGAGAGGATGGTGAGAAACTTTAGCTTCTTTGTGCTATAAACTGCACGTTAAAAGTACTTTGTCATGAATGAGCTGTTCCTGCGTGTCTGCTCATGGCAGGAGGGTTGAAGTAGTTTTATATTTTTAGCTATCTTGTATGCTCATGGTTTTTATATGCTAATATGTTTGTTTCTTTCCAGCCTTTAGAATATTAATTTCACAAAGTCTAAAATCTGACACCTGCTGTAGCTTGTATTATCACTTTCACCCTTAGAAACCCAGAAATTATTAAGGTGGAGTAATTGCTATCCGATTATATAATAACTACTTTAATCCAGCAATCATAATATGATTTAAAATGAACCCTTTTGTGTTGTTGATTTTGGAATAATTACTGTTATATTGTACTTCTGCAAGACTTATTCTCAGTTAACCACTTGAAAATAATACGCTCTACTTATTGAAAAAAATAAATCTGATTATTCCCCAAAGCTCAATATTCTTTCTACATCTGTGCCTCAATTGTATGGAGGCACATAATCGTAATGTTTAATGGTGACCTGAGTGATTCTGAAATAGGCTCCTTTCTGTATCCACTCTAGGAAATATAAATTGGCATAATACCTAATTTAGTGTAGCCTTTTTTATTATTATTTTTCACTCTGAACCAAGAGTGTGGCCATTTTGTCAATAATGTTTAAGCATGAAAGAAATGAATGCTGAAGGAGAATGTCTTCAGATAGGAGGGAAGAAGGAAAACTTTTTTTCCTCCTTCATAAGCATAAATTTTCCTGGTTAGATAATCAAATTAGGATCTGTCAGTGTCTTTGTGAAGGTTGACTAGGAAGATGTCTGCTTGCTTTTCCTTTATGTGCATAATGCTCATGATCAGCGCTGGAGGAAGATTCTGTGCATATTAAAGAGCTTTCCATGTCAGTAAAGAGAATGGTTAAACTAATAATGATAAGGAATTGAAGGGAGGAAGAAATCAGTGCTATTGAGTTCAGTGGAAAAGTCAGGCTCTTGCCCCTCTGAACTCCTATATTTGTACTTTGATGGAAAAGGGGATTTTCAATAGGGAGGTCATGGGCAGTTTGCATGTTATCAGCATCTCCATGTTCCACAGGTACTCTTTGTAGTTTTTCCCTTCCACATTGTGGAGTAAGGAGTTTCACCACTCCCTTTGCATCTTCCCTGATGAGCAGTGAGGAGTTTTGCTGGTCTAGTTAGTGATAAGCCCTCCTTGAAGAGAGGGGAAGGACCAGAGGTGAGGAGGTGGGTTTTGCATTGAGCAAAACCAGGGTCAGATTCCCCTGATCTCCAGAGTCCCCAACGGAAGAATAAGGCAAACAATGCATGCCATCCTATGAAAGTTAATGCATGTCACAGGTTATAAAGCAGCAACAGTCAGTACAGAAGTACAACTGCATGTGATGGAAAGGCACCCTGCTGTCTGGTGGAGCCTTGTCTGAGTTGTGCTGGGGAGCTGGGTTGCTGGAGATGGGATGCCAGTGCATCCATTATGCACACAGAGGGAAGCACATGCTGGTGTTTCACATAATTTGTATGCAATTCCTATCCTGTCACCTAGGCTTGAGTAAATTACTGTAAAACTTGTCGTGTTAGGCTCCTTTTTCCATGTGTCTTAATTACGAACGTTCTCTGTCTGATAATCACTTGGATGAAGCAGCTGATAAATAGAAGATATAGTGAGATGGATGATGTGTTGGGAAGAGTGACAAGGCACTAATCTTACTGAAAGATGCATTTAGTAGCAGCATTTATTTGTTGCTAATATCTACAATAATAGTTCTTCGTGAAAGATACAAAATTAAACCTCAGGTGTTCTTTGTGGGTCACTTTTGGAATGGCTACAGGAAAAGATGCAATTTAAAACAAGTTTCAAGTTTTAACCATTTTTGATGTATATGGACAAGACTGTTGTATCTTTTCAGCAGGTTCAAAATTATGGGTGAGCAGATTTGAAAATCTATGAGCAGACTGATGAAACAAAAGTGCGTCTGATTAATGGGTCTTGTAGTGATGTTACTGCGAGCTTTCCCTCACCCCCTGCATTATTAGGAGAGAGTAAACAGTGTACAAGACTCACGTTAGTCCTCATGGTAATACTGAGTGATTCCTTCATGAATTTATATGTTTCTTCTGGGAAAGCTTTTGGAGCTGTGGTGTTGAGGCGTGTATTCCTTTGGTCTGTCTAGCTTTAAACAAGTGCTTTCCCCTGCCTCTTTGAAATGTATAGCTCTGCTGTTTGCTATTTCTTAAAGGTCATGCTGAAAATTCCAATTACTTGAGTAAAATATAGTGTATTTTAAAGTAGAGTTCAAACTGTTATTGAAATGTAAGGCGAATTGTTACTGAAAGAGAAAAGCAAATGCTAACTGAGTCAGAAGTTACATTGCTTGTGCTTTTCTTCCCAACTCTATGCAGCAGAAGAGCAATACTATCTTAACCAAAGCACGTCATCCTTGTGGCAGACCTACCTCTCCCTCTGACCCTTCTGAACTTACTGCTGCAGTGCTTGGGTGAGGTTTCTGGAGCAGGGTCCCCCTCGGTCCCTGTTATATCAGCCTTGCTCATCTGTGGCAGGGCTGACATTGCCACTGGGTCCATCAAAGCCCACAGGCAGTGGAGAGTTTACAACGGTCACTGCTCCTCTGTGTGCTGGTGGCTGGAACGTGGTCAGTGTCTTGGAGGTCAAAAAGCCTTTGGGGATGTGTCCTGCTCATCTTAAATGCTGCCCTTGTGTCATTGCCGGAGGAAATCATGTTTGTAGCTTGAATATTTTATTTTGGCATTGCCCTACTGAATGCATCTCTGATTTCTTCGGGTTCAAGGGCTCCATGAGACCCTTTCTGGTTCTTCTGCTTGAGGCAGAGTTTCCTGATTCAATGCCAATCTTCCCTGACAATGTTTTACATCTAAATCTGCATCGCCCTTTGCATTTTATGTATGATCAGCACCTTTTGGTTCTGGCACTTTCTTGACATCCTGAGGAACTTTGAGGAATGGTGCCATTTGGATTATCTTTTCCTTGTTTCCGTCCCAAAACCCTTCTATTAAAACAAGTAAGTTATTTATAGCAGACCTCTTGGGCCAGGTCAGCCTCTGCTGCTCAGAAATGTTTGCAAAGCTGCTGTGAGTCCATATCACCAGCGATTCTCTGAAATGAAGTGAGGAAGGTGAGCAGCAGAGTAAGAGCTGCAGCATCCATATGGACCACCACCACCATTTAGCACTCACCGGGAGCCAAACCCTGGGACATTTATAATGCCTCTTTTGGCATCTTTCTTTTTTTGCTGAGAACTTCCTGCTGGATTTTCTGCTTCTTGGGAGAGAAGAGCTGTAAGTTTTCTCTGTGTGACTTTGTTCTTT
>JAOWBP010004023.1:17946965-17960744 GCA_028571105.1 Tragopan temminckii | reverse complement strand
CGGTGAGGAACAGCTGCCCAGAGAGGCTGTGGATGCCCCATCTATCCCTGGAGGCGTTCAAGGCCAGGATGGATGGGGCCCTGGGAAGCCTCATCTAGTATTAAATGTGGAGGTTGGTGGCTCTGCCTGTGGTGTGGGAGTTGGAGATTCATGATCCTTGAGGTCCCTTCCAACCTGGGCCATTCTGTGAATGACCAGGATGATCTTGGAACTACAGGCAACTCATTGCCTCTATATTGTTAGCTTCAAAGGTGTGGGCAGCCGTGAATGACAAAGCAGCGTAGCACCATGCACAGTCTCAAATGTCAGCATGGGGAGATGCTGACATTAAACACAAGTAGGTTTAGCACCAAACCGGGCTTGTATTTTAAATTCTGAAGTGTTTAAAAGGCCCAAGGTGGTACTTTTATGAAACTTGTTTAATGAATTTAAAATATTTATTAGAAAGGCCCACTGAGATGTTACAATTAAAAGGGAAAGTCTGATTTATATGGACGATCTTTTGATTAGACATATGCTGAACCCTCTGAAAATTGACTGGTGAACAGGGCATTGCTAACAAGCTTTTCATGTCAAAAGCTTTTGATCCATGGAGTATGAAGCTGGGAGAACGTTGAGTATGTGAGGCACGTGGCTTTTGGATAGGGTCTTCCTTGGGCTTGCTGCAAGGAGGGGGAAAGATGAGTTGCAACAGATGCTGCTATCAGTGTAGCTGAACTTCAGTTTGGATAACAGACTAGACACTGGAAAAATCTGTTAAAGCAGGGGTCATATCACACCTGAATTGCATGATTGTGTGCAAGGTAGCCAGGCAAGCAGGAGATCTGAGCTAAGTGTAGTCTATCCTACGGCTGTGTTTGAATAAGGCAGCTGTGTCCGAGTGTCCAGCAATGCATTTTCTGATGTGATAAGATTGTGAGATGTTCCTTTACACTTTCTAATGAGGAAAGGGCGGTACTATTTCTTTTGACTTGTTTGGGTTTCCGATGATTAATCCTGGGCTATAAGTACGAGTGGTTTGCAGCATACTATATAACACCGCCAGAGCATTTTTGAAGTGAAATTTAATGGTTTGTATTATTTCTGAATGAATGTTTTCGGAGTAACTGACATTGGAAAGTTGAGCTCTGTGGCTGCATGGAGGCTCTGTATTAACTTCAAGCCTCTCTGTATTAACTTCAAGCCTCTCTGGATGTGAGGTGTCTCAGAACTTGTTCTTAGGTTTTTAACTCAGAAATGATCTTTTTATTTCCTATGTTACTCTCATCATATCTTGGGGATCTGTTCCAAGAAATACATGGGGAATGCAAGAAACCAGAATTAAATGAGAAACTTGAAATTGAGTAGAAGACTTTGACATTTGATCTCCACTAGTTTTCTAAATTCCCAAAGCAAGCTATAGAAACTCCATTTAAAACAAACAAACAAAAAAGCAACCCTTTAAATGTGAGTGAATGTCCTTTGTAACAATTACTTCTGAAGAGTTTCTTGCAAAAGGTTTTCTTTGTGAAGAAGTACGCTGATAAGGAAAGTTTAACATTCTTGTGTTATTGTTATGTTCTTATGTAGCTTTTGAGTTGATATTAATGCAGTTAGATTTGAAGTTGGGGGACAAAAAACCTTATTAAAATATGTCATCTACAGAGGATGTTGTCTGTATCCCTGTGCTCATTCTCTGCATGTACGCAGTATTCATTTTCAGGATGCGATATAGCTGAAATTATTTTGCTAGGCCTTGTATTAGTTCCTCAATTCACTTCAAACTCAAGTGATAGACTATGATGAAGCCAGAATTTATAAAGAAAATAACCAGGAGAACAACCTCTCTCCCCCTGGTTGCTCCTTCCATCTCTGTGTTGTTACAGATACTTTTAAAATCCCATTTCACCCCTGCTGAGTGCAGCAAATTTAAACAACCCCACTTTGTAGAAAGCCCTGAAAAAAAAAATCCAGTATGTCTATAATAAGTACTCCCTTTATTAATATGTATGACCACAACACATAATTGTAACATTATCAATATAAAAAAATACATATTCACTGTTTCTCATTTGGTCTCTTCTGTTAGACTGTGATTGGATGTCAGTTTTTGTGAAGGGAGATGTTTTTCTCGATATTATTTTATTTTTATTTTTTTCCAGTGTTGAGAAAATCTGGCTCTGGTGACACTGTCCTATCTCTTTTCCTTGTCTTCATCTCTGCTCTGCCAGGCACTGGGCTCCCAGGGCCTTTCCCCATCTCCTCTCCATCTCCTGCTTGCTCCTAGCACAGTGCTTTCCATCAAGTGGACAGAGCTGTTCCTTTGAGGAAAAGGAGCTTTACAGCTAAATTTAGAGCAACGTTTTTCAATTTGGATGGAAAATGAAAGAAAATATTGGGCAAATGCACAAGAGATCCTGCCCCAAATTCCTCTCTGCTGAGCTGTGGCTATGCATATATCCATCAGCCTCTGCAAACAGTTTTCAGCCACTTGGTGGTAAATGAATAATTTTTGACAATAGGAAGTCCCTTCCTCTGGAGGAGAAATGGGAAAGAAGTGCGCTTACAGGGAGGTGGGTAGGAGTGGATGGGCGCCTGGCCCTTGTGGCCAGGTGTGCTCATGCAGAGAGCAATTGGCAGTGGGGGAAAGGAGGAGCTGAGACTATCCCTGCATTTCCACAGGTGAGAAGGGTACTCCATTAACTCCATATAAATCTGGTTCTAGCAACTGGGAGAAGCCAGTCATTTATTGTTGGCCTAGATTTATATGTGGTATTTTTGTGTGAATCTGACTTAAATACATG
The DNA here is from genome assembly GCA_028571105.1 of Tragopan temminckii. Taxonomy (NCBI): domain Eukaryota; kingdom Metazoa; phylum Chordata; class Aves; order Galliformes; family Phasianidae; genus Tragopan; species Tragopan temminckii. The sequence goes on along the minus strand of JAOWBP010004023.1, from coordinate 17,957,961 downwards.
CACTATTTTTGAAAAGTCCCAGAAGGGCATAGGATGTGAGAGGAAAAGGGAAAGATGACTAAATTAAAACTGAAATTGTAAAATGAAGTGGATCAGTGTTAGAATTAGGTGATGTACGTACAGAAAGTCCCACTAATTTGTCATGGCGTGATCCATACTCTTGTTCTACCCCGTGTTCCTGAGAAGCAGTTAGAAATTCCCTGAAGTCTCATTCACTTTAGGTTACATAGTTTTGCTTTTGTATTTGGTGACTTACATTTACTGAATTTATGGGTTCTTTTCTTAAACATGGCAAAAGAGATTCCCTCAGAGCATACATGAGGAGTGCTGTTGGGTAGAAGCAGGTGAGATGTATGATGTAGCCTTAAAATGTGGCTGATGGATGCATCTTTTGTCAAAGACAAATGTATACTGAAATACATGCCCGAAGGCTATTTGCAAGTTGTGCAGAGTGGAAGTACTCTGATAACACTGTTGAAAGTTCTGTGCTATAAAAAGCTATTTAAATGAGTTTCTAATGGGTGCCTGTCTAAATAAATGTTAACTCCCTTTCACCTTTGGAAAACCAGAGCACACAAATGACAGAAGAGGAATAAAAGGCAATTTTCTGGAGGAGTTGGAAGCTTAACGTTCATAGAGTTGGAAGAACAGCAAAATTTTAAGATTGTGTTCCCAAGTCCTGTCGGTGCCCCCTTCAGCTGTGCAATGGGTTCTTGTCCCCTTCTGCCTTGGAGCTGGTTTCTGTCCCAGGTCCTGCTGGCACCACTGTGTTGCAGCACACTGAGCTCAGTGTGCTGCTTCCCGTGCACTTTGGAGGCCTTCCATGATGAAGCATGCTGGAAAAAATAATTATCGCACAGCTATCATAGTTGTGGATGTTTAATTTGTAGACTGCAGAGCGTGCGTAAGCTCCATACAAGGAACAAAGCAGTGATTATATGCTGAAATGCCTGAAATCCTTCTCCAAAGACTTCTGTGCTATACTTTTCAAAGAGGTATTTTTCTTCTTAGGCTGCATTTGTTGTTAGCATAGAAAGCAATTGAGCTGTATGCTAACCAGATCAACAGCCATCGGGACCAGGACTGGGCAAAGGTGAAACACGTGCTCTGGGTTTTTCAACTCATCCTCTGATGTGGTTTACAGATTGCATCTGGGCTCTTCACAAGGTGTGGAGGAGCTGGCTCCCTCCAACAACTGGCAGCGTTCTTTCTTGGGTCTTCTGATAAAAATTTCTATTGGTCAAATCAAATGTGCAATTATCGCTACTGTTGTAACTTTGGTTCTCTGGATATGACTGAAGTCTTGCCTTTCTTTTAGGTCTTGTTTTATTTTTTCCATTTTAGTATTATTTTTTTAACCTTTTTGAAGTGAGGGGTTTGTTGGTTGGGTGTGGGATCATCATGAAGGGCTGTAACTTAGAAACCACTGAATATTGCACCAAATCCAATGAGGGGTTTATGAATCCATGGGAGGCAAGGCGAAGGAAGATGTTCCCTGAGTGCTTTCTGCCATCCACCTTCTCTCACTGCTCTACTGCTGTCAGATAGAATGACTTCACAGCAGAGTGAATGCAGCCAGAGTTTTCTGTGGGACATTTTGTATCTATTCTCCATCCTATATCATTCATTCATTTTTGGCATAGGATCTCGTTAATATTCAGGAAAATGACAAACTGAATACCACCCTGCCACTTTTTTAATTTTTTTCTAAGTTATATCTCACTTTTCCCCATCAGCTTAAACAAAGAGGTTTAATACTGTTTCAAGGGGATGTAGGGGGGAGAGGGAGGGAAGAAGTCTGTTAGCTACTTCAAAACATGTCTTAGATTTTGTTGCTTTCTGTGTTTATAACCTTCCTTTAGCAATAACTCTGACCCTGCAGAGGGCTTCTTGGAGCCTGGATTGGTGAGGGAGCTCTGATTGAGGGTATGTCTTTCCGTCAGAAGTGCATTTGGTCATGTTTTTGGTCTCCAGCCTTCACAAGACAAGATTGGGTGAATTCCGAGCAATTGCTTCGTATTTTATAGATGTATTTGCTATTCCAAGAGTTATCCTGCAAATTTTTAAAAGTCATACTTTTCAGAGCAGAGGAAACTAGGACTACATGTTGGCTTTGGTTGCATTCTTGCTGCTTCTCCCCCAGAATTGTGTGGTCAGTGACTCCATCTATCAAAACAACTTAAGTGAAAAATGAATGCCGATACCCCCTCTGAACTCTGGTGAGCTGCGACGTGAAGCTGTCAGCAGTCTGTTTCTCAAACAGTGAAGTTGTTGCAGAACAAAGCTTTATTTGATGCAAAACCCAGCAGGATGATATTGTGGATCATTTTAATAATTTTAATTTTGTTATGCTAATTAGGTTTCTATCTATTCCTTGGTTTTATTTGGTGGGAGAGTTGTAAATTGAGGAAAGCAGATATTAGAATTACAAAGGCAATCATGCTTCATAATCATCACCCAGCAGAGGCTTTCACTTCAGCAGTGAGCAGGAAATGTCCAGGACATCAGCATTAATTATACTGCTGTAGTAGTCAGATCCACATTAACCTATTATAGGCCTATGGTGGAATTAAAATGCCAGTAGGAGTACATCAGCCGTACAGGGGTTTTGCTGTGCCTCAAACCCCAATTTCTAAAACCTAAGGCATGGTTCTGAAAGGCACTTATATTCTGTGCTTCCACCTGGAGGTGTCTGGCCACAGTGGGCTTGTTTTTTCATGTGTATGCCTTGTAAGAGTTTTTTAATGTATTTGATTAGAAGAAAACTTTATGCAAGTCCACATACTCTTGGTACAACAAAGATTGTAGGGAAGAAATATGGCTATGTAAATCAGAATTCACATCTGTTGATGTAACAGTATTGCCATTGGTATGGGTTTATGTCCTTTCTTTCTGCTCAGCTTAGAGCAAGTGCAGATGGGGAGAAGTGTGGTTATTTCTGGCAATGACTGTGTGAATGCTTTGCATGTGACACAACTGAATAGTAAGGAGAGGCTGAAAATGATGGAGGCATACAAGGATCGAAGGGCAGCCTTATGGCAGGGTCTGTTCTCCCTGACTTTAGGAGTCATTTGCAATATGTGATTCTATTTCGTCTTGCATCATTTTGGAAACAGTCTGGGAAGTGTATATATCTGTGTGTGTATATATCTGTTATTATTATTACTTTTCCATTCCCCTCCTTGAGTTGTGTTCTTGGAGTGCTTGGATACTTTTTTCTTCATTTATTTTTCTGGAAGTTGTTCAAAACACATTTGGAGAAGTTAGTGAGACAATCTGTAATTTATTTTGTGGGTTTTTTTTTTTTTTTTTTCACTTTTGGGAGGTGATCCAAAGCCATTTGAAGGCAATAGAGACTCTGAGAGGCTGTAGGTTGGGCCCTTGATGAGAATGGTTTGATATCTCCATATACGAAATTACAAAATCCAGGTAGAGATGTTATAACTCAGAATCCTGTAGTATTATTTTGCAGTTGTGTTTTCCAGCATGCTGTCTGGCTGGTCCTGGGTGTAGTGGGGCAGAGCAGTGTCCTGGTATAGGAAACCCTTTAAAATGCTAGGGACTTAGACTGAGAACTGTTGCTACCAAAAGAAGAAAGAAGAGAAATAAAAAGGAAGATAAAATCCAGAATTCTTACTGCAGTGAAAATTGTTAGCAATGGTGAGGACGTCTGCTTTTCCATTCTTATGGGTCATAACGAAGCTGTATCAGTGAGTGCAGGTGTAGTTGTGCCTTGGGACTGGAGGTGAACTTGCCAACCCCTTACAAAGTTCCTTACAGCTCTTCTTTTTTCATTTTATTTTTCTTTATTTATTGTAGCCTACAGAATAATGATCCTGAAAACTCTGTGTCACATTAATTACACATTGGTGTATTGTTGTGATGACAAAATAGGGAGTAAATATAAATTTGAAGAAAGAAACTGAGATAAAGAGAATGGAGAGGAGAATTGGAATTGCTCTCGCTGGTAAATAAGGCTCAATGTCACCCCTTTTATTTGCTCCCTTCTGAAGGCGAGGAAGGAAATGTATATTTGCAGCTCTGTTAATATTAGAACATTCAAAACTGAAGATAAAACAAAGCTGACCCATGGGTGTTTCCCTTTGATCTGCTTGTTTTTCTGGGAGCTGTGTTTGGGAACTGCTCACCTCTGGGTGTATCACTGGAAGACAGCAACGCACCCACTGTGAATAAATGTCCAAATTCCCAACACTTCCCACGTCAGCCTCGTTGTACGGAGTGTAAATTACAGGGACAGATATACAGACTGGAAACAGCTGCAGACCCATCTTCCCAACAGTATGTTGCTCATGCTGACTGCAGGGACCCTGCAGTACATTGGCTTGATAAATCATTAATGAGCAGGATCTTTCTGACATCTGCAAACTTCCTAGAAATGAATTTTACTCAAGTGACATAGGCCTGATTTCTAGGTGAACTTTGCTTGCTTCTGAAGCGTCCCGAGTTTCAATTTATACTCTTGTATCATCGATAACTTCCTATTATTTATTAACTGACATGTTTTAGTGGGAATTATTGGTAATATGTGGATGGCAGGATTGGATGATCTTAGAGGTCTCTTCCAAATTTGGTGATTTTACGTTTCTACGGTAGTTGTTGTACAGGAATTCTATATATACCCTTGGAATTCTTTTGTGTTGCTGCCTTTTTATTGTGGGATGAGTCCATAGCAGCTCACTTAGAATTGTTCGTGTTTCCTTATGAGATGTCGCTGTGAGCAGGAGGTAAACGTGGCCTGGGACACCCACTCTTGCATCTGGATTGGGTGACTTGCACAGCAGCAGATAATTCAGGGACATCCATCACTAAAGTGCACCTTTTTCACATTTCCAGTGTGAAATTAATATTTTTCCCATTTCCTAGTATGCTTGTTGATTATAGAGCTCCCACCCCAGCTCCACTGCCCAACTGCAGGGTCTCATTTTCTCACCAAACCCCCAGTGCTCTCCTCCCTCAACCCAAGTGCTGAGACCAAAGATTCCTCCCCATTTGCTTATTCATCTGCACTAAGTTCTTCTAAGAAAAAAATGCTGTGCAGTAGCAAGACCTCCTGTTGTCAACCTTAAATTTCTCAGAAGTGCAAGGCAGTGACTCTCCCAGTATAATTTTCTATATATTTTTTTTTTTCCCAAAGTAACATCCAGCTGCTGACTAATACTTAGCTATGATTCAGATTGCTTTAGTGGGAAATATTAGTGCTTTAGAGCTTCTCGGGGGTATGGTTAATAGCTTTATCAGATAATTACAGTGCTGGAAACAATATGCGATGAGCATTCTGTCATGGGGATTTGAGATGCACCCTATCCCACAGGGCTCTTAGTATTAATATCTTCACCAAAGGATGAGCTGTAACAGATGGTTCTGCAATGTTCTGGCTGCACCAGAGCCCTGGACCTGCTTGTTCTCTCTGGCATCCCCAGGAAAGCTGCTCTAGTGCCTGGGAGAGGCTGAGCATGCAGCTTCCGAGGCCATGTCACTGAAATGACTCTCCTCACTGCTCTGAGGACCAGGGAGAAATGCACAATTGTGGATGTCAAAAAATACACAGCAAAGGCTTTGTCCTTTTCATCATGCATCCTTATATATGCTGGAGGATTTTGTAATTTGGGCTCAAGTGAATGAAGCATGATGCTTGTGAACTGCCTTTGGGACGGTGCTTCGTTGCTGGCTGGCAGAGGGAAGGCTGACTCACAGTTTCTAAATATGATGACAGTTAACCTCAAGAACAAGTGGGGTAATAAGCACTAGGGAAGAAACAAAGTCTAAGGGGGGATCGTGGTCTCTTTTAACCTTTTCAGGTTGCTCCCATAGCTCACTGTAAGGCTAACTAGTCTTTATTGGAGTGCTTTAATGAAATACAGTCTTGAATTAAGTGCTCAGCTGAAGTGTAACTTCTGCCATTGGAGTCCCTGAGGGCTGGGGGATTTCCTTCACAGGAAGGAGTGAGAAGTTAGCAGAAACTTTTTGCCATCCTCTACAACTCTCACTTTATCCTCGTAACCCCTCTGTACAACTGAACTACTGGGAGGATTTTGTGCACTAAAACAAAGCTTGTATGGCAACTGCTCGAATGCTCCATTTCATGCTCTGTTCCTTGCTTTGGACAGATTAAATGACTTTCAGAATAGAAAATGATATTAATAGTATATTTTCTGGGGTTGCAAATATAAACTATGTTTGCAGAGCTGGAAGATTGATTAAAACTTGAATGAGCTAGATATAAATTTCCTCTCTATCATCAAAATAACATCAAGCCATGACCTCGCTGTGTCCAGACTTGCTGCAGTTCAGAAGCAGAATTTAAATCTTTCTAGACTCCTTTCTAAATTACTTTTACCCACTTCCCAAACTCAGCGTGCACTGCCCTTTGTGTTGCCCCATTAGAGCCTGAAGTCTAGAAATAGCATTTACTGTTTTGTTTACCTCTCATTCCCTATACTTAATGGGAAAAGTCCCCAACATCTGTGGACAATTGCAAATGATAGAGCCAACAAACCCATAGGGATTTCCTCCTTCATTGATGTTCTGTGGTCTCCTCGCTCCCACCTTCAGCCTTCTGAATCCACACAAGTACATCTCAGAAGATGAGTTATTCCCTTGCAATGTTCACCTGGAGATAAGACCATCTCTACGTGTTTGGGGATGAGCTGTGGGTAGGTGTGACTTTTAAACTGTGTGCTCTTAAAGAAATAGTGTATTGGTGGCCACTGAGTTAAAATTTCTTGGCAAAATTTTCAAGGACATTGAGCTCTTCGCTGGGAGCCATAAGGATGAAATGTTTCTGTACCTGCATTTGATCATGTCCCTTGACAACAAAAGGAATTTTTCCTGTCTCTAGAAAGTAGCTATTTTTGAAACTATTGCAGATTCTTATCTGTGGTGCCTGTAGCATTAGCTACTTCTGAAAGTCCTCCAGTTCTCCTATGAGATCATCAGAAAAGGATGGTGTGTTCCAGTTTTTGTGTGGGGCACCTGTAGGTGAGATCTTTTCCTTCACTGAGGACCACTTCCATCCGAATTTGTGTCCTGCCATAAAAAGAGACTGTTCTAGGCTTCAGGTGGCTGTGTGCTTCCATTTTTACATCTAGATTTGCATTGTACTAACTTGAATCTTTCTTTATCAGCAAAATTTGGAAACTCATTGGTTTTCTTACTGAAGCATTGGGGTTTTCATCCCTGCTCATCACTGGAGGATGATGTGCGGTTGGGTTTTCAGAGTTGGAGAGAGCTGGGTAGCCTCTTCTGGAAGGGTGTTTTATGAAATTAAGTGCTTTATAAAATTAAGGATCTGAATCAAATTTAAGATGGCAGTGGCTAGCATGATCTTTCATTGCAAATTGTTGGAAAACTGAAGGAGATAATGGCTGAGCTTTTAGTCTTCATTTTTGAAAGCATTGAGTCATTTTCCTTGGTGAAGGACAAATTTTAAGTTGCACATCATCAAACATCGAATATATTTGCTGCTTATGTAAAAGAGTAACTTTATCCCAGTGAGATTGGGGAGATTAAAACAAGCAGGCTGCGTTCCGAAATTCAATTGTTTTCCTAGGAGATGCCATGCAGCTTGGCGATAGATTGACACTGTGTCAAATTCGTTTCTTTAAAATTACACTCAGACGAGTTGCCCTCTAAATGTGTCCCTGAAAACTGCGCCGGCTGATGCGGTACCTAATGAAATTAGAGAATTAAATTTCTGAGAAAGTATTATCTGAACACACGAAGGCCTTTCAGACTGTATCATTTGTTTGAACATTAAATTAAGCAATCTACCTTCCAAAGAGCTCCGAAGAGCACTTGAAAGGACCTGCAGTATGTCTTCTGCTCCCTCTGGAGGAAAACACATTTACTTTGCCTGTATGTTCCCCTCTCAATGATTGAACACTTTGCAGACGGCGTATCAACAATCAATTGACAAATCAGAGAAGACACCGTTGACTAAGGTAATGTTAGACCTGTGTCATAGGTCTTGAAATACATCCCGGCGCTCGATGAAAATGCTACCGCTGGTGCCTCGTGATGGTGCTAACTGTGCCCTGGGAAGGATGCTTCATGATAGCTGGGAGTAAACACACTCAATAGCTCATATATCTTGCAGCCAAGCACAGCCCTTGTTTTACTATCGGTCCTTATCAGTCTGGACACTGCAAAACCAAGTGCCGTATGTATGGATATCAGATAAGGATTGAAGGCTACAGTTGTTTTTTTGTCAACTCTAGGGTTGGGGTGGCTGGATGGTGGACTGCAGAAAGCTCAGACCTCAGTCCACCTGTCAAGGCAAGATGTGATTGAACTGTGGTTAGAAAATATAGGAAACTGCTACTACTTCTTGTAAATGGTCTCTCTTTCCACTCTCTCTCCTGGTATGAAAGGGATCATTTATGAAAATTGTGGTTTAAATGGTACTTAAAGCTGTGCTGCTGGCACCAGGCTTAGCATGGGACTTTTAAAACTAAGTTATGGAAAGAGGCTCTCTTTTCTTCTCTCTGATATTGGACATTACTGCTTGCTGGCTACTTGATTAAACTTTCCAAATTATAGTACATATAAAACAGTGTGCCTTTAAGTATGTGCTGATTTGCACACTGAAATACCCAGTATCAAAAGTATAGAAGAGCAATTGTTGTTGAGGAGCAAATAAGTCACCTCCTATATTGCTATGGGGTCCTGATTTTAGGCATTGGTGTTTGTGCATGAATGACTTCTAAATACAATAGCAGGGAATCAAAGCATCTCTGAACAAGCACTTTATGACAAGGATTTCTAGTTTGGGATTTTTTTTATTTTTGTTTCCGTCTCTCATTACAATCTTTGAAAAGCTTGACTAGATTCAGTGCATTCAAGGCTGGAAAACATGGAAAGAACATAATGTAATTTTGCTTTTGCACATGAGACCTGTTCTGTCTGAGCAGCTTGTTAGGGATGTCGTTTATATTATTTATACTAAAACATCTGGTAGTTGCCTAGCATGGAGTTAGTTGCATGCTGTTAAGAACATGTATCTAAAGGTCTTATGTAAGGAGTATTTTTAAGATTTTTTTTTTTCAAAGTACTGCCAATTAGCTTTAATATCAGCAAATGTGGGACAACCTGGAGAATGCTGTGTCGGAGGCAGATCTGGCTGTGCTTTAGAGAAATGCAAAAAGGTAATTATCAAAATTAACAGCAAGAAGTAAAACTTAATTGATGTGCTGCTGTCAATGAAATCAAAACCTTATGAGTTTATGATAGCTTTTGATAATATTTTCATCAACAGTAAAATTCATGGGGAGCAGGCTTGTTTTTCAGTGATTGACCATGACCATCACTGGTTCACGGGAATTTCATCAGTCTGTAGTGCACTCATTAAGTACAAATGTTTTTCCTCTTGGACCTTTAGGGTGGTTTGGTTTCTTTTGTTTGTTTGTTTTTTTTTTTCTTTTTCACATTTAAACAGAGAAGTTACTGAAGTCAACTGCAGTTTCTGGAGAAATGCATTTCCCTTCTCTTAAGGGACATTATGGGCAGATGGACCTTTGAACAAAGACATACAGCAGCAGTGTAAACAAATATGTTTTAATTCTTCTGCTTTTAGCTTTCCTTTAAATGAACATTAGCAAAAGCCACATTTTGTGTTAGGAAATTCTTGTCAAAGCAGACAAGAACTGAAAAATCAATGTAGCTTAAAATAGGTTATTATTATTATTTTAATGAAAATGATTCAATCTTGACAAGTTGTATTAAAATAGAGTCCAGTGGTAGGTTTGTGTATTTCAGCAATGTGAATCATTTGGAAAATCTGTTCTTCAAGCTACGAACAAAAATTGTACCCTAAAGACATGCTGGTACTTTATTCCATGTGGGCTGATGTTTCTTATCATTAAAAGTTAGTTCCTTTAGCAAAATGCCTTTTTTCTTCTGCTAAGCAATTTAAAATTAAAGCTTGACAGGACATGCTAATGAAATAAAGCAATAAACATTTTCTAACAGGTGCAAAATACAGTACTTGTTCAACAAGATGATATTTCTGGAAAATTTTGCTGGGTAAATCTAATTTGTGTCAGTTCAATATTGGCTTGAACATCTCGTTCTAATTTATTGAAAGCACCAGAAAGACTATAACCATTTGTTTAGCACAAAGTGTTCAATCTATAAGAACGAACTTCATGAAATTTAATTTTCTGAGCAGAAAAGACAATCGAAGCAAGCAAAGCAGCAAAAACTCCATGTCACTTCTCCCTCTGAACAAAGGACAAATCTTGTTTGAAAGCTCTGGGCCAACAGTAGCAGCGACCTTGCTGGTATCATCCACATGGAGAGGGCTCTGCAGGAGCTCAGCAGAGGTTGTCACAACTGATTTCTTATGCAGAATATTAAAGATTTAGTTTCACACCAAGAAAAAACTTGGATCTGCTGTGTTAGCATTGCTTGTTTTGTTTTGTCTTTTAAATGATTTTTCAATATTGAAAGATTGAAGATTAGACATGCTTTAACAGCAATATGGGTGGTTGAAACTATATCCTTATATCGCTATATCCTTATATACCGCTTCTCAGCCTTTTGGCTAAGATCAAGTGTAGTGTGTGTGTGTAGTATTAAGTATTAAGGTGTTTTCTTTACTGTAAGGTCAATGGGAAAACCTCCATGGAAAAAATGACTTTGCAGGTTTGATTTTTATTTGGTTTGTTGTTTTTTTTTTTTTACTACTTTGAATGCTAACTTACCCCTACCAGTACTCCATCCCATTTTAGGTCCCTCATGCATAGATCTTTGCAATGTGATGATGGTGGCCTGGAGGACATTTAAGTCCTTCATCATTCAGCTCTCACATAGTTGTCCCAGTGGTGCTGTTTTTGGAGCTCTTGGAAGTGAGGATGACATCAACAGTGAACTTCTCTACTGGTCTTTTAGTGTTGTAATTTTTGAAATTCATGTGTTTGTGTTTGGGTGAAGCTGCAAAGGTCAGCGAATGAATATATCAAATAATTTTTTTTTTTTT
>JAOWBP010004023.1:17931567-17941883 GCA_028571105.1 Tragopan temminckii | reverse complement strand
TGACAATGAAAAAACACATTGCTTCTCCCTATTAAGCAAAATTTCTATAGAAATCAAATAGAACAAAACCTCTTGTGCTCTCATACTTGTGGGAAAAGAAGTTGATTTTTTTTCTTTTAGCAAGAAATTGTCTTTGTTTTGCTCTGCCCTTGTTTGAAAATCCCTGCTGTTTTGCATATTGCTTTGAAAAAAGTTTGGAAAAAGAAGAGAATTTAAGGTGAGTTTGAAAATGTCTGTATGAGGGGACTTGGGAAAGAGTAGGACACATTCTGACAGCTCTGCTGAAGAGCCTTGGAGCATGAGATGAAATGGGGGAAGTGAAAGGCTGGAGGAGCTGGCCTTGCAAACACCGTAGGGGAGGAACTGGAGAATGAGACTGAGACTGGTCAGCCAGCACAGGGAACTAAATGGGGACAATGAGCAGAAAAACACCTTGCTCCAATAAACCACAGAGCTGTGAGTAGAAATCAGACTTGTGTCTGGTTGTTCCTTTCCTTTCTGGCAACAAAACTGCCAGTGAGCGATGGCTGATGTTGCTTGTTCAAAGCTCAAACTTCTGAATCATGGATCCAGGCTTTGAGCCCCTTTAACTCCTCACTGAATTTTTCTGTTGATTCTTCTTAATTATTTAATCAGATATGTATTTTTTCTTGTTGTTTTTTTTTTTTTGGCTCGAGAAATTATTGACTGGTCATACTCAGAATGCTATGATTCAGAGTTGTCAGCATATTTCAAAGTTAAAAATAAGAACATACCTCTGTTGGACTCTTTCTGCATGTGCATTGGTATTCTCTTTTTTTGATGGGGGATCACTTTGTTGTCCATACCAATGGATTTTTTGCCATTAAACACCCTTCTAGACATCCAAGCAGTGTCAAGGATTATGTAAATTACCAAATATCCAAACAGGTTTGTGTCATCTGGCTCCATCTGGCACCCAAAATTCACAGGTACTTGTGACCTTAATGTCTCTCTGCTTTGGCTCTTTTTATAGTATCTGCTCATCACACAGCTGTGTTGTAAAACAGATGTGTGTTTACAAAGCACTTGGGTGCTATTTTGAACTCTCAAGAATAAAGTAAATACTTAATTCATTAGGATAATGATGTACAATAGATTGCACACTGGCCATAGATTTGGGTGCAAAACAAGAAGCAAGAAGCAAGAAAGAAATATAGCTACCTGAGCATGTATATTTTAATATGTGAAAGGATACATTTGAAAGCTATGGAAATAGCATGCCTTTATGTTAAGGCAGAGATGTTAATTGCACTACTTTGAGTTTTTATGGGCTTGTACAGGTGTTTAGTTTGGTTCTAACAAAGTAGACTTATCAAATTAGCACTCACTTATTTGATAGAAATAAATTTAAATATCCTACTATTTAAAATCTGACAGTCAGGAAGCATCCATCAAACGTAGCACTAGTGTCGCTCCGTGTGCGTTGCCTACTGAAGTCATTATGCTCTGTGCTTCCCGCTTACTCCTTTATTTGCTTATGCAAGTTGACTTTTAAAGCTACTTTTGAGACTGATTCAATTTCCAAGGAGATGAGAGGGGACTTTTCTGGTGTACGCAGCAGGGCTTGAATGAGGTCCTGGCTCTGCAGTTCACTGCAGCGGAAAGGACAGAGGATTCCCGAGGTGAGCTTGGCTCCAGAGCTAGCAAATAGCAATGGAGAGATCAAGGCTAGTCTCCTTCTGTCTCAAAGCATTAGCCATCGTGGCCAGCATGGGGATGGTTTTTTCTCTTCATTCTGTTTTCTTCTTTGATTTTGATAAGCACTACAGATGCATCATCTGTAGCAAGGACATTTTATGAGTACTGTCTGCAGGGGAAAAACTGGAGTTGCATATAGAGACCTTTTTTTACCAGGAATATCTCACTGAGATGACTCAAACCCTTTGATATTTCACGTGTTCACCAATCCATTCGAAATTCTAGATTGTGACTGCATGTCCAAAGTCAAGTTAACTGAAGTTAACTTTGGATTAAGTTCTCTCTTGTTTTTTATTCATGCCAATTAATTCTAGTTCTCCTTCATATATGGCCACCTTCTGATATGCTTCTTTTATTTAAAACAAACAAACACAAACAAACAAACAAAACACCTTAACAATGAAATGTTGCATGGGGAAGAGATGTTATATTCAAAAGAAAGTAAAGACATAAAATTCTTATTTCTTTGTAATCACTTTTAAACTCTTCTTATTTCCCTTTTCCTGTCATACTTCTCAATTACTGTGACTATTTTTTGTATTAATTCATTTTTGCAGTTACTGGAAGTTGGGCAGCAGAACTGTTGACTTATGTGTCTAAGAAAAGTGTAAGATGCAGATGCGCTGTGCATGTTCTCCTGTAAGCTTAGCGCCAAGGCTGCTGGAGTGAGAAGTTCTGTAGGATTCCCTTCACAAGAATGTAACACTTTGGGATTTCATGGTCATCAGATGGAAAGGGAATTTCCAATAAAATGAATTGACACAGGGACCTTTCTTGGGCTTTTAGTAAAATGTCTGATAGCGTGTGCTAGCAATATAATCCTTAAGTTCTTAATTTGTCCACGTCATCATTCTCTTAGTGTTCTTTTTCTGAAGTAGGACCATTCCTTCCCGCTCATAACCATGTAATGTTCAGGGGTGATATGGAAAGGAGTATTCTGAATTATTTTTTGTAATGTAGTAATGGTAATTCATAGTTATTTGCTGAATAACTGAGTAGTGAATAGAAGACGTACCACTAATTCAGAAGTTTGATTAAACACAAGAGCCCCTAAGGACCAAAAATGTTCATGGGTTTCTTGGTGTGGTTCGGGAACCTGTGCCACCAATTTGAGAAGTTCAGTGGAAAAGAATCACTATTTTACCTTCAAACTTCTTCTCCAAAGGCTGAAGATGCTTTTGAAGGGGGACACAGCTTGAGCTCAAATACTGTGTGCCCCCAGATGCTTCCTGAATTGCAATGTTCAATCACAAGGTGGCACTTCCGCGTCACAGATAAAGTAGCTTGATTTTGGTCCAGCTACAAAAATGCCAGCGTGTATCTCCTGGCTAAATTCCCTTTTATTTCCCATATATAAATATTCCTTAGACTCCTAAAAGAGAACTTCTTAGTCTACCGGTGGGTTTCAACTCCAGTTCAATCCTATAATGAATATACATAGTATAACTATTAATAGAACTCAGGTTGCAAAGCTGCTTAATTTTCTTTTCTCAGAGCTGCAGTCCACATCATGAATTTTCATTAAAATGATTAATGTCAAAGTTGCTAAAACTGCTCCTATGGGTGCTTTTATAACTGTGGTCACAGATGAATTATCTGTTTATCTTATCTGGATGTTATTAATCTTTAGATCCTCTTCTTGCTTCCGTACTGAGCCTGTACCAGCGACAGGCTGTGAGCAGCTGGAGGGAAGCTGGTGCATTCAGACAAAGGTATCACTTTAATGGCAGTAAACTGGTGGCATGATCAGAACACAGGTATAAAATAACTTCTTGAGTGATATTTCACACTTGCGTTGATTTTCGGCAGGAATCATGGGCTTGCATAACTTACAATGATTGTGTGAGCTGGTGTAGGTAGGATTTGGGCTTTTTTCCTCTTCTTTTCTGAATCCTTTTTCAATCCTTTAGAGTTGAAAACCTTCAGCTAGTTCTGTGTCCCCTTTGGCTTTTCCTTGTCTTTGAAGTTAATTCATTCCTCACATGAAAATCAGCTTGCTATGGCTTTGGAAACAGAAACTTTTCCTTTTGGAGTCCTCTTCTGTGGTTGCACTTGGAGCACAGGAGCCAAAATCAACAAATGGGTCTTGAAAGCACTGCAGGAAATGAGGTGTCGCTGGCTCTTGCACACCACCTGTGGTAGTATGTTGTTGCTATTATTTATTATAATTTTTCTCCCCCCAGAGAGCTTGCTTTTGACTGGGGAAAAAAAATAATCAAAACATGTCACAGTGAGGAAGCCTGCAGCAGCTTTTAGCTCCAGTGCTTCCCCATGGCGAGAGTTCTGGTTTTCTCCTTCCAGGGAATTCGGTGTAGTCACAACTATTCACTTTCAACTTAACAATTGTTTAAAAGAAAACCAAAGGTGACCTTTTCCACTCAGCAGAGCTGACTAAAAGCAATACTTAGCATGATGCCTGAGACAGCATCTGCCTGCAGTCAGGGCTCCAGCGGGACTGCACTTAGTGCAAGCCCTCCAACAGGGGACAGCAGGGGACGTTCAGCTCTCCAGTCCCTCATTTGTCCTTGTTTCATTGCTTCCTCCCTGAATATGTATGTAAAGGCTCTCATTTATTGGTACCAAACTGCAGCGTCTTAGTACCTGATGATTGCATGAGTGCCCAAACCATCCCTTTAGGCTTTTTGTCACTACTACCAACCTGCTCTGCTATGTCACTTTGGCAGCTTTTGCCTCGGCATTGCATCTTGGGCCGCTGCACTTAACATAATAATTTGAAATAATAATTTGGTCACTAAACACTTCAGACCCCATTCCTCCTGAAGAGAGTGTGAATAAGCTTGCTAATCCTCTTTTATCATGATGGTAAAGCATCAAATGGATGTCTTGTTTCACTTGATATTCATACACCATTCCCTTACGTCCCCATTCTGCATGTGGTTGACTTCCAATACCAGACTCTCATCCCTGTTGATGGAGGATATGGCCATGATCTCACCTTGATCGCAGGGAGTATATACGGGCCTCAATAATTCGTTACCCAAACAATTCAGCTTGCCTAACTGCAGCGTATGCTTTACTGAGAGGCAGCAGACTCACTGTGGGAGAGGCTGAGCTCCGTGGGCAGTGTGATGGGATATCACACAACTGGTAGGCACAAGGCAGTGCCAGAAGTCAGCTCTGTAGGCGGCTTGTAGCTCAAAAGCTGTCTGCCTGTTTTTCTGGGCTTTTCAGACACTTCCTTTTTCCTTAGAGCAAATCCAACAATTTTCCAAGCAATGTTTATCTAAACAATGCCCAAGGTGTATAATTCAACCTCACTGCACTGCTATACAGAGATTACTATTTTTTTTCCCATAACTTCCTGAAATAACTTTGTGTTCCCTTATATTCTGTGTGGATTTCTTGAATCAGAATCAGCCAGAATCAGTGTTCCCATTTTACTGAGCTATGGGAATCAGAAATCTCTTGCTGCAGAGCTGGCAGCACACATGGATGCTGTGCCTAGGTCAGCAAATAACTTGAAATGGTGCTGAGATGTGATTCCCAGCAAGCACTGCAGCTCCTTCATACAACATAAAGCACCAGAGCCATGCAGAATGGCTTCAGTAGCTTAATTTGCTCATGTGCTAATGAGCAGCCTCAGGTTATGTGGTTCCTCATGCCCCTATAGGCTTTGCTGTGTGGAATAAGTGTAAAATTGTCTTTGTGGTATTTCTGTGGCTTTATATCTGGCTGTGGAACATATGTGGTATTTCTACTTAGTGACACGTCTGTTGTTCTTGCTAAATCAAAGGAATTGACATTTAAATTATTTCAGGTCTTGGTTAAGTTCAGTTTGACCAGGTGATATCAAGGCTAACATTTGATTAAACCATGGAGAACGAAAAACTCAAGCAGAGAAGTGAGGAGCACGAAGTGTTTACTTAATATTTTTGTATTTTATGTTGCTGTTGTTTTTTTTTTAAATCTGTTTATTTATTTATTTTTCTGGAGAGCTTGTATTTCCTTCTTTCCTTGTCAGCCTGAAAATTCTCATGAGGATTTTCCCACGTGATCCCAGCATCCACGTCTTGTGGCCTTTCAGTAAGGCTAACACGTCAGTGCCAATAGACAGAAAATCCACCCCTGTGTTACCTCTACCTATCAGGATATTTATGCTCCTCAGAAGATGAATGATTGGAGATCAGGAGCGCTGGACACCCTGCTTCATGCATGTGACTGCAGAAAGAACTGCTGGCCAGTGCTTGGTTTTATGAAACAGCTGATGGAAGGCTCAGTGGACTCATCTAAACCCTGATATCTCTACACATTGTTTCCTTGTGGTAAGAAATCTTCTTTAAGGATCTCATGTGGGTATTATTGTCAAAGCATTTATTTACTCACTCATAAATCAGGCAGAGGTGTAGCTTGCTGCTGGTCCTACAGGCACTGGAGTAAATGCAGGAGAAATTGGTCTGTGGTTTCTCCCCTGGTTGAAAAGGCTTCACGTACTTGCCCAGGTTGCTCTGCTTATCTAGAGTGAAACTCTTCGATTCTTGGGACAACATTTGAAGGAATATCTTAATCTTGCTCTACTTGCAGTGCCCAGGTTTGGATCTGGACCTAAGTGATTCCAAATTACTTAAATAGAAGGAGAGATTTTGTCCAACTCCACGGAGGATTTTTTTTTTGTATTTCTTTAAGGTGGTCTTTGCTTTTAAAAAATGACCTGTAAGGGTCCAGTGCTTTGCTGGGTAACATTTTTGCCTTTCATTTAGGGTCTTTGTTATCCCTATCGGTAGAATAGTGTTTGAGGAACTATTGTGTGCCCGTGGTTGATTTATAAAGCTATGTGATGGCACAGAAAGATTCAGATTGTTCAAACAAGCTGAAGTAGTGCTATTGTTCTTAGGTGCTCCTGAAAGTACCAGCAAATCTTTTACTCTGTTTTTTGGCCGTCAGGTGTGTGAAACTACTGAGAAATATTCACTGGACGTGTTTGTATTTCACTGGACAGATTTTTCAATCATGAATATTGCTGCACCAACTTTCCATTGATTATTTTTTTTATTAAATATGATGTGTGTTTGGTTTTGTTTGTTTGTTGCTAACGTAGAATCAAGTGACGCTTTGAAATGCGTGTAATAATTTTCTCTTCTAAGAGCAATCTTTTGTCATAATTTCTTGCAGTGCAAACGTCACACGTTGTCCTGCTCCTATGCTACAACATATGCTTTGCTCTGTGGTTCCAAGGCTGCTCGTCAGACATGCATGCAGTAAATAGTTGGTAACAAAATAATTGTGCCATATGGTTTCAGTGTTGTTGCAAAACTTGTGATTTTTAAATCCTTCTCTCTTTTTTTTTTTTTCCTGTTTAACTTTAAGCATATGGTAGCAGTGAGCATGCTATAACTTCTGCCATAAAGCAAATGGAGGTTAATGCCAAGTATATCTACCGTATGTATATTCATGGTATCATCGTACCAGTATTAGTTAGAGGGATAATACACATCTACAGAAATAGCTACAACCATATTATTCCCCATGGAAGAGCTGCTCGTTAAAACATTGAGGAGTAATGATTGCTTGTGATTCTCTCCTCTCCAAGTTCTGCATAATGGAGTACTACAGACTTTCCATATAAAAATAATATATCCCCCTCTACATTTATTGCGAATATGACAAATTGTGTTTTCCAGCTTTGTCTAAGTGAGCTCTGGGTGTATTGCCTTGGAAAATTAGTATTTGAAAACCTGGTGTGAGGCAGATACTATCGTAGTACGTTAATAATGGACAATGCTGTTTGATGGAGTGATCTTGATTTGTAATGTTCTGGGCTCATAAAAATAATCTCAGCACTGATAATATTTATGTGAGCACTAAGAACCCTGACAGAACGCTGTAACTAAATTGATTTTATTAATAATACAATAGATCATTAATGACAATCCTGCTTGAAAGGAACATAGAAATACTGTAAATGAAGTTTCCCTCCGTCTCGCTTACCATGCTGCCGTTTTAAAATTACTTACTTTATTAAGGAGAATAACAAGTAAATACATAATGAGAATGCACACAGGCACCTTATGAGAAGTGCTGCAGAGTAATAGTGTGCTTAAGCTGAGTTATGAGTGGCAGTTCCCTGCGTTTTGTCCTCCAGCAGTAGCAGGCTGCTCCCAGTGCTACAGGAAAGGCAGCTTTTTTGGCTAGAGCAGATCTTGGCCTAATAATCTATTTAGATAATTTCATTACTTTGAAGAATGTAGTTTGAAACTTAATCCACAGTGCAGCTTTGTGGTAGTGCAGTGCTTTCAGAAGTGAGTGGGTGAAATACCTCTCACAGCCTCTTGTGCTTTTCCCACTGCTGTGCCTGCTGGCAATGGATGGTGTACCTGATATTTGGGAAAATAAAATGTAAGCTAGTGAGAAAAAAAGGTAACACATAACATTAACCCTCTTAGTGCTATATCAGTCAGACTTGAAGCCAGGAAGAGTATTTTGAATGAAACAAATTAAACTAAGTTGAGCCAGAAGAAGGGACTCTTAAAAGGATGAGTATATATATTGGACTTCGAATTCACGGGCCTTGTCCAATTCCTTGGTTATTACTTTTTGTGGAAAAATTGCCACATTTAAAATGAAATGAAGGATTCTGACACAGTTAGGGTTTCTTTCTTGAAGCGCTTTCTCCAGTAAACCGTATGTAGAAATGAACAAAAGATGTTGGACAAAAATAGGCAAAAGAATTGATTCTGAAAACTGGGCTTTGATGGAGAAGAAGGAGAGCAGACAAGATCTGACCCAGACCTGCTGAAGGCCAGCAAATCTCCTCAAAAGCTTTTGAGATGGCAGAAAACAAACCCAATCTAAACACAAAAAGAATTAGTTGGGGGAAAAAAAAAAAAAGTTTTTGTACAGGTAAAAGAACACTTAAACCTCTAGCTGCCCTGTATGTTTCTATAAAGTATTGCGGAAGTGTAGAAAGTGAGCGGCTATTCAATTCCTGAAGGGATTGCATGTACAGAAGTGCAGAGGTAATTAAAACCAGCGTGACACTATTGATTATTTTGGGTTGGAGAGGATCTTGGTTTATAGCCCAAGTGCAGGGAAATGGAAGAGAGAAAAGTACGTGCTGTTGTGACCTGATTTTCTGACAACTTTAAAAGGGGTAAAGCTTAAGAATAGAAAACACCAAAGGCTTCAATCTTCCTGATAATGAAGAGATATGTCTTTATTCATCTCATATCTGTATATGTATGAGTACATTATCTCTTTATATAAACACATAAAGCAGAAGGATTTATGCAGGTGTAAAGTATATGCTTCCTTGTGAACAGCTCTATCCAATGATCCTTGCTCAAAGTCTTACTAGCAGTTAATAATCAGGTAAATTTGTTGATCATATGTCATGGATGGCACAGAATGGCAAAAGGGACATTGGTGTGTCTTTGCACCAAATACAAGATGTCATGTATATGGCCCTCATGACTGAGCAAAGTGGTTTCATGTCTGTGGCTCAAGCATGGAGCTTTAGCCACCTTTTGGAATGGTGTCACCAAAAAGTAAGGCCACCCAAAAGTTTCTACAATGTGTGAAATTAAAAATGAGCTCAGCCTCTGTGTGCTCATGCTGACTGTGGGGAACCCTTGACCTTCAGGAAAAAGCCTTCCTGATAAATACTGGATGCCCCATGCAATGATGCCATGGGTGTGAGAGTGTGGCGTGTCCAACAGCCTCACTTCCCTGCCATGCAATTCTTTCACATCCAGTGTGCTCTCGTGCAATTATTTTTCCATACCAGAACATTGCTATAAACTATATATCTGAAAAAGAGAGTTAGAAGGTCCTCAGAAGGTGCATCTTCATTGTCCTGGAGAACATTTTCAAAAGCAAGGTGAAAAAGGGAGGCAGGTAAATAAGATTAGTGAAAGACACAGTATTATGGACCAGCACAGTGACAGAGACTGATTATAGCTGAAAAGATTCTGTCCTTAAAAAAGGGGGGGAAAAAGGTGCCAACTCTTCAGTCAGAACAGTTGAAAAATATTATACAGTAATTCACACATTCTTTGGAGCTCGTGTGCTCCTCGTGCTGCCTCAAATCTTCAGTAAATTTTGGTTTTGAGTATAAGTCTTACTAACACGAAAATGTTGGGTTTTGTTTTTAATTAGTTTTAAATAAAAACCTGTCTCGCTCCAATTTATAAGAGGGAGAGGAGGTTCTTTTAATATCTGTATACCCAGCGTGAGATTAAGAAACAACGGTTCAAACGTTGGTCCGACCAGTTTATTACAAGTCTGAATTAGGGAGATGGAGAAGGGGAAGATGGACACTATTATGAATTAGGGCAATGGGAAAGGGAAGGAGGGCAATAGAAAAGAAGAAGCAAGGAGTCTTTATAGTAAGCAAGAGGGAGATAGTCACCACCATGGATCCAGCATGGTTCGTAGTTCAGTCATTGATCTTCAGTAGTGGTGGGTCGTCAGGCATTGTTGTTCTGTTGATGATGATGGTGAACACGGCAATAATGGCCACATTTCAATGGTAGTACCAACTTATTTATAAGTTCAATGTGGTCAAGTCAGCTCTCTTTGGAGTGACAGCTCAAATCCAAAGTGGTTGAGTCAGCTCTCCTTGGAGTGGCAGCTTCTGGCTC
>JAOWBP010004023.1:17912256-17931467 GCA_028571105.1 Tragopan temminckii | reverse complement strand
ATCAATCAGAGTCTTATCACAAGAAATACCTCAGGAAGCAAGCTTTGAGCCAAAAAACAAAGAAGGATTCTCACAAAACCTCTCTGATGTTTCTTTTATTTCTTCTTTCTCTTTTCCTTTTTCTCCCCTGCTTTTCCTTTTTCTCCCCTGCTTTTCCTTTTTCTCCCCTGCTTTTCCTTTTTCTCCCCTGCTTTTCCTGTTGGCAGTGTGTAGGGACAGCCTAGCCCTCAGTAGAGGAGGTGGGTCAACTGGGTGCCACTGTGTGAATGGTGCTGCTTCTAAATTGCATTGTGGAGAGCCCTTGTCCTGATGGCACTTACTGGTTTGTGTGCTGAGGGAAAAAGCAGGTTCATACTAATGTTGTGATTTCCACTTGTTTATGTTTAGAAAGCCTAGCCTGGGTTTTAGATGTTAGTTCTCCAGCACTTTGGTTAGCAAAACAGGATGCTGCAGATGAAACTTGTTTTTGTTTCTGTATCTTCAAACAACTGATTTTATAGCTGCTTGAATGTGAATTTTGGCAGATGAGAGGGTTGCTTGGCAACTAGGCTGTGCTATTTGTGCTGGTACCTGCCACATGGCTTCCTGGCTTCCTGGGGTGAGCACAGCGTGGGGCTGCAATGTTTCTGTTCCTATTTATTGCCCGTACTGCTGAGCACTGAGGGCAGATATTGGTCCTTGCTGCATCCCGTGCTCACTAGCTTGATGGACCCTTCTGCAGAGGTTTTACGGAGTTCACCAGTCGTGGTGCTGAATATTCCGTAAAGCAGAATGGAGCTGATGGCTCACCTCTTCTTCTCTTTAAGTTGTATCCTGTCTGACTTTTCAACCACGAAAGGAGGGTCTGTGATGATGATTTTTTGGAATGATCATTAACTTCAAGAATTGATATGGGTAAATAGTTATTGAAGGAGTGAGATTACTGTTTCTGGAAGAAGATGTAATGTTAGAGCTGTCCACAAAGCACTGTTGCCAACACTGCTGTGCACGCATGGCCCGTAGGTGTATCTGCCTATCCGTAAGGAAAAGCCAGTCACATAAAGACAAAAAGTCTAGCATTATGGCATATGGATCCACTGCTTCAAATCATACAGCACACAGCGCCAAGGGAAGCACTCATCATGTGCTCTCTGCAGTTCCTTTAGCTTTGCCCGTGAGCCTCTTAAAAAAATAATAATTAAAAAAAAATAGGTACAAGTGTTATTTTCTTTCTTAACCCAAATGCTTTGGTGTGAAAGGGTTTGGTAATTAGCTAGGGTTAGTTTCAGGAGGTGAGTTGATTGCTACCTCCTACTTCATCCTCCTGAGGGAAATTTTGATCATAAAATTCAAAGGCTGACCTTGGTTTGAGTTTTATAAGCAATATTGCATTCGGTTTGACCTTCACGATCTAGATTGAAAAAGATGAAAGGATTAGCTGGAATTGCACACTATGCCTAGCGTCCAAGGAGGGGAAAAAATAGCTAAAACCCTGTACCTATAAATTATACATGAGGAGCCTTGTATGCTAATACTGTAATCTTATGTCACCAGGCTTCTTGCATTAGCTGGATGTGTAGGACTCCTATTAGGAGAATAGTAACAGTTGCTTTAAAAATAACACATGCAACGAATAGTCCTGGGGGGAGGAGATATAATTTTTATAAAGTGAAAAACCAAAACTGTATAAAAATATTTGCAACAGCATCTAGTTTTATAAAAGTACAAGATTTGAAAAGCACTATAGATTACTGCCAAATTGTATTATTATTATTATTATTATTATTTTTATAGCTGTAGCAAAATGTATAATTCTGGTTTTAATGGGGGAAATGCACCGTGCTCCCCATGCCCTCTGGTAAATGTCATTAGTGGAAAGTGATGCTTTGCTGCTGCTCCCTGTTCAGATACCTGAGGTCCCTTCCAGCATGTGTTGGCATGTTCCTAAGGAACGAAAATACTTTCATTAATTAACATAATTGATGGTCTCTATCAAACAGTACTGCTGTTAGCCCTGTGAACTGCTACCGAAATCCTTCACGTCAGGAAAGGTGGGTAAAGTCTGACCCTAAGTAACTTCAAGGTCCACAGGCAGCTCACTTGTTGAACAAATGATGCCTCTTCCTCATTGCTGCTTGGGTCCAGGCGATGCCATTCTGCAGAGCTGAATTGGTTCTCACAGATTGGATTTTTATTTCTTTTACATACAGATTTTTTTTCTTTTTAAATTGATGATACTAACATAAATATGGTAACTATTGAGTGAAAAGAAACATCAGTGTAGAAAATTGACAGGTGAGGAATAGAGGTTCTTGTATAACATCTATTGATTTGATTTATGGATGAAAAAAAGTGTTTCTGTAGAACTTACTGTTGCTTATTAGAGGAAAAAAAAACCAAACACATGTTAAAGCTATTTTGGTACTAAGCTTTTATTTTGTTATTCTCAGGGTCCACTTAGCATCAGCTGATGATAACAGTAAGGAGAGATATTGCTCTGTTTAAATACCAGGTGCTAACAGAATATCATTAATCTGACAATTTTATTTCATCACTCATCTGTTAATTTGAAAAATCTGAACTCAAACTACTGGAACTGCTCTTCAGTAACTGAGGAGCAGCTCTTACTGTAGCATGCCTGATTTTTCTCCAAATCTTTTTCCTTCATTATTGGTGTTTATTCTTTGCACTCTAAAGTGTGTCCTCCTGTCCTGAAGCCTTCCCCTCCTACACCAGGTACCGATGTTTTCAGGATGGTGTGTACACCCCCAGCTCCATGGAGCTGAATATAATATAATTCTGAAATGCAAACTGTCTGGCTTTTCTTTCTTTTCCTGTATTCGTTAGAATGTCAGTAATTTGAAGGATGTTTCGCTGTGTTTTCCAGCTTTTGCTGTTCATCCTACTGCTGTAATAACATGCTGAGAGCAACTTCATTTTCTGGGTGCAGTAGTCCAATAACTTCTTAAAGCAACGTAAGGCACAACAAGCTCTGTTGTGAGCCCTGAGCAGGCTGTCTGTCACTAGCTCGAATCATCCCATTTGTTGGGAAGCCCAAGAGATGGGACCCTCTTCAGTACTTGGGAAGGTTAAACTTCTAGACATTGTGTCTTTTGGTGGCCAATGATTTTTTTTTTTTCCCAGCAGTATGGCCTGGAGTGAAGTTGCTCCCACCTTTCTGCTTCCACTCAGTTAAGCAATTCCAAACATATTGGACCATACCCAAAGCCAACTGGGAGAGCATGTGAGGCCCAGATTGCTCAGTTTTCCTGTATTGTAGCTGCTCCAAGTCTCAAATCTTGGTTCTCTGACATGATTGGGAACCTCAGTTTGCTTCAATGCCTATAAAGATGTGTAAGTCGAGATGGTTTTTTAAAAAAAATAACAACAGAAAGGGAACCTGGGGAAAAAGCAAGGAAGGTCCATGAGATGCTCAAATAAGCTTTCCCTTATGCTCACTCTAAGTGATGTTCAGGATGCTCTGAGGGATTGTTCTAGGAGAAGCAATCTGTAAATGGAGCGAGAAGCTGGAGTTTATTTTGGCAGCCCTGCCCCTAGTGTAAAACTCTTCACTATCTGTACATGACTATATAGATGTATTTTTTTCTTTCTCTGTGAAGCCATTCCTACTCATCTAATTCTGAAAATAAAACTTTTTTTGTGCTAAATTTTCTTCAAAATATGGCATTTTCAGGATTTGGGATAGTGAATGGAAAGGCACTGAAGGGGGTTGTGCTCATGGCCATGGCGACGGTGTGGGCTGCACAACTACCATGCAGAAGCTGGTGTTGATTTTCCTACTTTGAATAAAATGTAAGGGAATTCCGGTAAGTATTTCTTTCAAGTATTTCAAATGGATGAATTATTGTTCTGCGCTCATCTAATAACAAGCCTGTTCCTTCTGAATGCCTTCTTTAAAAGTATTTTTCTTTTGAACTCCATGAGAGGTGCACTCAAATCAACGTCTATTATTCTCTCCATTTTCTAATGTTCTTTTCAAGTATATATATATTTTCTGAGACAAAGATTAAAACCCATTCCTGATATTTGCCTTTACCCATTCAGATTCCATTCTGCTCTGAAGTTTCTTGAGTTCAGAAGCTAATCACAAAGTAATCATTTTTCTGTTAATGCGAAGAGGTGAAAGCTGCCTTTTGTCATCGGTGGAAGTGTTCGTCTGTATAAGAATAATGTAAATAATGTTATTAACTGCTTAATTTGAATTTCAGATTTCTGTAATTTGAAATGAAAGTATTTTCAGATTTCCCTATGTAATTACAGTTTCTCTCTTTAATGTACATGATTTCAGGTAACCTGGTTCTGAGCCTTTGCACATACCTTTGTAAATGTATAACATTTGTTACGTGTGGGTGAGAAACTTTGGTAACATGATTGTCTGCCTTTTTATATCTTGTCTGTTTAAAGTAGGATGAAAACGAAAAATATTCATGGGGTCACTTAAAGAATTCAAGTTTCTATTTGTTAGAAAATAGAACAACTCAGATAATGCACTAACCTGGACCAAAACTTTGCAGGTTGAACTGCACTCTCCTGCGCTATTCCACATCTGCAACTTAAGCTGCATTCAGCATGAACTTGAAAATGGAAATGGATCAGCTTCCACAAAATTTGGACTGGGAAAAATATTTTGTTGAGGTTTCAGGTTCAAATTGCTTCAAAAATTTCTTGTTTCGCATTGTCCTTTGTTTCAAATGAAGGTAATAAACCCATCCTTTTGACCGTGGTTCCTGAACTCTCTGCATAAATGTATATTATGAATATTTCTTTTTAGACATGGCAAGCTAGAAATAATAATATTTGCAATTATGAGAAGTACTTCAGAATTAAAGATGAAAGCACTTGTAAGCGCAGTTAATTCATTATTCAAAAGGTTGTCAACGGGCTCTACTGATATTGCTTGTGATTTTTTTTTTTTTTTTTGGTGGGGATCCCAAAAACCTGTGCTGCTAGCTCACACCAGAGCCATCGAGAGCTGTTTGGATCAGAGATTCTTGTTGCAGGAGTGAAACTTAATGCAAAAGATAAAAAGAAATAAGGTCAGTCAGTCCAACTACTTAAATTCCTGCTTTGTTCCCTTAAAAACTAGTCCAGACACTTTAATTCTAGTCTGTATTACTAGAAAAATCTGTGGTAATTCATATTAAATATAACTGCAGTGTTTCCATAGAGATGATGTTTAGCATAAAAATAGCTGAAACATTTTGACATTGATTCTGAGGCTACAGTTCATAACATCTTATTTTACTACTGTTACCCTCAGCAATGCTAAAGTATAGAAATAAATCCTTCTTTTCAAGTGGTGTAACAAAACGTGTAAAGCTAAGAAAAATTAGCAAAATAATAACAAACTCACTTGTCTATAAATGCCTCTATGTAACTTAGCTTCTTACAACAGAGATGTGTTAAAATGAAAATTGTAATGAAAATTTCCACAAATTATAGATCTGTGGGGTCAGACAAGGGGAGAGAAAATGTTAGTTAACAGAGACATTTGAGTTTTGTGGAAGAAGTGAGAAACATTGATTTCGGTTGGTTTGTGTTATTGGCACTGACTGCAGGAATATTTTCAGTATAGCTTAAGGTGTTTTTAGAGGTGAAACAAAATTATCTCCCTGAACAGTCTAGTGAGCAGCCGATGAGAACAGAGAGATTTTTTGGGCTTCATCCTAAAAAAGGAGCCAAATCTGATGAACGGAGGTGAAACTGAAGATTCAGTGATTATAATATCATTACACAGGAAATTTAGTTTGGGCTATTTGCATTTCATGGTAGATTTTTAGCAAGGTGGAGTTGGAATGGCAAGCAGAAGGTAATCCACAAAGTTAAAATTATGGGATAAAGAATGTCTCTGAATCAGTAGGGGATGAAATGAACCCTGCAGCATGGTGATGCCATCAAAAGGTATAACCAAGATACAAGAGGCTGCGGTCAGATAGGCTCTCTTAGACTTCTGTATTTGGCAGCTCAGGGCTTGGGGTAGTTCTGCTCTGCACACAGTTACAGGTGTGTTTGAATGATGAGAGTCATTTAAATGGATTCAACTGTGATTAAATAAGGAATGAACAAAGTTTCTGAGGAGGGAAGAGGACACAGTTGTTTGCATATGCAGATGGCCAATCTGAGATCATGGATCGGCCACTTGAGCACAAGAACAGGAATGGAGAAATGCTGAATTCCTGGTGGAAATATTTACCACAATTTTTACATCCAATCCATCATTTGTATGCATTTGAAAAGCCTAGGTGAAATTTAACAACGTATACTTGGTTGAACCATGCATATGTTCAACCAGTTTAATATAGGTGCAAATCTGGTGGGAAATCATTTATACAATTTGGGGTTGCTATATTGTGCTGTATCTCCAGTTGACTGTACCAAAGAGCTGTTTAATTTGCTTGCATTAAATACCATATGTTCTCAATTTGTGCCAAACAATATACCAAACATTTGCATACTGCTGTCAATAATTTATCCTTTAGGAGTAATGCCATGTGATTTAAATACCCACTCTCTGAAGCTCTTCGACAGCTTAAGCCCAGTAGCAAAGTGCCAAAGTACCTCCATAATTCAGGCTGTCAAAAATGTATGTAGGTACGTCAGCAGTGTACTACTGTTACTTAGATGTGTTGGTTTTTTTTTTCATTATTTGCTTCACTTTCAAAATGCCACTGTATTCAAACTGAAACTCTTTCCTAAGGAAACAAATGCACATCCTTTTTAACTATGTACCCTGATTCAAACTAATATCCTGCTGTGCACAACTCCCAAAACTTAAAATTAAATGGTTTTGGCTTCAGGACAGGAAGACAGTCAAGTGATTAGTGGACTGTGCAGCTCATTAGGGCACTTGACTTTCATTCCCAACGAACGCCCATGACCAGTGAATTTCTGCATCTGTGAAATGGATGTAGCCATCTCCAAGGAACTCACCAAGGGGGTGCCAAAAATGCTTTGGGATCCCTAGTTAAAAACGCTTAGAACCCTGTTAGTCCCAGCTCCACTTTCTGAAGAAAGCAGAAGAGGTTACCTTGTTTGAGGTCCAATGGGAAATCCAGTTAAAAAAGCAGGAGATGGCTGAGCAGCTCCCCTAAATTCCTCCTAGGGACTGAAATTCTAGGTGTGTGCTGACAAAAGACCTCAAATATCTATTTGAATGTATATTGTTCTCCTTGAAAGAATTGTTTCTTACTCAGAATAATAATATACATCTAAAATAGATATTTTAAACAACTATGGATTCTAGTTTACATGTGATTTTTTTAATGTTCTCTGCAATGACTTTGCTTAGTCTGGATGGGACCGTGAGGATCAAATGTCTTTGCTAGGTGATGGATTCTGTGCTTGAGATGTGGGGGAAAAAGCCTGGCACGTAGGACACAGAGCAAATTGTGTACGATGTGGTGTGAGAAAGGTGTGAGTCTTCATGGGATGAAATAAATGAATTTGGAGAGTATTTCTAAGGCTGGAGCAGGAAGTGAGATTCTGAAGGCAGTTCTGAGGAGCTCACGTGGATGGAATTCTTCAAAACATTGGCGGATTTGTTAATGGAATCAGGAAATATCCATAAATTGTACAGTTGGCCTAAGTGACATACACAGGACAAACAAATTTCTGTTATAACTAGATTGTGGAACTACTTTCAAGAACAGTAGTCCATAAAACTGATTTTGCAATGACTGTAGCAACTCTGTAAGCAGGCAGCTCCCTCCTGTTAGTGCAAGCAGCTCTGAGGAATCGTGCATTCCAGAATAAGAATAATAAGACACGCTGTCTTTAATCTTATGTTTTGAAGTGTCTTTTCATTAACAAATTGCCATCACTTGTTTTTAAAGCGGTAGACAGCAATGATGAATCTCATGAGCCCAGGGCTAACGTTAAAGCAGAGACAGTGACCTTCTTCTTACTTCATTTGCAGGTTCAGACACTGGAGACTCCCTTGGGATGGAAGATTGTTTCCGTGTCAGTCTTTGGAAGCTTCACAGCTCCTGGTGAGCTCAGCTTTCTCTGCAAGCGCTGGTAGTGCTGGAGCAGGAGCTGGCTGGCCATCGCTGCAAAAGCACTGCATTTGGTTGAAATAATTCCCTGGAAGAAGAAACTCAGGGCTATAACTGAGCTCGGCACAGTGAGATACCCAGCATCAGTGCGTGCTGGTCCTTTTGCATAATGCTGCTTGATTGTTGTTTCATTATTGTAGCCTTGAATTGTGCTTTCGTCTTCCATCTGCCTCTTAACTTGCTGCATGTGAGACTGGATGAGAGAGAGCACCAGTGCTTCCTTCTTAGGAGGTACAATTTCTGCAGCTGCTTCTACTTTTGTCCTAGAAGCTTTGAGGAAAACAATACAGCAAGTTTCCTTCTGATAGTTGTGTGTAATTTGTGTTACTGCCTTAGGAGTTCATTTGACAAGCTCAGCCTTTGCTGCAGCAGAGGCTCCATCTCACAGACCCGAGCTTGTCCATATGCTTACATGCAGATCTGACACACTGCAATGTTCCTGCAATTAACTTCACTGTTAAGATAAAGCAAGTTAGTACCCTTTAATTTGGTGTATCTCATTTTGACTATTATCAAAAATTTAGAGAGTTGGTAAATAATAAAGTAGCTTTGTTTTCTTCCCACACAGAACCAAGAGTTGGGGAGGGGGTAAGAAGAAACAAGAGCATTAATTTTTAATCTCTCTCTTTTCTTGTCCAGCCTGATGGGGAACAGAAAGGGACGAATCCAAGGAGCTCAGTCAAGAAACAATGCTTCTCCTGTGTATTTTTATGCATGCTTCTCCTGCACTGGGCGTGAGGAACAGACACAGTGCTGAGGTTGGGGCTCTGGCTGAGCCAGGCAACAGGGCTTCTGCTTGCAGGTTGCGGTAAAAAGTCCCCATTTTCTGGTCTTGCATCTTGCTCTTCATCACAGCCAAGTTCAACTGAGCTCAGCCTAGCATAGCAAAAGGAGAGTGAGCTAGATCTTCTTCCCGGAGTGAAAAATTGAACCTCATTCAGATTTTTCCTATGTTCTTCCTCCCCTGACAGTGGCCAGCAGAAAAGCCGATGTCCCTCTGTGAGTTCTGCCTCAGCTGCTGCCTAAAGGCCACACCTATGGCTCTGATTTTTACAGGACTTGTTCTTGCTTTGACCACCTTTGAATGAACTGTGCAAATAGTATAAATATCAAACAGGGGTATTATACATTGATTTTTATATCAAATCCTAGTACCGCCTCAAGAAGAGAAGGCTTTTTATTATTATGAAACTGTAATTTTGAAATAACCTATTGGGCTGGTGTTGAAATAACCTATTTGGTTGGTGTTGGTCTGGATCCTGACAGCTGGTCCTGGAGAGATGGGTCACGGCTGCTGATGCCCAGAGCCTGAGAGAAGTGTTTCACCACATGGGACAGGGAACCCAAATCTCGCTGTTAGTGCTGTGCTTGGAGCAAGCAGCTTGCAAAGCTAAGGCTTGAGCCTGTTCATTGCTTTTATGTGGCCTTAAGAGTTCCATACCCAAGCTGGCCATGCCGAGTTCTCCTGTATGTGTTCTCTTGGGGCTTTGGTGCATGAGATTGACATAGGCAACGGGCACTTGCTGCCGTGTGGGGAAGTCCTGAATCCGTGTCTGCCACCAGCGTGGTTAAAAGAAGAGCCAGTAAATAAATATATATTTTATTAAGAAAAAAAGCTGTGTGAGGCCACCGCAGTGGCAGCCCTGGTGCAGAATCCTGCTTTGTACAGGCACTGCAGTCTGTGAAACTGGCTTTTTATCCTCTCTTAGAAGTTATTTTGGCTCTGCTAGAAAACAGGTCTTTTAAAGAAGAAATGAAAAGAGTGAAAGAGCAACCGTGAGAATGATAATGAGTTTCATATTCCACAAAGATCAAAGTCTGATAGACACTTAAAAAAACCATCAGGTACCGGAACATTTCAGGTATTTAAAGATGATGCAGCTGTAGTTCTGTTTGGAGACAGTCTCATTTCTTTGTAACCAAAACATCAGCTCCTGTTTGAAGCATTTTGTCCAAACTATAAAGATGTTTCCCACTCCGGCAATTTCCCATAAGCTGCTGTTTGAATTGCTCAGTAGCAATAGACTGCGCACTGCTGCTCGCTTTTCAGTTTGTACGGACGGGCATCTGCATTTCCTTCTGCCCAGTGCCTCTACAAATTGCTCTCCCTGTAAATCAAAGTGAAATCTGAGCAGCGATTTTCCTGATTCTGTTTACAGCCCTGAGGTTTGTGGCCCTTTCTGGATGTCACGCTTGCAATGTCTTTCCTGTGAAGAATGCAAAAGTGTTTGTCTGTAGCCACAGGGAGCTGCCAACAATATGTGCACGTATATAGATGTGTGTACGTATCTATTTACATATATATTCCCGTTCCAGTCACTAAAAATAAAGAAGAGGTGTACTGCTAGGCTCTAAAAGTAGCTTAATTTGTAATTTCCATAGTTACTTAGTCCTCCTTGCTATTTCTTTGTGCACTGATTTGAGGTTGGTAGAAATTAATTATGTCTTCAGATTATTTTGACAAGATATAGATTGTTTCCTCAAAGCAGGAGCTTTCCTGAAGGGTTGCAGGATAACCATTAAATGTATGGTTAAGGGTGAGGTCAAACAGAGAAAATGCAGTGAGGAGAGCACAGGGCAAGGGGCAGAGGGATGGGAAAGAGGGATCTCCATGGTGTCACACACAGCAGTAGGAAAGTAGATGTCAGTGCTCCACCTGTAAACATGATCCAATCTGAGTGCATCCGTTAGGCGGTATTTAATTAGCAGTTGGAAGTGCATGAAGGAGAGAGGCTCTGGGAAAAACCTCTCAGGAAAAGCTCATTCCTTTTTTCTTCAGTGGAGCGATTTATGAGTTGTTGAACCCGTTCCTTTGTGATGCTACACAATTGGTGCTGTTTTATTGATTAAAACGAGTCAATAAAAATTTATACTTGCCGAGTGGATGGTCCAGAGCTTCTCACTTCATCTTACAGATATCAAGGTAAAACGTAGAGGGAGCAGTATGCATCTGAGCTTCAGGGGGAGCTAAGAATACAGCATACCCATTCACCATGGATCCTGATTTGTTCTTTCTTAGAGGAAAGTTCTCAGTTCAACAGGTAATATATTTTTTTTTTTCCTAAAAGTAAAAATACCTTCTTAATTGCAACCAATCTAGCATGATTGCTTTTATTTTAGAGCATCGTGATGATGAATCTTGCTGAGATAATTGGCTTGAATAAACTGTCCCTACCTACCTAAATAAAAGATGGAAAAATTAGATCTATTCTAAACATCTGGCTCTTAGGCAGGAGGAAAGCTTCCAGTGATCCTGAGGCTGAAGGCTAAGATTAGTGCTCATCGTCAGCACTTATTAATGTCCTTTTTTATTTTACTTCAGGTGCAAAATATACTAGAGAGTTTTTTACCTTTATAATGATCAATAGTGCTGTAAATAGAGGCATCATCCCCGTTGAGCACTGAGTAAAGTCTAGAATAACTTCTGAATATTGTGCAATTGTCCTCCTCTTCCTAAACTGTTGATAATGTGTGTGGGAGACTTACTGAAGACAAATACTGCTTCGAGTTTTGGCTATGGTGACTTGCTCCTGAAGGTTTTAATTTTGTGGGGGTGTACTTGTAAGATTTAAGACCATTTCTGGAAATCTAATCAGAATGCACTAATACAATTTTCTTTATTTTACTTTAAGGTAGAAAGGGCTGTCAGGGCATTTGCAGACTTTTCTGCTTCGCTTAGAAATTAATGCAGATGTTCCTGACTCAGCTGAAGATGACCACTTCCAGAGGGCTCTATCCGTGTCCCAGTCCCCATCTCCATGTGAGCAAACAGCTCCAGGTGTTTTTTAAGGATCTGAAATACAACTGCTGTTGTGCAAATGGTAAGCACAACTTTTGTCGAGGCACTCCCTGTGATTGCAGCAAGGCTCTTAACCTATTTCCACATTGTGACGTGCTTCTTCAGTCTGTGAGACATAAATGTGTTCCCAGCAAGATCTCCTTCCTTCTTTCCTGGCAGGACTAGTTTAGGGTCCAGTTAGAACATAAAATGTAAGAAGCAAAGCTGTTGCAGGATGAGCATCAGAGATTATTCAAGTATGGTTGGAGACGAAAGATTGGAATTAAAGATTTCAAGATAACCATTTGTGTTATGCCGTGATAATAAATTCTTTGTGCACCTTCTTAAATTATTATATCCTACCTGTCTTTTGTATTAGAAGTTTTAGGTGGGAAGGCAGCAAAATCTCAGTATTTAGGATGAAGTTAATGAGCTGGACTACTGTTAAACCAAGGAAAGAATTCTCAGTAGATGACAAATTATTAGTACTAGAGAGCGGGTCCTTTCCATAATTATTTCTCTTTGCACAATACAGGAGAGTCTAGAGATTCATAATAGATTTTTATAACAATAAAGGGAAAATTTAAATCCTTACCAGTAATCAAGTGATACTGCTGTACAGTAATGTGATAAATGAGGTCTGAAAGGAGAGCTATCATTCT
Organism: Tragopan temminckii; assembly: GCA_028571105.1. Lineage (NCBI taxonomy): Eukaryota > Metazoa > Chordata > Aves > Galliformes > Phasianidae > Tragopan > Tragopan temminckii. Next base: position 17,918,973 of record JAOWBP010004023.1, on the reverse strand, counting down.
GTGCCAGCAGTCCCATGAAAGATTAAAATAGCTTAGATAGAAAGCATCAGAAAGTCATGACTGTGGATGTATGAAAAGGGATGAATACAAGTTACCTGCTAAATGAAAAAGGAGAAATAGGAAACAGGATAAATAGTGAAGAAGGAAAAGGAAAGTGATAAGAGCTGTGAAGAATGCTGAAGATTTTGTACCAGACTTGTGATGGAAATGGAAACAAGATCACATGGCAGTTGGTTTTAATAGCAATGGTTGGCCCAGTGCTTGCAACTGTTTTTGCTTTCTATCAAAATATAATTTAATTGATTTCCTAGTATGCTGATTGCAAAGAATAATTGCTGAAATGTAATGAGAGTGAAACTGGAGTTGAATGTGTGGTTCAACAGGTTTCAAAGTCTGAATTATTTCTAGGAGGGGCTATGTCAGAAGGTCTGCATCAGGTTGAGCCTAGAGACCACTGAGGCAAGAGCATCAACTCGTGAAATAGAGTTCCTTGCTCAACTATGGAATTTCATTTTTAAAGTTTGCCAGTGCACTGAGTGCAGATCTGATACTTATGGCTACATATTTTCACTTAATATTCCTTCCTTTTTCCTGCTTTTCCATCTCAATTACTCTACCATTAGGGAAATGAGCAGTGGTATGGCAGCAGAAGCCCCTATCCTCCTGGGCTTGCAGCACCATCACGGAGCTGCTTGATGCTCATGACGTGTGATTGTCCACCCCAGCAGCAAGGCATGGCTTTATCTGACTTGTCAGCCCAGGGGGACACTTCTCTGCTCTCAGGACTGGTGCACCAGGAGGGGATTTCAGCAGGATGGCAGTGCAGTTAGGTGGCTGGAATCTGTCCTTAAAGTTTCTGCTCTGATGGATGCTGAGTTTAGAGAGGGATTGAGCTGTTTGGATATACAGAGTTCTGGCTCATTTCCTTTTTTTTTTTTAACCCAAATGGGTTAAAAAATTTTGGTGCCTCTTACAGGACTGAGGTAGCCAGTGTTCATACACTGTCCAGGCGTACCTTTGAACAGGGGCTGTGAAGCAGGACTTGAAGCTTGCTCTTTTAGTCCCATTCAGAATCTGTCTATTCCTTTCAGTTCTGTGTCAGTTGCTTGCATTCAATTTGTGCCTCAAAGACAGAATTGCTGTGTGCAGGGCTGGAGAGCCTGGCTAGACAGTCGTATGCGTCTGTGACTAAGCTGCATGAGAACTGAAATAAATGGTTTTTTAATTTGATGTTCTTCTTGTTTGAATTCTGAGAATCATTTTCCTCTTTATTCACTGGTGAGCTTTCTTCTTTCCTTTCAGAGACCAAATGAATAAAGCGCTATGGCGAATATTGAAGGTTTAGAATTCAGAGGGTGGTTCATAAAAGTATCTCTCTGAGTTTATAAATCATATTGTCCGTGTGAAAGATTTTGGTCTAATGACTTGAAACAAATGGAAGTCTGCGGTGTTTTTCAAGGAGTGTTCGTTTCTCTGTGAACAACAAAATAGCTGAACAAAGTACCGCTGCTTTTGGCAGCAGTTAAATGCACTGAAAGGAGAACAATTGATTGAGAACCCCACATGTATCGTGCCCTCCTTCAGATCAATGAAGGAACTGCTGAAGATGTCATTATTAACTTCAAGTGGGTATACTGCTGTTCCAGAAAAGGTGCTTTATGCAGATTGAATTATTTCCGTGATGCTCTTTTCTTCCAACTGACTTAGCCAGCTCCTCTGTAGATTGCCATCACTCTTTGGAATGGGTGGCAGCACTCAGCAGGTCCAGTTGGAGAAGAGGCAAAACCATCATGGCTGTGGCATCTGCACATGTGACCACTGCCCATCTGAGACCTGAGTGACACCCCAGCGTGACAGCTGCAAGTAGGTGTGAATGTGTTCAAGAAGGGATCTATCTCAGTGACAACTTTTCTGCCTGAGAAACTCAAACGATGTTGGGGGGAAAAAAAATGCTTTGGGCACTAACTGTAAGATGATAGTGTTGGGGATAAGGCTATTTGCAGTTGCATAGGGTCGTGATTCCTAATCGCACAGAATTTTTTTTCATAGAGCAAAATGTAAGTAAAATCAACACTCCCGATTTTTGCAGCTACCTATGTGTTAGGAGTTTAGAGTTGTTGCAAACTGTGTGTTTTAACATTCCCTGTTCCATACTCACCCTTCTGCATGTGCGCCTTTCCTCCCGTAGTCATAGAATTGTTTGAGTGGGAAGGGACCTTTAAAAGCCATCAGTCCCACTCCCTGCAATGCACAGGGACCCTCACAGCTCCACCAGTGCTCAGAGCCCATCCCCTGACTATGGGCATCTGCAGGGATGGGGCACCCAACCCTCTGGAAATGTGTGCTGGTGCTTCACCACTCCTTTGGTATACATCTTTTTCCTTATATAGTCTAAATCTCCCTTCTCATCTTCGAGGCAATCTCAGTGCAGTCCTTTCAAATGCATTGGAACAGCATTTCACATGCATTAGCCACCCGGGTTTAAAGCCTGTGCTAGCCATTAATGTGTACATACCCTTGACCCAAAGCTTTGTTTCTGATATGATATCATAAGCACAGTGATCAGCTGTGTCTTCTCCTGATGTATGAAGTGTTTGAGTTGATTATATGGTTTAAAAAACAAAAAACCAGCCAATTGTTTTGAAGTGTGCACTAATATGAGACACAGAAAGTACATCCTCAAGGACAGGTTGACACTGCATAAGAAGTGAGCAGAAGGATGGAGAGGGCTGGCTTCTGAGAGAGGAAAAAATGGGCTGATGGTATTCATGTGTTATTTCTTACTTTTTCCTACAGACAGAGCACATGTGCATTAGAGTTTCTTAGCCATAACAAGGGGATAATAAATCAAGCTTGTTTTTTTTTGTAGTTGGGCATGAGCACATCAGAGAAAAATATAAAGAAACTTGACCTCTGCATTCCCTGTCCCAGCTTAGATGTTGCTGCGGCCTGTGCATCATCAGCACCACCCAGTAGTGCCTGCTTTTCTTTATTTTCCTTTTTTCTGTTTCTCCCACTCAGTTCCAGGTCACTGAATGCATCTTGGCCATAGTGCTGGTGCCTTTTCTTCCTGAGAATGACAGCAAAGTGGCTCTGTTCTTCCAATGCTTGAGTTCCAATCAAGAGATTCCAGTCTGTTTCTTGGACCACGGTCTGCGATGCTATTTTGTTATGGAGGCTGCGATTGCTTCCCTACTGCCTGCGATGCTCTTGCCAGTTCTCTGCAGCCTCTCCAATGAAACAACTTCTGTGACGCTTCCCTTCACCTGTTTCTGCCATTAATAAGAGTCTTTTCTTTCACTGATTCACTGATCAGTTATTTCCTCTGAGGAATTAAGATCAAGAGCACAGTTCATGGAATGTGGCAGTCTGCTCTCTGTCCCGAGGAGCTGTGTGTGAGTAGTGCATTGTCAGGATTTAATTGCAGCTTATTCCTAGGCTTGCCTCAGCGGCTCTCGGGATTTTGATTGAAGGTGGAGGTAAGAGGGCGTCAGGGAAGGCAGACAAATGAAGTCTCTACATGCAAAACAGAGAGAGCTCGATAACCCTCAGAAAGCACAAATCCCCCTGTGTAGAGTTTCTATTATTTTTTTAAGGTTGTCTCAGCACTATTGATACTAAATTCATTTTTTGCACAGGTCTCAACTTAGCTCTCCTGGATGTCAAAATCACAAAACGAGATCAAACCAGATTTTCATCACCGTCAGTTTTTTGTTCTTTTTTTCTGCTGTTGGTCTGTTGTTTGTATTTCTTTGTGTATATGTCTTCATTGGTGGGTTTTGTTTTATTTGGCCGATTTCTTGCTTGCTTGTCTAATTTCATGACTAATCAGTGATTTGGGCCACTGGGATGGAAGTAACAAAGAAGGTTCTGCGCACACTACTCCCCTGAGTTTCTTGTAAACCTTATGAAGGAAATCGCATATTGAGGAACAGATCTCCATGAGGAAGATGAGGCTATACAATGAAAGAAGCTGATGATCATGTCATGGCCACGAGAATCTATGTTTAAATTTGTCACTGTGTTTTGCTTTGTTGCAATGAAGCGAAAGGAAACTCAAAGAAAAATAGTGTAACTGATCCTATAAAATAACAGGAAACGATGCCCTGTAGCCTAATGATGATGGGAAGTGTAGCTGAGTGACAACCTAGCAGCAGCCAATTAGGGCAACCAGCAGGTTTTCCATTTATTTGTTGTAGGCAACCTTTAAAAGAGGATGAGAATGAGGATCCTTATGGGAATTGCTGCAGGTGGAAGCTGTAACTTGGCATAGCAGATGAATGCAGCATAATCGAATGCTATCAACAAAATTATCATTAATAATGAAAGATTTGACACTTGGCTGAAGCAGAGTGCACAAGTAATAACAAACTGGAGGAATGAAAACATATCTGATGTATAGAGCAGATTCCCCTGGAAAATGTGGAAAAATAGATGAGTCTGGAGGGAAGAAGGCTGAGGCAAGGAGGAGAAACAGAAAAGTAGGTGAGGAGAGAATTGAGGTTATCTCAGTGGTAACCATTAAAGCAGGACGGTTTGCCATGACCTCCCAGTGTAAGGTAGGCAAGAGTGTTTTCTGGACCAGGAAATGTTCTTGTATTACTCCATACGCACTCCTACCAGTAAGCAGTAGCATTAAAGATGCATCTATCAGCAGACTAAAAGTTGCTAACGTGGAAACATTGTGGTATTCTACGCTCATTGTTTTATCGCCATGGTAGAGAAAGATCCCAAATGACTAAAATGAAAAAAGAAAAAGAAACAGTGGCTATATTTAGCTCTCACACAGAGATCAATGTGGGACAGAATAAACCCAGCATATTTAGGAGAGCCCTGAGGCTTTTCCAGTGCGTGAAGGATGCCTGATGCACACTTTGAAATTCAGCAAATAATGTTTTTCCATTGCTGTTAACAGTCTAAACATAACTCAGCTCCTCCCTGTATTTTTCTTGATGTTAGTCCTGATAAGTATGTATTTCTTTTTAGGACTAGGACCTCCGGGACCAATCCTTCTGAAAGTTGCTTTATATATGTTTTCAACGGCAGTCCAAAGGGTCACAATCCCATCAGACCTCACGTGCTCATGGAGCACTGCAGCTACTATGTATGGAATCAATCATCCAGAAAGAAATGGTGACTTTTCTGTGTATGCCTTTTTGTTCTCTAGTCATTAAGAACGCTTCACACGTAATTTATCAAATCTGGTAGTGAAAATTAACCACCTTCAGAATGGATGAGGAAATTATTTGAAAGCTGATGACTTTGCACAGGATGGAACAGCATGGCCGGCTGTTTCCCTGGGAGCTCCTTTCTGCTTTTTCTTTCCCCAAAAGGTCAGAAAGGTGATAAAGGGTTTGCTGTCCCTTTTCTCTAACGTGTATCTTTCTTCCCCTACCCTATAAAAGAATCAATATTCCAAAGCAGACTGTAGTTGTCTTTAAAGTTTAGAAATGAGACCAGGAAGACTCCAGCAGTGGCTTCTGGGATCCTACATCTCTTTGCAGTAATTTGAAGTAATGCCATGCTCTTGCTTGCTCTGCTGCTTATAAGAACAGCACATTTTATTGCAAAAGAAAGCAAAACTGGAGATGGGATGTTCACCAAAAAACAAAAACAAACAAACAAACAAAAAAAAAACCTGCAAAAATTCATATTGGGTAGAAAACCAAATCAATAAATTATTCACACAGTTCTAGTTCCAGGACTTCCTTTTTAAATCTGGGAACAGTTTGATTTCACTTGCCTGTTCTGCAAAATATTTTTGATAAATTTATGTTGCATAGGGACAGAAGGTACTTAAATATACTTACATGTGACTCCTTGTTATGTTTCTGTTAAATACTTCTGCTATTGTTTCATAGGAAAATAGGTGGTTGAACACAAGTGAACAGTCCTGTTTCTTGCCTACATCTATTTGGGAGGAGGTGGTTGATTGGCCGTCTGGCAAGTGATGAGAGAGGATCTGCAGGGCCATAAGCAGTGGAGCAGATGTCAGGGCTGTGCAGAGGGGCTGGGAGACCTCCATCCTCCTGCTCCCGAGGAGGCTGTGCAGCTGGCATTAGAGCCTTTAAACCTCTCTAGGACTGCCCAGCTGCTAGGAGTAGGCAGCCTCAAAGAAATGTACATTCTTGTCTTATTGAGGGACTTTGTCACTGGAAGTATATCCAAGAGAAGTTTGTTTCCGAGCCGTTGTGGAAGGGAACAGGTTGCTGGAGAGAGCCATTGGGTTTGGCTGCAGTTGCTTGGAGAATTCTCACCAGGTATGGCACAGACCCTACGTCTTCTGATGTTTGCAAAGGGTGAAGTCTATTTCATTACAATACACATTCTCTTTCAACAATCAAAACATTTCATGACCCAATAGAAATCTACAGAAAACAAATACCAGAAGGATTTCTTTAAGAAACTTTAGGACAATCATTATGAAGATGTGTTTCATGTCGGTATTCTGCTAGGATAAACAGCTTTCTTTTCTTTTTTTTCTTTTCTTTTCTTTTTTTTTTCTTTTCTTTTTTTTCTTTTTTCTTTTTTTTCTTTTTTCTTTTTTCTTTTTTTTTCTTTTTTCTTTTTTTTTCTTTTTTCTTTTTTTTTCTTTTTTCTTTTTTTTTCTTTTTTCTTTTTTTCTTCTTTTCTTTTTTTCTTCTTTTCTTCTCTTCTCTTCTCTTCTCTTCTCTTCTCTTCTCTTCTCTTCTCTTCTCTTCTCTTCTCTTCTCTTCT